>OU963901.1:2402500-3002500 GCA_902850365.2 Chilo suppressalis
TGCACTTTGATCGCCTTTGGATTCGCTCTGAAATCGCTGTTGAAACTCAACTGTCTCTGCACGGCGCCAAATGCGCTTATATACGCCGATCGACGCATTCTAGAAAGTAACTGTTGAATTGAGAATTAGCTAGCACCCGCGAGTACGAAGTACCTACTTATACCTACGCAGGTAACGCGCATAACTTGTAAACAAGTGCAGATGTCGTTGCACTTTCTCTCTTACGCCGCACTGCATAAGGCTCATTTTAGAATGAGCTGCATTACTCGACCTTTATTGCGACCCGCCGTGCTGTGGCACATTCGGTCTTTAGCACTTTCGCGGTTCCGTTTCGAGTGCGTTTGCCCCCTCTTAGACATGCTCGTCCCGAGCATCATTGCTGCCGTGGTAAGGTGCCAGGCGATCGATGTGGATTATCTTGGGCTTCTTCCTATCTCCCTGTCTTATCCGATAGGTCACCTCGTTGATTTTCGTAATCACTTTATAGGGTCCTTCCCAGCGTGGCTGAAGCTTTGGGGACTTTCCAATCCTTTTCTGTGAGTTGTGCAACCAAACGAGTTCTCCCTCCACGAAGCCTCAATCGTCGGCCGATTCCGATCATACCTGCTTTTCATTTTCTCACCAGATTCCAGGTTATTTTCACGCACGAGCTCGTGCACTTTCGTCCAACCTGCTTTGCAGCTCTGTGACGTACTCTACTACTGATTTGGAGGCAGCAGGAGGTGTTCCGGTAAGTAGGTAAGCGCATCTCTTTTCCGAAGTGAATTTTTGATGGAGTGAATCCAGTGGTGTCATGCGCTGCGGACCGGTACGCCATTAGGCGTACCGGTCCGCAGCGCATGACACCAAGAGCGAAATGTAACGATCCCAGTCCCGTTGATGTTCTTCTACGACCTTCGCCAAATGATTTTTTAAAGTCTGGTTGAATCTCTCTACCATGCCGTCGGATTTTGGTTGTGCCGGAGTCGTACGTGTATTTATTTATTTATTTATTTATTTATTTATTTTGTACACACACAATAAAATATTACATAAAAGAGAAACAAGAGACATGTACAAGGGCACTGCTTATTTCATAATGAAATTTCTTCCAGCAGGCCCGCGAAAGGAAAGAACATAGACAAAGGCAGTCAGTGTGTGCTCCTGAATAAATATAACATAATACATATGCAATACATACAATAACATACAATACATATATAAATAATAAATATTAACTAATAAATTGATAAATATTAATATAAAATAAATAAAAGCAAACTAGGAGAAGCAATAAAGTTTTAGATTTTCAAGTAGAAAGGTAGTGTTCCTTCAATCGTTTTTTAAAGGTAGAAATGGTCTGGGCGTCTCTGATTTCTGCTGGCAACGAGTTCCATAAGCGGATGACATGGACTGTAAAAGAGTAGGATGCAAAGTCAGTTTTGTGAGTAGGACATTTGAGAAGGGATTTTAGGTGGGACCGGCAAGGAACATCAAGCGAGTGGGTGAAAGAAAACCGCTCTCGAAGATAGGAAGGATATAAAGGATTGTAAAGGATGTTGAAAAGGAGACAAAGGATTCTGACATTCCTGCGCAGACGTATGGGAAGCCACTTGAGTTCCTTTCGAAAGTTGGAGACGTGATCGTACTTACGAAGACCAAAGATGAATCGGATGGCAAGATTCTGCAGGCGCTCAAGTTTGTTAAGCAAAATCTCCGTAGCGTCTAAATAGCAAGCATCAGCATAGTCGAGAAGGGGTAGAATAAGAGATTGGGCAAGGGCAATTTTAGAATGTAGAGGAAGAAAATTTTGTAAACACTTTAAGGTGTGAAGTGAAAAATACATTTTGCGACTTACATCAGCGACGTGGGCTGTCCATGAGAGATTGGAATCAATTATCACTCCGAGATTTTTCACCGTGTCGCTGTAAGGAATATTGATTCCACATATAGAAACGGGTGGCAAATGAAAGGAACGGATATAATTAGACATATACCTACTCCCTATGATGATCGCCTGTGATTTACAGGGATTAACAGAGAGACCATAAAATTTTGCCCAAGTACTGATACGGTTAAGGTCCTCATTAATGGCTGCTATTGCGGAGTCCGATTCGTCAATATTGAAATGGCGATAAAGCTGCAAGTCATCTGCGTAGAGATGGAACTTGGAGGATATAACTCTTATAACTGAGTTGATAAAAATGGAGAATAGGAGTGGCGAGAGAACGCCTCCCTGAGGTACACCCACACTGAGTTCACACCCATCAGAGGTTGTGTCATCAAGACGAACACACTGCGAGCGACCCCGAAGATAGGAATCAAACCAAGAAAGAGCAGAAGAAGAGACATTTAGAGAATGAAGAATAGCAAGGAGAATGTCAAAATTTACGGAACTGAATGCATTGCTAAAGTCTAACAATACTAGGACAGTAAGTGCTTTGTTATCCATTGCCCAGCGAATATCATCGGTGACATTCACTAAGGCAGTGGTCGTACTGTGTCCTGGCCGAAATCCGGACTGATAACGATTCAGGAGATTGTTGGAAAGAAGAAATTGAGAAACTTGTTTGTGGACAATGTGCTCGAGAACTTTGGAAAGAAAAGGTAAGATGGAAATGGGACGAAAGTGGCAAGGTAATGTAGGGTTAGAAATTTTAGGTAAAGGAATAATGTGTGCCTTTTTCCAAATTTTGGGAAAACATTTGAATGACAAGGAGTAGTTAAAGATGTGGGCTAGGACAGGGAGAAGAGTAGAAAGAATAGGAATAAACATTCTCGAGCTCAAATTGTCGTCGCCAGTGGACTCGGAAGATATGGACAGAATAGAATTCTTGACGTCAGTTTCAGAAACCATCGAAAAGTCAAATAGAGGGCAGTTGGGTCTAGCAAGTTCTGATAGTTTCTTAAGAGCAATATCCTTGTCGCTGTTAGCAATACTGACTGGAGGGAGAGAAAAATGTCTGTTTAGAGCATTTATGTCAGTGCCAGTTGGGACAGAGGAACAAGGCTTGCCCACACCGACTGATCGAAGGAAACGCCAGGTATCTGCTGTATTGCGGTTACTAAGAGAATCATGAAAATACCGTCTCTTAGCATCTCTACACATACGACTGCAGCGATTGCGTAGGGCCTTATAGCGAACCAGGTTGTCATCAGAGGGGCGGTTTTTAACTCTCCGTTTCGCTTTATCCCTCAGTGCCATAAGTCCTTTGATTTCTTCGTTGATCCAAGGAGCAGGTTTATGTCTAATTTTAATTAATTTTAAAGGTGCGTGCAGGTCATATAAGCCAAGAAGCAGTGAATTAAATTTACTGACCTTTTCATCAATGGAGGGAGCCTGGAACACTAAAGACCAATCCACATTTTCAGCATCACGTCGCAAATGATTCAAATTAATACCTTTGTAGTTTCGCCGCATTATATATTGGGGTTTACGTTTGGGTGGTTTAAGTTTATATGAAAGGAAGACGAGATCGTGATAGGAAAAATTTGCAGTCATTTGCCCGTGAGTTACCACTTTCTCTGGAGAAGAAATTATCATTAGGTCAAGTTGTGTGGGCACACAGTTAGGAAAAAGGTGAGTGGAAGATGTAGGAAGAACATGTAAATTGTAAGAAGAAATAATAGATTGAAGTTTAGAGGAACGTACATTGGATTTCAGAAGGCATGTGTTGAAGTCACCCATGATTATGATGTGCTGGTAAGTTGGTCTATAAGCATCAAGGAGTTTATCAAAAGTATCAAAGTAGTCGATATATAGATTAGGAGAGTATAAGACACCGAGAAGTAATTTTGTTTGGCGAATAGATACTTCTAAAAACAAATGCTCAGCTGCCGCACTATAAGCAGATGGAGAAGTGCTAATAACACGGAACGGAATGTCGGTGCGAAGGTAGATTGCTACTCCACCACCACCCTTGCCGGTCCTGTCATTGCGAATAAGGTTAAATCCTGGAAGTGCGAACTGAGATGAAGGAAGAGAAGGTTTAAGGAAGGATTCGGTTACAAGAAAAGCATCGACTGTCGAGCTGTTAATAGACGCCAGAAGTTCTGAATGATGCGCAGGAATGCTTTGCACATTGACATGAGCAACATTGAAGGCATTGCGTTGTTTAGAAAGAATGGAAGACAATTTATCAGACAGAGTCATAGTAGAATCGTTGTCATCACTAATATAACTAGACGATGTGGAGGAACAAGAAAAAAAACTGTCGTCGAAATCCTCTAACATACTTATATATATAAATGCAATTTATAAATATATAACTAAATAAATAATAATTAAAAATAAAGAATAAATAATAAACCAATAGAAATATACAGTACACTACAGCGGAGCCTAACACACATGCTGACTGTAAAACAAAAAATACATTAATTATTAAAACAATAAACACCAACAAAAGAAAATAAAAATGGGAATTAAACATATATAAGCACATATTATGCAATTGTACCACACCAGAAATAATGATAATTATAAATCACTGGCTGATTACTTGAGAATTTGTATAGTCAATTGAACACTATGCATGGAACGGAACGCCACTGACTGGGCCGCGTTCCAAACCCACGCACAAAGAGGAGATTTTTACCCTGACGTTACAATTTTAACATATATATATATGTAAATCTTGTTACATTTGACATTTGTTGCATCTGGAGCGTAGGTTCGGAACGCAGCCTTAGAAAAGACATACACTGACAGTTGAAAGCTAATGTCAACAGAGAGAAAAACAAGTACATTGAAGGTATGGCAATGAAAAAACAAAATGCCTCACCTCCTTAATTGCTAAGTGAAAGTAGGTAAAGTGATAAATAAATCTAACAGAGTCAATTACTGAAAAGTGCCATATAATAAACATACCTCCATGACCAGTTTATAAAGTACTGGTGTGATACAACAGCAAACGGTGCGTTGAATGAAATGCCGATGTTATGCACTACACAAAATAAAATGCGTTCACTAGCGACGTCTCGTCTTCCTTGCAACCCGCGAAACTGCACCGGCGTCAGCCACCCTTGGCGACGCCTGTCCTTCACCAGAAGATAAATCCGCCGGAACTGATGAGTCGGCTGCAGCACCCGCAGCTGACGGATACAGGGTTATGACGGCTCGCAACTCAGCCTCTGTCTCAATTTTCCTTCTGCTCTTATCTGGAAGGCTCACAATAATCCTGCCATCGGCAGACCAGCAGTTCTTTATGCCGAAATGTTTTCTTGCAGAAACAAATAAAGTGTGTCGGAGCCTAGTTAAAAATTCGGAAATAGTGACTCCAGAACCTTTGAGTGCAGTCTTATTCTCCCAGATCAGGCGTCGGTCCTCATAGTCCCTGAATCGGACAAGAACAGGACGAATTTTGCTGCCCAGGGAGCCAAGTCTATGGCAAACACGCAACCTATCCTTAGTGATCTCAGGCAACTTAAGCTTTTCATCGATGAACTGCACAACCTCGGCTAAATCGTCCTTGTCACTCTCTGGCAAACCATGAATGAGGAGAACTTTTCGTCTCATTGCCATTTCATGCCAATCTTGGTTTATGCAAAGTAGATCTAGTTGTGACTTAATAGATTTTAGAGCCTGCCACATGAAAGCTTTAAAGTCCGAGAACTCACCTGCCAACATATTGAGATCGGGGCTCGCAGTGGCAGATCCTGTGGTAGCTTTTTGCAGTTTTATTTCGTACTGGTGTAAACGTGACTCGAACAGTTTCTCTAAGCTTTTCATGTTCTCAGCAAGATTCTGGTCCATAGTGCAGTGGTGTGAATAAAATAAAAAGTGTAGCAGTGGAAAAACAGTTAAATATAATATAACAGCAGCTGTGTAGAAGCTCCGCAGGTACTTAATCCATTAAATTATAGATAGAAACTAATTAATAAAAATTAAATAAATAAAAATTCAAGAGCTCAAAAACAGATGACTTTATCTCTCGACTACCCACGACGAAAAAACCAATGTATTATTTATTCCGAGTAAATTGCACATATAATGAATGAGTTTGACTCAAAATTCCTTCCTTGATCGCTATGTGATTTTTTTCTTATTTTGGTATTTAGCCCACAAAGCCATATATGGATGCAGTCTAGTGAAATAATAGATATCCATATATGGCTTCGTATGCATTAGGAACATTATAGAAACTTATATCTTATGAAAATATTTAAAACAGTTACGTTTATCATTGTAACACAAATAAACTCTACACTTTCCACACATAGTGAATGATCGATATTTTGAACATCCCTGACATAATTGTCGATTTTGTTTCCATTCGGGAAAGTGGTCAAAATTGTCAGATGAAAGCTCATCGTCACTCATAAAGCCATCGCCAGGAATAGGGTTAACATGCTTGGAAGTACCATAAAAGCGAGAAGGATTCATTGCTGCAAAGAAAAAAAAAGGCAAATGAACACACACAAAGCCATATATGAGCGTTAGAAATGTTAACGTGAATGCATACGAAGCCAAAAATGGCAATTTCAAAAAAGGATCCATAAGTCAAGTAAAACAAAATAAAATACCAAAAAAGCACCTGTTTCATGTTATAGCAAATATATATATCACAATATAAAATTGTAGGATTTTTAACTTACCGATTTATTACTTTCTTTTCACAAATAAAATTAACATTACATTTCTGCATCCGAACGGTGGGCCGCGCTGCACATAACCTCAAATATTTTGACAAATGTCACCAACCATAGACCAATAAAAAATACGTTCCGTTATACGAAAATATGTATAAGATATTTATAACAATTGTTTTGATAAAAATAAAAATAAAATAGAATTCTAAAAAAAAATGCCAAAGTTTTAGAGCCACCAATGGCTTCGTATGCGGTAAGGGGTTAAAACCTGCGACACTTTGCACCTTGGGATCACTGTTTTTAGAGTCTGATCTTTACCATTCGGGACTCCCATTTCCGATATCGCACGTCTTCTTGTAACAGAAGACTGTCCCATTGGGCCCAGTATGTCTTCGTGATTGGGCTTGAAGCTGATATATCCCTCCATGATGGTTTCCGTCCTTCACTTTTCCCCTTCATTATCAGTTGCAGGTCCTTGTCTCCCTTCTGCGCTCGAGATATTTCAGTTTTACTCCAGGATTCATCCAATTCTTGAGCCCTTATAACCTTCACTACGTCTTTGCACTCGCATTTTAACTAGTGCTTACAATCTTCAACACAAAGTTGCCTTGATAATGCATCCGCATTGGCATGCGTCTTTCCGCTACGGTGTTCTATTACGAAGTTGAATTCTAGCAGCTGTTCGATCCATCTCGCCACTTGACCCTCAGGGTTCTTGAACTGGAGTAGCCATTTTAGTGCTGCATGGTCTGTACGCAGAATGAACTCTCTTCCCAGTACTGTACTTATTTAGGTGTTGTAGGGTCTTTACAACTGCAAGAAGTTCGCGTCAAGTTACACAATAATTTCTCTCTTGCTTTGAAAGAGATTTGCTGAAGTAACCGATAACAGCTTGTTGTCCATTTTGTTCTTGTGACAGTATTCCGCCGATTCCTGTATTACTAGTATCAGTATCCACAATGAATCTTCCCTCTCTTCGTGAATAGATTAGGATTGGTGCTGAGCAGAGGAGCCTTTAACTTCGTAAAAGAGCGCCGGCAATCTGTGTCCCAAACGAAGTTTCTCTTCTCTTCCGTGAGACGATGTAAGGGCCTGGCTATCCAGAGAAGGTCCTCACAAATCTGCGGTAGTACGCACATAGGCTTAAAAAAGCTCTCACTTCGGTCTTATTTCTCGGTGTTAGCCATTCCTGCACAGCTCTTACCTTTTCAGGATCAGCTTGGACACCCGTATCAGATATTAAGTGCCCCAAGAAGGCTACCTCCTCCTTGAAGAACGCGCACTTTTCTGGATTGAGCTTCAGGTTTGACTCGCGGAATCTTCTGAATACTTTGTCTAGATTCCTCCAGTGTTCCGTGAAGCTGCGTCCCATAACAATCACATCGTCCAGGTACACCAGACAAGCATCCCCCAATAGCCCCACCAACACACGTTCCATGAGTCGTTTAAAAGTGGCCGGTGCGTTGCACAATCCGAAGGGCAGGACCCGAAACTGCCACAGCTCTTTTCCAGTACCAGTAGTGAACGCAGTCTTCTCTTTATCCTCTGGGCGCAGTTCCACCTGCCAATAGCCACTCTTCAGGTCAACTGTGGAAAACCACTTCATGCCTCCCAACATGTCCAATGTGTCGTCAATACGAGGCAATGGATAGCTGTCCTTCTTTGTCACATTGTTCAGTATCCTGAAGTCCATGCAGAACCTGGTGCTGCCGTCTTTCTTCTTCACCAATACTATTGGAGAAGACCAGGGGCTAGTTGATTGTTCGATGATCTTATCACGTGACATCTTCTCAATCATGTCCGCTACTTCCTGTTCTCTTGCTAGAGGCACTCGCCTAGGTCTTTGCTTGATAGGCTGTGTATCACCGGTGTGATTTGAATGCTTGACAAGGCCAGTCCTCCCAAGGTCATTTCCTCCATATGAAAAGATGTCCTTGTAGTCTAATAATAGGTGCTTGGATTCATTATACAAGTTAGGTGGCAAACTTGTCTTCATTTTTTCCAGTAACGCACTCATGTGTCTCGTTGAATATGGTTCTCTAGAGCATTCTTGGGTTCTTCTCATGATGTCTACACCTGCGCATCGTCCGATGACCGTGTTCTTCCATAACTGTATCGCAGCGTTGCTAGTGTTTACGATTTTTACCCTTGCCCCTCTTTTGGTCATGATCAAGGTTCTAGCCGTGATCCAACTAGGGTGACTCCCGGTATCTTCTACCACGACACATCGATTTGGTGACGTCCCTTCCAGAAGCTTGACTTCCACCAATGTCTCTGACCTCGCTAGTAGGATAACGGTTCTGGTGTTGTAGACTACTGATGGAGGGTTTCCTTCTAGAAATATTTCTTGATCCGGAAAATTCAATACTCCTCTAGTGATATCCACCACACACTGCTGTGATCGCAAGAAGTCCAGTCCGAGTATACAGTCATCCGTTATGTTAGCGACCAAGACGCTTTGTCTGTAGATCTTGTCTCCTAGTTTCAATGTGATGTCTGTCACTCTCAGGACGGTCACTGGCTGGCCTGTAGCTGTTTGCAATTGACACGCCGATTTTGTACCTCCCCACATAATTGTACGCTTGAGAAGTTCCGGCCGCACGATAGTTTTAGATGCCCCAGTGTCAATTGTAAGTTGTGTAGGCTTGCCGTTTATTTCTCCTGCGGTTACGAGACTATTTCCATCACATGCCTGTGACACTCGTACTGTGGGGGCTAAAGGACGTCCAGCTCGTACCCGCTCTACAACCGAGTCCACGTGTTCGGGTTGTACCGAAACTAAGATACTGATAAAATGATAAACTTGATAACTTGATAATAAAGTATATTTTGGTAACTAAACAATAACTTAAAACAATACTAATTGATATAAAAATGATTGTTATGAATGAGTACGCGCACGGCTTACTTGATAGCTAATTGCGAACTAACTTGTAAGTAATTGACGATTATTGAAAATAATAAAATAAGGTCAATTAGTAAAATGATGAGCGGGCGAAATGTACGTAGCTTGCTCGTACATATTCCCGGGCGAGAAAAATGAGATTAGTAGCGATGATGTGTTTGATGACCTTATTGTAACAAGATGATGAACAATAATTCCTTTAAAACTAACATGCAATGAAAAGTGCTTTAATTATCTTGATGCTTATAATGATAGAATAAAATTATCTAAATCTATATGTTAGCGTCCGGGATAGTGAATACCGAACGAAGCACTGGCGATGTGCTTCTATTTTGTTTTAAATTTCGCGCACTTTGCTTTGGAATATCACTTGCACTACATTCACCATCATAATCACTACACTGCACCACACTAATACTGGAGCGGGCGGCCGGCAGCGGAACAGCCCGCTCCGCTGCGGCCGCCACCGCTGCCGCTGCCACCGCCGCCGCCGAGGCCGCGGGGCGCGACCTGCACCGCCGCCAGGCGAGCACTGCTGCGCCAACCCCAACGATCGCGAAAAGAACATAAATTGCTGCATAGTGGTGAACGTCGTGGTACGACACCTTGTCGGCCAGGGTTTCGCTATTCTTTATCATGTCCAGCTGTTGCTTAATATTTGCCAAACGAAGATTGCTATCGGTACTGTCTGATTCATTACTCGGTATGGATGTATCGGGTAAAGAGATATTAATATAACGATTGATAGGCGAAATATCGGGAGCCTCCAGCGCCGAACTTGTAGCCAACTTATTTTCATTTTCCTTATGAGAATAAATAAAGAAATCAGCTGTCTTGATAATGCAGCCTTGACCAACTGTAAATATGCCTGATTGGGTCAATTGCACCGTAGTAATCTGATCGTCGCATATCAACTTCATTTGACACCGCTCGCAGCACGTATAAAATAACTATTTAATTTATTTAATTCTATCCATTTATTATAACATAATTTTGTAACTGTTTTGCAAGTGTTTTGATGTGTGATAGTTTCACATAGACTTTGGTCGTTCTTGATATGATAAATAGGGCGTCTTATGTGACATAGTACTACAAAAGAGTCTCTACGTATACATGTATCCAAATTGCTTTCTGTCAGTGGCACATAGGCGTCCTTTCTTAAGTTTATTGCAGCATACTCGGATATAGGTCGTATAGAAGTTTCGTTGATACCATTGAGGACCCGCGGTATTGGAATAAGCCTAAAGACCACGTATAGATCTCTGCTGATCAAGGGAAACTTTATTTCAAATAAAATATAATTATTCGAAATTCTTGCTCGTACTTGTAACAAGTTGTAAATTTGGTAAATATCATAATTATCGACTGGCAATGCTAAGTCTTTCGGTAGGTGTCCTGCTATGATGTTAAGCTCTTGTATTATCTGATCGGGTGTCAACATATGAAAATTAAATTTTCCGTTATAAATATTTGTCACAGTATCGAGAAGAGTTTGCTGCACGTTCTTGAGGCTAAATACTATGTTATTTGCCATAATTGTTGACGATATAAATTCACTGCTGAGACAAATATTTTCTAAACCTTTTTTGATTTGCATTACTGAATTTTCGACGGTGTTTAACTTCCGGTTAATAATTTTGTGATGTTTTTCCATAATATTTTCAGTCCGTTTCATGAAGTTATACTCTGCCTCTATAATTGAAGTCTGATTTTTTTGTAGGGTTGCCAAATGTTTTTGGTTCTCCTTAATAAGATTTATATCTTGTTCATATTTCTCCGCAAAATGCTCGTCTAAGACACCGAATAAACTATTCGCGACACCGTTGATAAGGCCGCGTTTGTGTCGTATTCCTGTGTCTTTACGGCTTATTAAAATGTTATTGTAATATTCGAGTTCATCAAACTCGTGATGTAATTGCAACATGATCCCGCTACAATGCGATTGTTCTTTTATATTTACGCAAAGTTCGTCTAAATATTGTATATATTTATTTAGAGTCATTATGCCTTGCATATAAGGCTGTATGTCGTAGTAAACAATCAAGCGCCACTCGTCTTGAATTAAATGCATTTTTGTAATGCTATCGAAATAAAGACTGTTTCTTTGTAACTCTGTTATGTTGTAGGTGCTCTGTGCGGTAGGTATGACTGATATGAAAAATAACAACAAAGACGTTATCACTGAAGTCAAACAAAAACTTTTCTTTTTTCTAGTTTTCATGACGGGTGCCTGTTGGTCAGGCTCTGATTGCTTATCACTATGATCTTGATTAACGGGCAGAATTGATAATTTAACAACAGGGCGTTGTATAAAGCCATTTTTTGTTTTAAGAGTGACGACTCTAACGTAGCCGTCACTTCCGGGATGTAGTTGGTGTACTCGACCTAGAGCCCATTTTCCTGGGGGAAGATTCTCGTCTTTTATTATTACAACGTCGTTTTCCTTGATATTGGGTTGTGGGCGTCTCCATTTACTCCTTGATGCGAGTTGAGTAAGATATTCGTTCTGCCATCGATCCCAGATGTCCTTGAATAATTTTTGGGTCAGATGCCACCTCGTACGTAAATCTTTCTCAGTTTCGTAAATATTTAAAGAAGAACCGCTTCCTAAGAAGTGTGATGGTGTGATGGTGTCTAAGTCTCCAATCAAGTTTGACGACCTCCGTGGCCGAGTGGTTTGTACGCCGGGTTTCATGGTGTCGCCGACTCGAGAGGTCCCGGGTTCGAATCCCGGTGGGGGCAGATGTTTGTGTGATGAATACGAGTATTTGTACTTCAGTCATGGATGTGTAATATGTATTTCTATATAAATATACTTATATATGTACAGTTATATGTATTCTATCCGTTACCCTAGCATCCCATAACACAAGCCTTACAGTGCTTACTTTGGGGCTAGGCTAATTGGTGTGAGTGTTGGAAATATTTATTATTTATTATTTATTAAGTCGTCCGGATCTTCAGACATAGGGCAGAGGGGTCTAGAATTTAAGCATCCTTCTAATTGAGACAGAAGAGTGCTGTATTCTTCATATGTGAGCCTTTGCTCTCCGATGACTCGCTTGATGTGGTGTTTAAGGCTCTTGACTGCCGCTTCCCACAGCCCGCCTGCTGAAGGCCATGCGGGGGCATTAAAGTGCCACTCTATCCCCATGCTTGCTATTTCAGTCATGAATTCTTGATTAAATATGTTTTTTAAAGCTTGATATTCTTGCTGTAGTACTTTATTAGCGCCGATGAAATTCGTGCCTTGATCACTGTACATGTGCCTTGGGACTCCTCTCCGTGCAGCCATTCGGCGTAACGCTGCTAAGAACGCTGAAGTTGTTAAATCCGATACAAGCTCCACATGTACAGCTTTCGTGGCCATGCATACAAATACTGCCACGTATCCTTTCGTGGTGCGAATACCACGGCCCTTGTTGGCCTTGATGTAAACATGCCCCGTATAGTCGACCCCTGTATGATAAAACGGACGGGACGGGTTTGACCTGGATGACGGTAAGTCTCCCATAATTTGATGCTGCATGTCTGGATTGTGTCTTCTGCACTGAACGCAGAGGCGGACTCGTTTCTTAGTAGCCCTGATGCCGCCAATCAACCAGTATTTCCTTCTCATAAATGCAGTTGTTAAACGAGCGCCACCGTGAAATGTTTGTATGTGCGCTTCGTCAACTATGAGATCGGCCAGTCTTGTGTTGTTGGGAATTATAGCAGGGTGTTTAGTTTCCGGATCGATGTTTGCGTGTCTCAATCTACCTCTTACTCTCAAAACGCCGGTCTCATCTAGGGATGGATGTAAGTCATAAATATTACTCTTGCTGTTAACTATTTTATTGCATTTTATTGAATTAATTTCATCTAAAAATGACTCATGTTGAACTTTCTTGATAATCAACATTCTCGCCTGATATAACTCCTTTACTGATAAGTAATTGTTATTAATACCTCTGCGACTATGTTTAAATCTTAAGACCCATCCTAGAATCCGAATAGCTTTCGACAATGAGCTATATTTAGATAATAGTTGGTTAACAACGTCATAATTATCTGTTGATTTTGTAACAGTTGCTACCTTTACATTTCTTACTTCTTGATCAGTGGAGTAATTTGATTGCGTGACGTCACTCGGTGGCTCGTAAGTAAGCAACCAAGTAGGCCCTTGCCACCAAAGAGTGTGTTCTTTCAGTGCGGAAGCTGTGAGTAAGACCAACACTCCGCAGCTACTATGGATGTCACTTGTTTGACTCGGTTGCTTACAAACGGCTTCCAGCGGTCTGCATTTCCATGTAGCCAACCCAGTACTGCCGTCGAGTCGGTCCAGCCATAAATTTTGATCTCTTGATTATGGAGGCAAGACTTGATTTTTGCCATTGATTTTGATAGCAGGACTGCACCGCATAACTCTAGGCGAGGTAGAGATGTAACCTTGTTCAAGGGCACAAGCTTAGCTTTCGCTGCTACTAACACAGTTGATGTTGAACCCTTGTTTATCTTGCAATATACCACGCAAGCGTAAGCTTTGGTGCTTGCGTCGCAAAAACCGTGAAGTTCTACTGTATTATTGCCAGTGGTTCCCAACCACCTCGGTAAATGGAAGTCGCTAATGAAGTTGACATCAGTCTTGATTTTAATCCACTCTTCATAAACTTGTTTTGGTACCTGCTCATCCCATTGCAGGTTTAATTTCCACGTAGATTGAAATAAAATTTTGAATTTTCCGTCTGCTCCTTGTACTTTTATCAAAGCCGTAGGTAGCCAGTAGGATTTCAGGGGCGTTGCATTGCTGTGTCACGTGCGTATTGTTGCTGGGCCGTTCGACTCGCCGGTTCGATTCTGCGTTATTTGCTGCCGACCTTGACGTCATGTCGAGCGGTGTCAAATTATTTTTCGCATATGCCGAGTGCAGTAGTGTATTATGATTTCCGTTGCACTCGCGGCATCGTTTAGTAGACATACACGTTTTCCCATTGTGATTATAAAGGCAATTGAAGCAGAGGTTTAATTTCGCAATCGCCTGTTTTTCTGTGTCGGAAACATTTCAAGGAATTGCTTACAAAAATAAATTCCATGTTCGGTGCTATTGTATATTGGGCAATTTACTTTGTTTCTTGAATTAGATTGTGAAATAGCCTTGTTGCTAGAGAAGTTCTTGAAATAGTATGAATTGCCTTGTCTGTTTGATGCTGATGCTGTAGATAACTTTTGTTGATAATTTTCTTGTTTTCGACGAGCTGATTCCATTGTCGTGAACTTGTTTTCCAGGAATTTAAGGAACTCGTTCAAATTTGGTAACTCACGTGGTTCCTTTAATGATTCTAGATAGTCACTGTGAGTTTCAGCATCTATTTTCTGAACTAAGATATAGACTAAAATCGGATCCCAAGTGTCAATATTGACACCTAAGTTTTTGATGGCGTTTAGACATTCCGTGGTGGTGTCATGAAGGCGTTTTATGTGATTCGCATTTGCTTGTTGCGTGATGGGAAGGCTCATCATGGTGTTCATGTGGGTCGTAAAAATTAACTTTTTATTGTTGTAGCGATGGTTTAATATTTCCCAGCAGGCTGTATAATTTTCAGAGCTAATTTGTAAGTGCTGTACCAAACGCTCAGCTTCACCTTTAAGCTTGCTCTTAAGGAACTGCATTCTTTGAGCGTTTGACAAGCTGGGATTATTGTGTATAGCCTCGCTGAAAAGATCTTTAAATGAGACCCATTGTTGGTAGTTGCCATTAAAGATTGGAATGTCTAGTTGTGGTGTCGACTTTTCCCTATGTGAGACGGACCATAGCTTGCTGTTTATGGCCTTCTTGATGTCGTAATATTTTTGTTCGTGTTCTGTGAATCTTGCTTCGTACTGTAGGTTTGATCCGTTAGTTTCGCTATCTATCTCCCAGTGAAGTAAGTCTATTGCTTTCCAGCGCGCTTGAAGTGCTTTTAATGTATCTTCGTACTCCTTGTTGGAGCCTTCAAGTTCGCTGTCTAAATCCCAATGTAGGGAGTCTATAGCCGCCCAGCGGGCTTGTAAGGTTCGTAATATGTCATCGAACTCCCACTTTTCCGAAACAGAAGCCAAGTCTATGTTGCTGATGGTGCGCTGGAATGCTTTGAAATTACTGCTTTGTTTTTTCAGCATATCTTCAGTTTTACTTGCCGTTCCTCTTGATGACGGTTGAGGCTGTTGACTTTCGTTGGACTTACCCGTGAACGTTGGCGGTTTCAGGATAGGCGTTGCTGGCCTATCTGCTGCTACAGGCTGATAATTGTGTATATGTGACCTAATCGATTCGTATCTCTCTTTTACCCGTTCATACTCATTGCTGAGAAAATAACTATGGGACTCCATACCGAGTTCCGGTAACTTTGCATGATTGTTACGGAATTCAGTCCAATAGTTATCCAGGATGTCTAACCTACGATGCAAATATTCCGGCGTCTTCCTCTCAGCCCCGTCCTTTTTAAAATTGGTAAGGACGTGCTCAATTGCTTTTGCGATTTGCTGCTGGTTGGACAAAATATTTTCCATTACGGACATGTTAAAGAATAAAAGGACTGATCTTACTTGATATGATCTGCTTGCCCTTGACTGCGTGCGACTCCACCCTTGCTTGGACCGACTTGAGACCTTGTTGTCTCAAAGCAATCGAACTGCCTTGTTACTTGGTGATCCTTGATGATGACCACCACAAACTTGAAGCTCACTCTTGATGACGATAGGCTCAGTAGTTAGGACTATCGATAGCAATACGCACAGTTATTGGTACACGTATGCACTTGCACTTAGTTCAACACGTCACGTTGCGAAACGAGTGACACGAGTATAGTTCACCGAACTCAAAACGCGTCAAGTCCCGCCTGTCACGTAGGCTGCGAAGGACCAATGTTCGGGATGTACCGAAACTAAGATACTGATAAAATGATAAACTTGATAACTTGATAATAAAGTATATTTTGGTAACTAAACAATAACTTAAAACAATACTAATTGATATAAAAATGATTGTTATGAATGAGTACGCGCACGGCTTACTTGATAGCTAATTGCGAACTAACTTGTAAGTAATTGACGATTATTGAAAATAATAAAATAAGGTCAATTAGTAAAATGATGAGCGGGCGAAATGTACGTAGCTTGCTCGTACACCACGCTACAATCAACCTGAGTAGCGGTTGACATTATCCGGTTTCTCCGGACCGGACAGTTAATCCTGATGTGCCCTCGTTCTCCACATCCATAGCACATTGGTCCACCTCGAGGCTTGACTGCTGCAACAACATCTCGCACTCTGTGCGTCTTGTAGTCACTGCGTACCGTCTCTACCTCCAGCGCGTGTGCTAAAGCGGTTTCTAAAGTCGTATGATGTCCCAAACGCACGGCCGCTCTGACTTCGTGTTCTCTTACACCATCCACAAAAGCTTGAACTACAACGTCTTCTATGGATGTCTTACTGGACGCATAAGCGCGACGCACCAGTCGTTCACTCTCCGTGGCCCACTGCTGCAATCCTTCTCCTGATTTCTGTGACCGTTCCTTTAGTTGCGCTCGATACACATGTTCTAGGTGTTTATACCCCCCCTTTGGATTCGCTCCGAAATCGCTGTTGAAACTCAACTGTCTCTGCGCGGCGCCAATCGCGCTTATATACGCCAATCGACGCATTCTAGAAAGTACCTGTTAAATTGAGAATTAGCTAGCACCCGCGAGTACGAAGTACCTACACAGGTAACGCGCATAACTTGTAAACAAGTGCAGATGTCGTTGCACTTTCTCTTATGCCGCACTGCATAAGGCTCATTTTAGAATGAGCCGCATTACTCGACCTTTCGACCTTCGAGTGCGTTTGTGACAATATACAGGGCGTCCCACGGGTTTGTCACACGGAGGGAAAGTATATTAAATACTAGCGGCCGCCCGCGACTTCGTACGCGTGGAGTTACTTATTTGCACATACTTTTTGACCCCAAAAGGGGGTTTATTTCTAAAGATAAGATCAGTACACCTCTACACCATCTATGGAGCATACATGGTAAAGGAGATTGCTCAAATTGGCCCAAATGCACAAAAAATATTGAATTATACGGTAATTCTTGGCGTAATTTATAATTCAATTTACAGTCATTAGATTTCAACGGACACCTTTGTATAATATATTCATTTTAATTATTCTAATTTTACTGGTTTGGAAAACATACGAATCCTTTTTAATGGCTATGGGTGTAGTAACATTCAGCCAAAGACTGATCGAAGTTGTTTATATAACATAAAACAAATCTATTTTGTAAAGATCGATAAAATAAATCCTTTTTTTTATTAATACGAAGATAATACATTAAAATAACACAAACTTAAAAACTACATAGCTTAACCTACATAAATACATAATTTACAAAATAAAAAACATATCACCCCCAGCGCCGCCATCAGGAATGGTGCCCAATAGGCTGGCAGCATTGCCCCGTTGGATGGCAAGGCTGATCCGTTGACCAAGATAGCTGCCAGCCTTTTGATCACCAGTCATTTCGGTGAGCCTCTTTGACAATTCCTTAAAAAGGGAACGAGCGCTTGGACCCCATGGGCCCATAGTTTCAACACCAAACGGCACAAATATGTAGTTCTCTATAAGAGCTTTTTTTTAATACACTGTGGTATTAACCACAACTATATTATCATTTTTACATGCAAATGTGCTAAGACAATTATTATATAGATGGTAGGCGACATCATAAAGTCTATTGCCATACATTTTTCGCCAAACACCTCCATAAATACATTATAATCTGTATATATGTTAGACTTTAAGGTATCTATCTATGGGCCTACGATGACTGACTATAAATTAATCTATACTTATAATAAATCTGTAGAGATGTCAATTCTGTACATGAAATATATTTTTAAAAAAACTATCAGGGGGTGATTAGTGATCGATGCTGATGCCAAAAATGCAATCAGTAAAATTTTTGTCTGTCTGTCTGTCTGTCTGTGTGTATGGTTCTTATAGAAACAAAAACTACTCGACGGATTTTAACGAAACTTGGTACAATTATTCCTCATACTCCTGGGCAGGTTATAGTATACTTTTCATCACGCTGCAATCAATAGGAGCAGAGTAGTGAAGGGAAATGTTGGGAAAACGGGAGAAGTTACTCCATTTTTTAAGCTTCCGTCGTGTGTGCAGCCTTAATGGTTAAAGTTACATAGAAATCATGTATGACGGAAATATTCTACATAAAATTGTCTAAAAAATATCCCGCAACAGCATATGTCTATCTTTTATGGTTGACTCACAGTAACACGTGTAACTCCCGATAGCTTAGCAGTTCGGAGCATTCTGATCATATTTGTTTACTCTTACGTTTATAATACTCTGACTCATCCCTAATTTAAAAAAGTTAACATTATTACCTATTCAATAAAAACAAAACATAGAAATCGGTATAGAAACACCAAACTTATACATGAAATAAGCCATCGCGCCGTCGCACGTGAATACTGAATCATGCTATAAGGATTATTTTAGGGTATCAAAAGGCGGGAGGTCCGAGATCGAGCTGTCTAAATCTGTTTTCTGCGTCGCTCCCCCCCCTGGAGGACGATCGCTTCCGATGAAGCCTTAGAGGCCTTCCCGGCCAGAGGCAGCCCCTACGGGTGTTTTTTAGTCAGTACGAGTCTGACATAACCTTGCAGCCGGCTGTAGAAATCCTCATGGATACCCATGAGGATTTCTCACCTGCTCCCCCGTCTGAGAGGAAACAAAAAAAATAAAAAAAGAGAGCGAGCGAGCTTCAATATTTGGCTGTTGATGCGTTCAGAGCGAACCTATAAGGTCGAACCTTATTGACAGACAATAATTGAGAAATATTGAAAAACCGTGCTTATCAGCGCGACTTTTAGTCTTTAAATAGTTTATTTGAATTTCTTTTGTTGTTATTTTGTAAAATAGTTATTAGTTGTTTTGGTAGCGTTTAAATATTCGTTTATAATAAAAAATATTAAGCGTTGGTACTTTTATTAATTAAAGTAGTTATAAGTATAATTGCACAGGCGTTTCAGCTTTATTTTCATTTCTTTTTTGTTGTGAGTTGTATATATTTCTGGTTATAATTCTATAAGAATATTTTAGTCACTTAGATTTTAAGTGTAAGGTAGCTAAAGTTAGGACCACGTATTAGTAATTTAATCATATGGAGTGAATGTACGATGGCCCATCGAAAAGGAGTAGAAGCGGTAGACAGAACTTTAAGGGATATAAGACAAAATGATCGACCAATGGGCGGTATCAGATTTTTATTTTGTGGTGATTTTCGACAAACCTTACCGGTAATACCACGGGGAACCCGAGCTGATGAGGTTAGGGCTTGCCTGAAAAGCTCTTATTTGTGGCGTGATATACAATCGGTGCATTTGACTATAAACATGCGAGTGAGAACTGTAGATAACCCGGATGATCGTGAATTTTCTGATATATTATTAAAGAAAATACCTTCACCAAAGATACCTATCCACTGCTACACCAAGGAAAACTTATTCTAACGCCTGAGTTATGTTGTATAGTGCAATCCCAACAACATCTTATATCGTCAGTTTACGGTGACGTAACAAATATATTAAATAAGGACAATTTTTGGCTATGCGAAAGGTCCATTTTAACTCCTCGCAATGACCAGGCATCTGAGATTAATAATAAAATACTGTCGAATAACCAGGGGGAAAGCAAAGTTTATAGTTCAATAAATAGAATGTCCGATGAACAAGAAGCCACTAACTACCCGATAGAATTTTTAAATTCTTTAAATTTGCCCGGACGCAAAATTCATGAGAATGAATCTCATGAATTTTTTTTTTAAAATTGGCATTCCGATTATTCTGCTCCGAAATTTAAGACCACCACAACTTTGCAATGGAACTCGGTTTAAAGTAACCCAGTTGCAACAAAATGTAATCGAGGCTCAAATTTCAATAGGTTGCGGTGCAGGAGAAACCATTTTTATTCCCAGAATTCCCATGATACCAAATAATTTTCCATTCCAATTTAAAAGAACGCAATTCCCAGTATCGGTGTGTTATGCAATGACAATAAATAAGGCTCAAGGGCAGACCTTTCGTGTTGCTATAGTAGATCTCGGTGTCAGTTGTTTTTCACATGGTCAGTTATGTCGCTCTTTCCCGGGTTAGCAGTCCTAGAAATTTTTATGTTCACGTGCCGGACGGGTCAACTTTCAACGTAGTTTACCCAGAAGCTTTGCGCTGAAGTATTTTCATTCTATATGTACTTAAGCCTCATGTGAAAACGATCTAAAGAATATTACCAATACATTAACATAATAACATACAAGGAGTTACATGCTGATGGTCTCGGGGCATAGTGATAATAATAATAATTATTCTGCGGTTCCTTATTGCGATATTTTTAACAGTATTGTGGATTGACATATTATATTTCCCTACTAAAATACGAAAGTTAATCTGTCTGTCACATCAAAACCACGGAACCCTGAGGTAGGACATATGCCTAGACTTTTTTACGAAAAACGACGAAAACGTGGACGAAGTCGCGGGCAAAAGCTAGTAAATAAATAAAATTATAAGGTGTGACACACTAAAATCTAAAATATGGTTTTAATATAAACATAACAAAAACAATGAAGCTACTGAAGATGTGACTGTATAACCTAAATCTCTTAGCTTTCTTTGGTTAACGAGAGTTCAAAAATTCTCTTTAATCTGTGGCTCATTCACAATCATCACACAGTTTCTGCAAAGACTTTATAGAATTAAATAAAGTCTTTGAGTTTCTGTCGCAGAGTACCTTATTATAACCGGAAATGCATAGATGACACCTGATTTTAAAAATTACTCTTGTTCATTAACTTTATAAACAGGCAACTATCTGTTAATCTACATGCTCTATATACCTGAATCTAATACATAATTACGGTACTTGGCTTGATTTCCCTAGTTTACTATAGAGCTTAACTGGGATGCTTTTCGTTTTATCAAAAAAAAAATCGAAAGTGTCATCTTATTTTTATGATAACTTGCTCAATTTTGATGCTATTAACTTTTTACAGTGCTCATTCATCATTAGAAAGGTACTTCTGTACATGACTGTACTTCGTATATAAAAATAATTTAATTGCTTTTTTTATATTGTTTTACTGCGAATTAACATAAAATACTTTTACTGTTAGAGGCACTATTTGACACACTATTTATACATATAGAATTGATAACGAGAAAAGTTCATTTTCTATGAGAACTATTAAGGGTACGCCAGGTTGACGCCAGCTAAGAATGTTTAGTTCAATATCTTTGGTCCTTTAAGAGTATTGATTATGAAATTTTGTAAAGCCAGGGCACTATTTGCGAACTATTTTTGTGTGTCAATTTTGTTGCTTAAATATATGCCGTTCTTGGGGTCGGCCATGGGTACGCTAGCTTGACGTCATGGTAGCGTACACAGTAAAAATGGTCTTTATTCCTTAAATTAAAGAAGCACTATTTTTATTATTTTTACACTAATTTGGCACTATTTCCGCACTATTTAATGGCATAACGAAAAACCGTATATTGATCGTGGGTACGCTAGCATCACGGACACATAAAATGCATCGGTTTCCGGTTATTTAGGTTAGAATCCTTAGATTTAAGTACTCGCCGAAAAAAAATATACATACAATTACCTATAGCTCACTTTGAATTAATATTAGAATGTTATTTAAAGTAGAGGTTTGTTTGTTTTTTTATTAGCTTCAATTTTGGTAATTATACATTTTTTGTAAAAACTTATAGTTTTTAAGTTATTTATGAAAAACCGCATCAAAACATGTATTTTTATCACGAAAAACCACAATCTTTGATCTTCAGTAACTCAAAAAGTATTGATTTATTCTAAAAACTTTATATAACTAATTTTGCTTAAAATTTGTCTCTATCGATTCCTGGAGTTATTTTTATTAAAATTATTTTCACCCACGAGAAGGGGTGGCATCTACCCCCAGAGCAAAAGCGCAAGTTGGCACTATGTCACTTTCTAAACATACATTATTAGTACACCTCTACACCATCTTTAGAAGATGTATGTTAAATTTCAAGTCTCTTACTTCAAAAACATAGGACTTTCATACAAACTTCCAACCCCCGTATTACCCTCTTAGGGGCAGATATAGCCTATGTTAATCATAAAAGCCAAAGTAAATCCATGCAGTACTTTTTGAGTTTATCCCGGACATAGATACAGACAAACAGACAAAAATTCTAAAAAAACTATATTTTTGGCTTCGGTATCGATTGTAGATAACACCACGAGTAATCTTTTAAAAAAATATTCAATGTAGAATTTTGACTTTTCTGCCATTTTATTATATACTAGCTGTCCCAGCGAACTTCGTACCGCCATAAAAAAAATTGTGAATCTAAACCATTCTCAGATCCCCTTGAACACACACAAAAAATTTCATCAAAATCGGTCCAGTCGTTTAAGAGAAGTTCAGTGACATACACACTCACAGAAGAATTATATATATAAAGATATAGATTGAAGATAGAATATTTTACTAAAAGAAGACATCATTTTATTTTTAATAATAACTAGAACTGCATTCACAGATTTTTAAAAAATCGCCTGCTACAACTGGGAATCAAGCTCGTGAAATTTGAAAAAAAAACAACACAATGACGTATTTTATGACATCGAATGGGTTAATCAATGACATAGCATTTTAAATGAAAGGAAAATCCTGAAATTAAAATTTGTTCAGGAAAAATCCTATCAGTTTTCCGTGCTTCCAACAGCTAATGAATCATTTCAAAGTATTTATTAACTAGTCCCTGCTTACTTAATTACAATTAAAATTAATACAGGATTTCCTTACTATAAGTACGTGAAAAAAAAGCGATACTTATACAAACCCAGCACCGTTTCTTTTTTATTGTAGTTTGTGTTCAATTATAATAAAAGTCAAATTTCGTAGCTTTTCTTTCATTTAAAATGTTATTTAGGTAAAAATAATCCTCATGATTTACTCTTTCGACGGTTTTCATAAAATGCTTGTGTTTTTTGTTTAGCATTTCACGAGTTTGATTCCCGGTTTTAGCAGGCAATTTTTTAAAAACAGTGAATGATGTTCAACTTATTATTAAAAATAAAATGATGTCTTCTTTCAGTAAAATACCTACCTTCAATATTTAATATACTTTCCCTCCATGTGACTAACCCGTGGGACGCCCTGTATATATATATTTATATATATATATACACAATAGAAGGAGAAATCGGTGAACATCGTGCGTGCCTTTGAAATTTGAAGCTTTCCCTCGATTTCCCCGGATTCCACCATCAGATCCTGAATTGGTTCCAATGGGAACACCTCGGAAGTGCACTCTCTCAAAAAAGAAAAGAATTTGGGAAATCGGTCCACAATTGACGGAGAAATCGGTGAACATACATAAAAAAATATACAGTCGAACACAGAACCTCCTCCTTTATTGAAGTCGGTTAAAAAAATAAAAAAAAATAATGGCATAAATTAAATATTGTCGTCTAGAATGAGTAAGCATATGTATGTATAAATAAAAAAAAATATGGTTGCCTGTAAAGTCGGTTTTACGGGCGAAGATTTTACGTGACAACGTCTTTTTCTCGGTAGAATATTTATTGATATGAATATAATTAAATTGCACAATAGGAACAAGGAATTGAATGAAAATAAGAATTGCACAAATTTTAACTATAGAAATATATTTTGTTTACTAAAACATTGTACATGTAAACTTAAACTTAACACGAGAGACTCATCGTAACGTTACCGAGCGTTACACTTTTTCATAAGTGACTCCCAGCCGCAACCTAATTTAAGACGTTGTCACGTCAAAAAAAAAAACTCCGGGTTACTTACATCGTGTATTTATTGTTCTTTGTCATGTCATCCCAACCACAGCACAGCTTCTACTATGGAAACTAAAAACCTCTGGATACTCTTTAAAAATAGTTGTGGCCATCAAACAATAATTACCTACCATGCCGGGATTTCAAGTCAGGACTTATGAAACAGAAATCAAGAGTGCTGCATCAACCGGTCATCATCATATATTCTAAAGACTAATACAGGAATATAATCAGGTACCTTTTTAACTAAATAAAATAAAAAAGAGGCGTAGAAAAAGTATCTAAAAAGAAAATATAACACATAGCTGGAAAAATAATTTTAATTTCAATCCCATATTGTAATACAGCTCTAGTAAATATGTACTAAGTCAATAGCATTTAAACATGAATTTACAAAATCGACAAATATTTTATAAGCCCATGCTGAGGTTATTAATAATCCACCTTGAGTAGTGCAGATCACATACTCTTACGTTAATAGGTACACAATAATAATAATCAATAATCAAAATCATTTATTCAGTTTAGGCTGTTACAAGCACTCATGAATGTCTAGAAGCTCGGTCGGTCATCGGTTCGTAAATCTACAGCGGGAGACCTTGTACTGAGAAGAACCGGCAAGAAACTCAGCAAGGACTGTTTTTTTCTCCCTGTTTTATTATTTACAGAGTCGTCAAATTGAAAAATGACTTCAGAGGTGATTCATAAAGTCACTTTTCATTACATAATTATTAAATATACATTAATTGTTTACCTGCATTTTGATTGCAGTGTCATACAGTATAAATACAAATAGTGTTATTTATATTCAGTGTGACTAAACATTAACTTCAATATTAAGGAAGTTAGGGCAGACTCTTCTCCGCTGGCAGCACCCGTTCATTTATTGTTACCTTATGTATAGGGTAAATTATATAATTTTTAATTCAAAACTTCCTTCTTTCCGTGATCATTGAGTATAATTGAGATCATATACTTTTTAATCATCTTAAACAATTTTTTTTTCATCTATAAACTTTAAAGCTTGTTAACTTATTATGTTGATTGACTGCACCAACTTTAATCAAACGTAAATTTGAGAGCGGCCAAATAATTAACCGTTAATTTTGTCTTTTTATTTCTGTGTTGTTTTGTTGTGGCTATAGCTTTGTCAACCAATGTTCTGTGTTTGATTAAGAATGAATCTTCCCCAAAAATATTATGTGGAGCACCAAACTAGATAAATACATCAAATGTTTTTCATGAAACTATTGTTACATGAATTCACTTAACCAAAATTCTTTTAAATAAATCATTTAAGTAGTTACTATGAATAAATAAATAACTTAAATCAACATTTTTGATACGTTTTGTGGTATTGTTTCGATAACTATATTCTGTTGCGATATACATAAATACATTTCCTGGTCTTCAGGCTTGTCAGTCAACAATATTGATATCGTTGTTTGTTGTCAGAATTCAATGAGGGCTATCGTTTTTTGTCTCACCAGATGGCGCCACTGTTGAGTGAGGTCCTGAAGTGTAACTTTTAAAGTTAGTAAACACGCTCGTGATATCAAAGTTTACATTTTAATACAAAAGAATCGTATCTTAAACGTAATCGCCCATGCCACAGTGTTGCGCAGTCCCGTTTTGTTCGGAAAAAAGAAGGACAATATATTTTCTTAGCTCCGCTTTTAAATAACTGACAATCATTGAATAATTGACACGTAACTCATATTTGCCATAATAAGTCTGATTTATAACCAAATATTCACAACTATTATTTTAATTAGAAAAAAACCGCGTAGTCAACCCGCAAGCTATAACATTTGACATTTCGGAGACCTCACGCAACACAAGCGCCTCTAGCGGCGGATTCATACGCGATAGCCCTCATTAGCACTTATTTAGTGGAATGAGTAAAATCATCATGAATACTCGAATATGTAGAATTTAAAGTATTGCGTTTTATGTTTCATTACCATTTTTTTAATTATATTGAAATTACATTTTGCCTATAAAAAGCAATCACAAAGACTTATATTTTAAAAGGGGAGAAAGGCTTTGTTGTAGTGACAAGAGCAGCACGTGGGCAGGTCTGTTGCGATCTTTTCAGTGTTGTCAGATCCGTCAGTGGCTTCCACCACGAACTCCCAAGTGGTGTATTGCTGTTTGCAGTACGTCGTTAAGCGTGGCAACCCGAGGTAGGGAGTAAAACACGGTTCGTTTTCTTGCCTGATAGTAACGTAAAACAATGTGAGCATGATAAAATCAGTGTAAATGAATAAATTAATTGGTTTGGTCTAAAGGTTGAAACACAACTTTTAGTATTTTGAAGCATTAGATCTAGAGCTGAGAATTGTCTTATTTGCGTTGTCTTATCGATAGTAAAATTTTGCTTTAGTTTAAATCCTATAGAATAAAATAACCATTTGTCAAAATTTTAAACATATAACTTGTATTTGACGTACAATTAACCATAGGTAAATTTGACTATTGATAGAAAAATTCAGCCTTAATTTCATTAATTATCTGAAATACTAGTGAGACTAACGTCCCTTGTTATTTCATTTAGTGTGAGTGTTGGAAATATTTATTTAGTTGGCCATTAAACATGACATTGTGATTGTGAGGCAATGATAGCAAAATGTTAGTATTTTAATACCATGCTGCTGTTTTTTGGAAAAGGCTAATGCTTATTTTATATGTAAATATGACTTTGTCGATTGTGCATACAAGGCAAAATGTACCACTTACTTGCATGTCTCCATTCGAACTCTCTGCACATAGTTTTTCTCTGGCGACTGAACGACTGTACGCCATTCGCCAGTTTTAGATTTCGCCTTGAAGATAATGTCAAACTGCAAAGAAATAGAAATATGGATAGTTGTGATATAACAAATCAGCATAATAAGTAAGCTATGGTCATTACACTGTGTTTACGTCAAGATTATATTTTGGTAAACAAATCAGGTCTTTTAAAAGAATAGTGATAGGACATCACTCTCGGCTTCCATCATTGTTGGAGTTATACTTCTTTAGGCGCGTTATGAAAAAATGATGAGAGTGAAATTTTTAGATGCGCGCGCATCACTGTAACACAAAATTTTAACAGCATGAAGTTGGTCGCTTTAGCGACCAACTTCATGCGTTACTTTTGTGTTTACCGCACATTAAGAAAATCTACCAACAAAATAGAAATAAAATCTCTATTTAGTGGGTGCTAACGACTGCATTGTGAAGGCCTATCAAAAGTATTTATTAATCTGAAACAACGGAACCAAAGCGCGATTCGGGAGACTACAGCGCCATCTCTTGACCATTGGTGTAGTAGAACCAAAAACCACATCTTTATTTTTTGTAATAAAGTAACAGTTATAGGTATTTATATTTATAATATCAAAAGTATTTATTAATGTGGAACAACGGAACCAAAGCGCGATTCAGGAGACTACAGCGCCATCTCTTGACCATTGGTGTAGTAGAACCAAAAACCACATCTTTATTTTTTGTAATAAAGTAACAGTTATAGGTATTCATATTTATAATATTTATGCACATGTTTCTAGTTTGTATATTCGGAATACGTGTTTGAGTTTCATACAAGTGCAAATCACATATGTTCTAATAAATTATATTCAGTAGCGATTTTAATTGAATATTTTGATTATTTATTTATTTTTTCAAATTAAAACTGAACTTTATTGACTGTGTCCTTTTCCAGACTTTTTATTAATTTATTGTAATTAATTATTTGCATGCAATTAAAAACTAATTTTAAACGATGCCAAAGAAGGATAACTTCTCACGCGCCTACATAAGTACACGCACCCATTTTTTTTTAATATCCAGGAGCCCAAGACACATCCAAAATTGGTCATGATTTTAACTGACAAAATTAAATTAAGAAGTTGTGTCTAAGAAAGAAGAATTGTGATGTATAAAAAAGTTAAGAAAGTCTTTGATTCGAAAACGATGAGCGCGATTATTGTTGTTTGAGGAGCTCGATGGCGCAACTGGTTAGCGCGTTCGGCTGCGATCGTTGAAATTAAGCAACTTTCCCAGTGGTCGGTCATTGGATGGGTAACCAAAAATTTACTATCTCGAGCTCCTCCGTGCTTCGGAAGGCACGTTAAGCCGTTGGTCCCGGTTGCATCTGCAGTCGTTAGCACCCACCAATCCGCACCGGGCCCGCGTGGTGGGTCATGGCCCAATCTCCCTATTCCATAGGGAAGGCCTATGCCCCAGCAGTGGGGACATTAATAGGCTGATGATGATGATGATTGTTGAACCGCATCAAATAAACATAAATGAGTGTTATAAAATATGGATAAAGAAAATCATCACTCACCATTTTGCTTGAACATCAGAGATTACTTTTTAAGCAACATCAAAACACGTCGTGTCACCCTGGATTGACAAATCTCCAACCAGAACGTACATTAAATTCGGGAATAACAAGTTCTAGTACACAAAAATGTGTAATGCATCAATTTTAAAGATTTACGAGTATTTTAGAAGGAATATGATTTCTTTTATTAAATGATTTTATTTAAATGTTATAACAAACTTTTGTTATATACTTTCTAAATCAAAATTGGGATAATGGCATCGCAGTTTGTGTATTCCCGTAAAATTCAGAAGCTAATAATGGAATCCGATGCCGGTAAGTAGTTCTCTGTTCTCTTCTGAGAACACAGCAGATGCGGCTAGGAGGAAAGTAGCCATAATGACATAATACTACCGAAATCATGCTTCCGTTTTTGCGGGGGCATGAATATGCATACAAAAGCAGTCGAGCAAAATTGTAATTATGACACTCAAACATAAAAAATGACAGCGCTAAATCGGGTATAAATGAAATTTAAATTTTTGAAGTGAAAACTTCTTCAGCGGCGTTGTACACTTTTTTTTTGTATGGGTTAAAAATGTTAAACTCGCGTCAGGACACGTTGCGTAAGACGAAAACAATAAAATTGGAAAGGTTGTTGACTTTCATTAAATTGGACGAAACATAGTAATATTTTATTTTATCGTATTATAATAATAAGTTTCTATCTAGGACGTCCAGGTGGCAGTTTTATTACGAAGAAATGCATTTTTTACAATAGATGTCGCTAGGTGCACTTAAATGTGATTCATGTAAGTTGATTTTATGTAATATAAATTATCATGTTTGTGTACGAAAGCGCAATAAATAAATATTGTATTCTACCACAAAAATGATAATACTTATATACTGATAATTAAAGCAATTCGTGCAAAATTATTCCCTAACCATGCCAAAATATCAAAAATGCACAACGTTAATATGACTAAATAAAACTAGTTTTTACGGGTTAATGCACGAAACTTTATTTATTTATTGACGTTTCGCAGCCTTTTCAGGTCTGCATCGTCAGAATAATGATTTTATTTAAAATTGTCGAGCTACCTTCGAAAGAATTATATTGTGCGTTCGGTTATTTCATTGGAAGATTTTTAAAATTTTTTATTGTCTATGTATGAATTTATTATTTAATTTACTTAATAAAGTATTTTATTTAAAATTCTTGTTTGTAATTTTGAGTTTATTTATTTGACCCTAACTACCGTAAACTACCACCGGTTCCAAAATTGGGAGACCTTCCTGAGAAGAACCGGCGAAACAAACTCAAGAGAGGCTTTCTATCTCCTTCTTATGTTAAATTATGCATTAACCCGTAAAAACTAGTTTTATTTAATGAGTGATGTGCGTGAAAACCTAAGAAACAAATATGTTAATATGACTGTTATACTTAATACCAATAATTGAAACCCCGAATCACTATATCTCTCAAGAACATTATTCCTAATATTTGTAGCCCGAATGCACACTATCCCTAATAACTTTAGACCTATAACACTGCTTACCTAATATTTCCATCCCGAATGCACGCTATCGATAATATCGACAAAGGAAGAGGAAAGCTCTCAAAAGGTGTGCTCCTTCTGTACGACAATGCACCCGTTCAAACGTGCCATGTTGCGACGGCTGCCATTCACCGATGCGGCTTCGAACAATTGAACCACCCACCCTACAGTCCACACTTGGCACCCAGTGACTATTATTTATTTCCAAAAATGAAGAAAGAGCTGCGTGGCGACAAAAATTGACGACGATGAAGAAGTGACACCAACGACAAATCATTTTTTTGATGGTATAAACAAGTTATTTGAGAGATCTTGAAAAATATATTAGGGTTAAGGGAGAATATATTGAAAAGGAAAAATAGTTTGGTGTTTAATTTAAACCTCATTTCCTCTGATTCCGCGAGCTTTTTGACCTCCCCTCGTAGTTATTAATGCGGCCGCCAATATGAATGTTAAATAAAATAATACTAATAAACATAAAAAACAAATGAGCGATATTGTTGACCCAGATTGCGACTCTGCAATGACGCGAAATTTTGCACGTCATACAGAATTAATGTTATGTAGATATAGTATTTTTGTTTTTGTTATTGTTTTATTGTGCTATTGATTATTTTAAGTAATTAAGATCTTTTTGTCTGAGACACAGGATATTCCTAGTTCAAGCTATGTATTTTTCTTTACCTTTGTGTTTTTTCTTAGATCTAAGTCACTTATATGTAAAAATTAGCGGCCCGCCCTCGCTTCGCTTCGGTGTAGAGCTGAAGTGTAGACTACAGTTTTTGTTCTCAGGCTTCAGGCTTGTATTATACACAAATGACATTCATCTATGATTCTTCTTATACCTGCATCATACCTGCATGCAAAGTCTCTGCCCGATCGGTTTAAAATTGACAAAGTTTCATACAAACTTTCATTCCCTATTTTATCCCCTTGGGGATAGTCTAGTTTTGAACCGTTCCTTCCGACATTACCCACTGTTTCAAAAACTCACCAAAGTAGAAGGATTGGTATGAGAGGTATAATAAATATATTATATATTTGAAAATATACAAGTTCCATCTGAAAGTTTACCTGCTAAAATGTTACTTTCTAAAATTTCTGTCTAATTTAGAAGGAAATTTCTATCAAATTTTAGGGGGTAGTATTGTAGTATCAATTACCATTCAGTTTGGTCGGTAGCATTCGGAGGAAAAGTAGATTTTTTTCGTAGGTAAGGAATTTAGAAGGAAGTTTTTGGAAGTTAACGTCGGTTTCTCTCTTTTTAAAATCTGGTCGTGGTTGGCGGAGTAGACGGCAAGAGAGCAGGGTGACCAACAAATTTCTGAATAATTGAGAGCAGCAACTACCTCAAGTAAACTATATCAGGCAGCAAGAGCAACCATGGATGGAGATCGATATAAAATCATTAAGATTGTCAATCCACCTCAATCCTATCATAATGAGGCGATATATTAAAAAAAACATTTAAATATGGACGAGCGATAGTATTTGAAAAAATGTTCAGCAAATTTTATGAGGATGGTTAAATGAATACGGTTATTGAATAACACTCATGTATGTTATTATTCGTTTTCATGATAGAAGTATATTATCTTTTATGAACAATGTTGTTCTCAGAAGACATCGTTCCAAGAACATCATTGTAACAGCAGCTAATAACTTACTGTTTATTGAATAATTCTTTGAGTTCTTTTAACTATATGAATTTCTTTGAATCTTAAAAAACTTTTATATTTGTAACTTGTCTTAAATAAAATTCAATACTAACCGTCACGACAGTTTCGCAGTTGTCGATATCCTCGGGGTCACCAGCGCGTTCATTCAAATCTGACAGGACTAGATTTGTCTGCTGCAATGGTATCTGGAAAAAGAAAATATATCATTACTTACCTAATCCTAAATGCTTCAACTCAAACCTTTTTAATGATACCCAGTTTTATAAGAATTTGTTCGACCCAATAGAGGCGATAGTTTAGAGCGATATAAATATTTCCAGGCACATCTATCGTCCCACTTAGCATTTTAAGTTTTATTGGAACGAAGTTCCTTATCGCGCGTTGTGAAAGGGGACTAGACGGAAAAAATTCTTACGAAAAGTTGTCACGACACTTTTTGCTATAGTAAGTTATTGTAAGCTATTGTAAGCTGTGCGGCGTATTATACTCCCGTAATATGTGTGAAGTTAAAGGGAGTGGTAGAGCGACGAGGGTGCATCACTGAAATATTGTGATACTACACCAACAGTGAATATGTGTGAAGTTATAGGGGGTGGTAGAGCGACGAGGGTGCATCACTGAAATATTGTGATACTACACCAACAGTGAATATGTGTGAAGTTAAAGGGAGTGGTAGAGCGACGAGGGTGCATCACTGAAATATTGTGATACTACACCATCAGTGAATATGTGTGAAGTTAAAGGGAGTGGTAGAGCGACGAGGGTGCATCACTGAAATATTGTGATACTACACCATCAGTGAATATGTGTGAAGTTAAAGGGAGTGGTAGAGCGACGAGGGTGCATCACTGAAATATTGTGATACTACACCAACAGTGAATATGTGTGAAGTTATAGGGGGTGGTAGAGCGACAAGGGTGCATCACTAAAATATTGTGATACTACACCAACAGTGAATATGTGTGAAGTTATAGGGGGTGGTAGAGCGACAAGAGTGGATCACTGAAATATTGTGATACTACACCAACAGTGAATATGTGTGAAGTTATAGGGGGTGGTAGAGCGACAAGGGTGCATCACTAAAATATTGTGATACTACACCAACAGTGAATATGTGTGAAGTTATAGGGGGTGGTAGAGCGACAAGGGTGCATCACTGAAATATTGTGATACTACACCAACAGTGAATATGTGTGAAGTTATAGGGAGTGGTAGAGCGACGAGGGTGCATCACTGAAATATTGTGATACTACACCATCAGTGAATATGTGTGAAGTTAAAGGGAGTGGTAGAGCGACGAGGGTGCATCACTGAAATATTGTGATACTACACCATCAGTGAATATGTGTGAAGTTAAAGGGAGTGGTAGAGCGACGAGGGTGCATCACTGAAATATTGTGATACTACACCAACAGTGAATATGTGTGAAGTTATAGGGGGTGGTAGAGCGACAAGGGTGCATCACTAAAATATTGTGATACTACACCAACAGTGAATATGTGTGAAGTTATAGGGGGTGGTAGAGCGACAAGAGTGGATCACTGAAATATTGTGATACTACACCAACAGTGAATATGTGTGAAGTTATAGGGGGTGGTAGAGCGACAAGAGTGGATCACTGAAATATTGTGATACGACACCAACAGTGAATATGTGTGAAGTTATAGGGGGTGGTAGAGCGACAAGGGTGCATCACTAAAATATTGTGATACTACACCAACAGTGAATATGTGTGAAGTTATAGGGGGTGGTAGAGCGACAAGGGTGCATCACTAAAATATTGTGATACTACACCAACAGTGAATATGTGTGAAGTTATAGGGGGTGGTAGAGCGACAAGAGTGGATCACTGAAATATTGTGATACTACACCAACAGTGAATATGTGTGAAGTTATAGGGGGTGGTAGAGCGACAAGAGTGGATCACTGAAATATTGTGATACTACACCAACAGTGAATATGTGTGAAGTTATAGGGGGTGGTAGAGCGACAAGGGTGCATCACTAAAATATTGTGATACTACACCAACAGTGAATATGTGTGAAGTTATAGGGGGTGGTAGAGCGACAAGAGTGGATCACTGAAATATTGTGATACTACACCAACAGTGAATATGTGTGAAGTTATAGGGGGTGGTAGAGCGACGAGGGTGCATCACTGTAATATTGTGATACTACACCAACAGTGAATATGTGTGAAGTTATAGGGGGTGGTAGAGCGACAAGGGTGCATCACTGAAATATTGTGATATTACACCAACACTGAATATGTGTGAAGTTATAGGGGGTGGTAGAGCGACGAGGGTGCATCACTGAAATATTGTGATACTACACCAACAGTGAATATGTGTGAAGTTATAGGGGGTGGTAGAGCGACGAGGGTGCATCACTGAAATATTGTGATACTACAATAACAGTGCACATGTGGGAAGTTATAGGGGGTGGTAGAGCGACAAGGGTGCATCACTGAAATATTGTGATACTACACCAACAGTGAACATGTGTGAAGTTATAGGGGGTGGTAGAGCGACAAGGGTGCATCACTGAAATATTGTGATACTACACCAACAGTGAATATGTGTGAAGTTATAGGGGGTGGTAGAGCGACAAGGGTGCATCACTGTAATATTGTGATACTACACCAACAGTGAATATGTGTGAAGTTATAGGGGGTGGTAGAGCGACAAGGGTGCATCACTGAAATATTGTGATATTACACCAACACTGAATATGTGTGAAGTTATAGGGGGTGGTAGAGCGACAAGGATGCATCACTGAAATATTGTGATACTACACCAACAGTGAATATGTGTGAAGTTATAGGGGGTGGTAGAGCGACGAGGGTGCATCACTGTAATATTGTGATACTACACCAACAGTGAATATGTGTGAAGTTATAGGGGGTGGTAGAGCGACAAGGGTGCATCACTGAAATATTGTGATATTACACCAACACTGAATATGTGTGAAGTTATAGGGGGTGGTAGAGCGACGAGGGTGCATCACTGTAATATTGTGATACTACACCAACAGTGAATATGTGTGAAGTTATAGGGGGTGGTAGAGCGACGAGGGTGCATCACTGAAATATTGTGATATTACACCAACACTGGATATTTGTGAAGTTATATCAAGCTGTGGACCAGTAACGCCTGTGAGACATGATTATGATTACAAGGTGAGTACTTATCAGGAGGTGGCAGAGCGACGGGGGTGCATCACTGGATTATTGTGACATTGTAGTTTATTCTAAACTGTGGGCCAGTCCTGCCTAGCATCCTTTACGAACGCTAGCGGGACATGATAATAAGGTGCGTATGTAGGGGGTGGCACAGCTACGAGGGTGCAGCACTGGAATATTGTGACATTACACGAAATCTGGATATTTGTGACGTTATACCGAGCTGTGGACCAGGAACGCCTATCATCTGCTGTAAACTTAAGCTAGACATGATAACAAGGTCAGTACTTAACAGGGGGTGACAGAGCGACGGGGGTGCAAGCCCAAATTATTGTGGCATTATACCAACACTGGATTATTGTCGTATATTATACTAAACTGTGGTTAAGTCCAGGGGGTGGCAGAGCGACGGGGGTGCATCACTGGATTATTGTGACATTGTAGTTTATTATAAACTATGGGCCAGTCCTGCCTAGCAATCTTTACGAACACTAGCTGACCGAACTGAAAAAAATGTGATAGTAAAACCGTAAGAAAAAATCCGTGGAAAAAAGTGCGTGGAATAAAACCGTTAAATGCGCATTAGCCGAAGGAACTTCGTTCCTAACTGGTGTCCCACGACACCTCTCAAGTTTTTTTGACAGTTCCTAGCTAAACATCCATTAAGCTAAGTTTTTATGCAGTTTTGAGGCTGATTTATTAACCATCTATTTCGTTAGTTTTTAGAAATATACTATTGACCTCCGTGGTCGAGTGGTTTGTACGCCGGGTTTCATGGTGTCGCCGACTCGAGAGGTCCCGGGTTCGAGTCCCGGTGGGGGCAGATGTTTGTGTGATGAATACGAGCATTTGAACTCCAGTCATGGATGTTTAATATGTATTTTCTATAAAAATATACTTATATATGTACAGTTTATGTATTCTATCCGTTACCCTAGCATCCCATAACACAAGCCTTATAGTGCTTACTTTGGGGCTAGGCTAATTGGTGTGAGTGTTGGAAATATTTATTTATTTATTATTTATTTTATTATTGCTCAACCTAACATAATTATAAATTTGCTATAAACAGTTGAAACTTAAGTGAGCCAATAGATGTGTCCGGGACTGTATATAGTTTAAGTTGCATGCAACATGGTAGATATATGATGTTGGTAATGTACAAAGTTTATTTGTTAACTAGCGGCCGCCCGCGACTTCGTACGTGTGGAGTTAGTTATTTGCACATACTTTTTGACCCCAAAAGCGGGTTTATTTCTAAAGAAACATTATTAGTACACCTCTACACCATCTATAGAGCATACATGTTAAATTTCAAGTATCTTACTTTAAAAACATAGGACTCTCATACAAATTTCCAAACCCCGTATAACCCCCTTAGGGGTGGAATTTCTTGAAATTTGTTCTTAGCGAATATCTACACCATATAAGGAACCTACCTGCCAAATTTTATGTTTGTAGATATTATAGTTTCTGAGATTCATGATTAACCAGTGAGTGGTATATCGCTGCGATGCGTGACGTCGTCTGCGTGAACGCTATACAGCACTAAAAAAACCTACGATTATACCTTTTAAAATAACATTCATTTACCCGTTTCTACTTTAAATTTCATATCTACAGCAAGTGCAGTAACAGAGGGAGACTGTCTTTTGTAAAATTGACTTCCAAAAAGTGCTGATTTTCAGCCTGCTTTGAATAAATGACTTTATGGTGATTCTGCTGAATTAAGTCATAAGTTGTGACTGAAGCAGATGAAGAAATAATAAGGAATACAGAATAGGGTAAAATTACATACTTATAGGACTTCTCGATAAACAAAATTAGTGGTTTGGCTCTCCACAGCCAAAATGTAAAGAGACTCAGGACTGGTGACGCGGGAGCGAGCGACGTACAGCTGCTCGTGTGAGAAACAGCTCGTACTGAGGTCGACACCCGCTGCCCTCAGTGTCTGCCCCTGTGACTTATTGATGGAAATCACGAAGCCAATACTCACGGGGAACTGTACGCGTTTGTATTGGAACGGGAAGTTATAAGGTATGTGGGGAATGCGTTGTATAAATACTGCTTCACCAACGAACGACGAAGAAGCAAAATCGGGACACCAACCTTCAGCTTGATGGTATGCGCTGGAAGTCCACTTACTGGCAGGGAGTTCAGAAATTCCACGGAATAATGTGTGGCGTCATCATGCTCGACGATAGTGTTTATAAAGGTGTAGACCACTTCATTCCCCATTAATTTCCGAGAGAATGCATTCGTTAATTGCTGCAGCCTGATCATTTTTGGGCGTCAAAATGGCCCGCTGACACACCCAAGAATTCTGCTGGTGCGGTATACCTACGACTGATGTCCCCGAGCACAGAGCGAATAAGTTCTTCTAAGCTGAATACAACTCTATCGAGAGACTGGAAGCACCACCTGTCCACCTCTCTCCTCTGGTAGAATGCCTTCGCCAAGACTTAGAAGAACATCGGAGAATTCTTGAGCACGTGCATTTCCGCCAAGCCGAGCTCTTATATTAATGGTCAAGCGCAGCGTACGAACTCATGACCACAACGAAGATCGTTCCAACAAAGCATTCACCTCGTCAGCCCTCGATCCCGCGTCATCATGGGAAGCGTTTGTCGGAAATCGCCACTGAACAGCACTGTGACACCACCCATAAAATTTTCGTTACTGCGGATTTCCTGCAAGGTTCTGTCCACGGCCTCAACTGTCTTCCTATTGGCCATCGGAAAACTCACCCCATACGATCAGAGAGCAATTCTTGAGCACGTGTCCCTTATCAATGTTACGTGACATACCATGAATTTTAAACATGGCATGTGCTGTCTTGCCACCCGGAAGCAGTGTGGCAGCGATTCCCGACAACGCTACAGCAATGGCAATTTTGCCTTGCCTCCTGACCTCTGCAAGTATGCCAGTGGTAACCACTGTTTTCCTGTTCCACCAGGAGCATCCAAGAAAAACATTTTACCCTGGTTTTGCCCAACGCTTACAAGGACGGTGTCATAAATTTGTTTTTGTTCTGAAGAGAACAAAGCGACCCCGGATCGTAAATTGTAAAATTGTCTATTATGTTTATCGGCCTAAGTTACTTATAGTTTGAAGCTAACTTACATACAACTTACCAGACATACATACAGACAAACAGACAAAAATTCTAAAAACTATATTTTTGGATTCGGTATCGATGGTAGATCACACCCCAAGTATTTTTTTTAAACAAAGTTCAATGTATAATTTTGACTTTCCTATCATTTTATTTCGATTCTATCAGGGGCACGTTGCTTGTTGTCGTATTGCTCGCTTCGCTCATTAAATTTCGCCGTGGGCGTGCCTGTACCAATTACTTTATAAAAATGCAGGAAATTTGAAAGGGCTTGTATGAAGAGCAATAAATGAAGTTTGAAGAAATAACTAACAATATCATTAATTACTTAAAGGAAAACAATACGAGCAACAAGAATGTAACTTTCGGATGCAGGAACTCAGTAACTGAATATAGTGTTTCCAAAGCCAGTGTGGGTCTATTTTGCTTATTTTTATTTTGAAATTCATGCTAACTTGGCTTGAAAAATAATTCTTCAAAAGTCATCCATGGAAGAAAAAAATATACTTACAGCGTCTGCAAATAAGTTGTTGAATTTTTCTTGCGGGTAGTCTGCCGGCTTTATGGTGCAGTATGTCAGGTGTTTACACTCTTCTGGGATTTCATCTTCGTCTGATCCGTATCTGGTTAGTGGCAACTCTTGAATGGACCCGGGAAAACCGATGTGGTCACTACCTGAAAATTACACAGTTTTTTGTTACCAACGCTTAGGTCTTCCATTTACATTATTCTCATAATTATGTGTATAATGCGATTCAAATAAGAATAGGAAAGCCAATGGCCTCTATCTGTCAAATGTCGCTTGAAAAGTACGGTTTGCAAAAAAAAACTTGGAAAATTTTTTTAGCACTCTGCTAATTCTAGAATAAAAACCAAACATTTGTCAACAAACAATAACAAATATTGATAATAAATATCGGTTGATATTTGTTTTTCACTTATTGAGCTTTGGCCATGAATGGTTGATAACCTAAATCGTCAACCAAATGAAACGCTAAGTTGCGTTCAGAAACTCGATTTCAAACTTTCCTTTACATAAAAGATGCATGTTCGTATGTTATGACTAATCATGCATTATTACTAGGTCAATAATGCATGATTATTCATAACTACTCCGGTGGTAATGCAGAGATGAGCGGAATAGAAGATTCTGATTAATGTTTTTTTCTCACAGTCTTAATAAATAAATATTATTAAAAATTGGTGTTTTTTTTTCTCAATCTTAGTAAATAAATGTTATTAAAAAATCCGATGCTTTTTCTCATTTAATCTTAGTAAATAAGTTTTATTAAATATAAACTTTTTTTGCTCACTCTACCTATTTGGTTTGAATTGACAGCTATGACATCACAATATGGCGCCCAGTCGATCCTATTCTTAGTTGAATCGCATTATAAAACCTATATTTATCCTAAGGTATAAAAAAAATTAGATTTTATTATAGAAACAAATACAGATGGATATCCCTAATCGATTAAAAGTGGAATTTGTAAAGACCGTGAATTGATTTCTATAATTACAAAAAAAATCGGAATATATGTTCAAATGAACGACATTTGAAAAACATATGTTTTTGAATTGAATTATTATAATTCAAACGAAACGAACATTAATATAGTTCACGTTATAAACTTCTATCACTGTTTATATTACAATATTGCCAAGTGATTGTCGTGTAAGCTTAAAAACAAAATATAAAATACAAGCTGATGGATAATTAACATCACAAGCAATTTTATTAGTAATTTTATGTCCATGATTAGTGTGTACGTAATATAATAGGTACGGACCGCGAGGAAAAGAGACGGCTATGTTACTGACCATGCATTTAAATATCACAAATATTTTCTGTTGAATCAGTTTATAGTAAGAACTAGAACATTATTTGCTTCAAATGCGTTAAATTGATCATAAATATTGATTAGATACCGGTCGAAAAAAACGACAGTTTACGTACTATAAGTATTTTTCACGGAGATCTTTTGGCATTGTGACTTTTCAATCGACGATATTAAATACCCTAGATACACCAACACGAACAAAATCGTGCCCAAAACCTGTCCAAAAGGTACATTGGACGATCCACGGAGCTCCGTAAGATGATCGCGTTGTCAAAATCAATATAAGGCATTATTTAAATATTGAGAGTTACCTTTAATACATACTGTATAAGGTCTTAAATAAAACGCATGCGTCTAGGACATCTGACAGTTCGTAATGCAAGCTCATAAAATTTTGCGACCTTTTGCTATATACGGAAGAATTTAGACCTTAATTCTTTGACTCTACGCACAATTCTGAACGCGCTGTTAGCAATATAGCAGGCATGGGCCGCAAGGAAAAGAGACGGCTATATGGCGACGTACAACCGACCATGCATTTGAATATCACAAATATTTTATATTAAATCAGTTTATAGTAAGTATTACATCAAAATTTACTTCAAATGCGGTTAATTAAACAAACATTGACTAGATACCTGTCGAAAAAACGACACTTTTCGTACTCTAAGTATTATTTTCGCATTTTTTCGCGGAGCTCTGTGGCATCTTGACTTTGTAACGATCCACGCGTGACTGTGAACGAGCGCTCAAAATGTGTCCCAATCAAGAAGTGCTTGAACTCCACTCAAGCACTTCTTGATTTTTGGAGGACACATTTTGAGCGCTCGTGGTGTATCTAGGGTATTTAATATCGATGTTTTCAACGTTCCGCACGTGACTGTCAACCAAGAAGTGCTTGAGTGTTGTTGGTTCTTGATTAGGTCACATTTTGAGTGCACGTGCCGTATCTAGGGTATTTAATATCGTTGGATAGGAAATATATTACGTAAAGTGTGCGAGATAATTGTCTAATCAATAAATTTGCATTAACAAGTTGATGTGTATCGTTAATGTGTTAATGATATAATTTAGCATAATTAATAAATTATGACTGTATTTAAAAGATCTCAGCGTTTGATGGGCACGGAATATAAGAGATTTATGCAAAAAAAAAGTTTAGCAAATTAATTCTTAAGTAAATATTTTGTATGATCGATGACAAATGATATCAGAAATAATTATATAAAATGTAAATTTTACTCACTATTAGATTTGATTTGAACGCCTTTACTACGGGAAGCACATTGGATCGCGATCTGTACACAAAAAATAAACAATAAATAATAACAAATTTTTGAAGTATCTAATGACTAAAGTTCTTACTGTTAGGTAATTTAGAAAGTTTGGAAATGATTGTTCGTTTGTATTTTAATATTACTAGCATACATACATCTATTCAAATATTGTCTATCTGGTATCTGATGTGACAAAAACTGTAACATTATGATAAAACTAGCAAACCTGTGAACCAAATTTTCACCAAAAAAAAAAAAGTATTTAATTAATTGAGAACTTCGGAGATTTTGTGTGGTTTCGTTTGAAATAGAAATCACGTGATTTCTCGAAAACCGGAAGTGCTACGTTACTCACATCCGGTTTGTAGTCTTATCAGACTATTCTTAACTTATAACTTAAACATTCTCTATATCTATCTCTTACGGTTTGGCCGCTGAAACAGCACCACGGACGGACGGACGGACTTGTCTCATAGATAAGAGATCCTTATTTCTTCGAGATTATATTAATAATGTAATGAGACACTCAACTAAAATAATTATAATAATCTAATCTACTTCTTTAACTTAAGGCACTATGTTGTATCGTAACTTATAAATAATAATAGATGCATACTCTCTTATATCTTAGAAGTAATTATAACACCTCTTCTCCGGATCAAAACAACATAATTCTATATGACATAACGGTGCAGATTCTGGCATGATTCTCTAAACTTAAACTAAATTTAACATCAGTTTCTCCTTTTCGTTCTTATAAGGAATGACAAGGATACACTGTTGTTCTTTAGGAAGTTTAAGTTTAGATTTAGAGAACCATGTCAAAATCGACACCATTAAAATTCAATCGGTGTGTAAATGTATGGCGCACATTAAGAACAACTTGAGTGGAATAGTAAAGCAACGGTTGGTGGCTTGTTTAACAGCTTTCCCGTTAGAAACTCTTTATAAATAAATAAAAAATCATTATTCTGACGATACAGACCTGAAAAGTCTGTGAAACGTGAATAAATAAATAAATTTAGTGCATTAATCCGTAAAAACTAGTTTAATTTAATGATAATAATAGTTTATTTTTTTACAAAATATAATGATAACCTTCATTGCTCACTACACTATCACATAGGTATGACGCAGTTATGACTTAATATTAAAGTTGCTTGTACTTAAACAAAGGTAAATTTAAAAAAATCAAAAAACCCGACTGCTTTAATATTACTTCAAATAAAAACTGAAAAGAAAAAAATAAGTCCAGTAGTCTATAATTATGTTAAGTAAGGAACAAAGCTTCTTTAACAGTCGGGACCCATTATTGAAATGATCCATCCTTGAATATCTAATGGGTCCCGACTGTTAAACTACTTTAACAGTCGGGACTTTGCTGCTACCAACCTAGTAGGTATTACAAATGGTGCAATCATAGCAATTATTTTCCAAATATTTTTTCTACCTGTAGATAAAATTAGGATAAGTATGTCTAAATTACCGAATAACGAATCACTGTTTACCAAAAATGCTTAGTAAATTTTAGAAATATAATCAAATAAACCTATTGCTTACTTTATTTTTAGATATTTTTCATCAATTAAATATTATTGTCGTAACTATCTAAAATAATATTATAAAGAGGCAAGAGTTTATGTTTGTAACAAATAATCTGTCTAACTACTGAACCGATTTCGAAAATTCATTCATCGTAAGGTAGCTACTTTATTTATGTACTAGCTTTTGCCCGCGACTTCGTCCGCGTTATCGTCGTTTTTCGTAAAAAAGTAGCATATGTCCTTCCTCAGGGTTCCGTGGTTTTGATGTGACAGACAGATTAACTTTCGTATTTTAGTAGGGAAATATAATACTGTTAAAAATATCGCAATAAGGAACCGCAGAATATTATTATTATCACTGTGCCCCGAGACCATCAGCGTGTAACTCCTTGTATGTTATTATGTTATTGTATTGGTAATATTGTTTAGATCGCTTTCACATGAGTCTTAAGTACATATAGAATGAAAATACTTCAGCGCAAAGCTTCCGGGTAGACTACGTTGAAATTTGACCCGTCCGGAACGTGAACATAAAAAATTCTAGGACTGCTAACCCGGGAAAGACCGACATAACTGACCATGTGAAAAACAACTGACACCGAGATCTACTCCAACAACACGAAAGGTCTGCCCTTGAGCCTTATTTATTGTCATTGCATAACACACCGATACTGGGAATTGCGTTCTTTTAAATTGGAATGGAAAATTATTTGGTATTATGGGAATTCTGGTAATAAAGATGGTTTCTCCTGCACCGCAACCTATTAAAATTTGAGCCTCGATTACATTTTGTTGCAACTGGGTTACTTTAAGCAGAGTTCCATTGCAAATTTGTGGTGGTCTTAAATTTCGGAGCAGAATAATCGGAATGCCAATTTTTAAACAAATTTCATGAGAAGGAAGTACGGGCTTATTTAAAGAATTTAAAAATTCTATGGGGTAATTAGTGGCTTCTTGTTCATCGGCCATTCTATTTATTGAACTATAAACTTTGCTTTCCCCCTGGATATTCGACAGTATTATTAATCTCAGATGTCTGGTCATTGCGAGGAGTTAAAATGGACCTTTCGCATAGCCAAGAATTGTTCTTATTTAATATATTTGTTACGTCACCGTAAACTGACTATGTAAGATGTTGTTGGGATTGCACTATACAACATAACTCAGGCGTCAGAATAAGTTTTCCTTGGTGTAGCAGTGGATAGGTATCTTTGGTGAAGGTATTTTCTTTAATAATATATCAGAAAATTCACGATCATCCGGGTTATCTACAGTTCTCACTCGCATGTTTATAGTCAAATGCACCGATTGTATATCACGCCACAAATAAGAGCTTTTCAGGCAAGCCCTAACCTCAGCAGCTCGGGTTCCCCGTGGTATTACCGTTAAGGTTTGTCGGAAATCACCACAAAATAAAACTGTGATACCGCCCATGGGTCGATCATTTTGTCTTATATCTCTTAAAGTTCTGTCTACAGCTTGTACTCCTTTTCGATGGGCTATCGTACATTCATCCTATATGATTAAATTACACTTTGAACGAATATTTAAACACTACCAAAACAACTAATACGTGGTCCTAACTTTAGCTACCTTACACATAAAATCTAAGTGACTATTTGAACTAAAATATTCTTATAGAATTATAACCAGAAATATATACAACTCACAACAAAAAAGAAATGAAAATAAAGCTGAAACGCCTGTGCAATATTATCTACCTTTACCTCCTTCACTTAAAAATAAATACTTATAACTACTTTAATTAATAAAAGTACCTACGCTTAATAATTTTTAATTTGAACGAATATTTAAACACTACCAAAACAACTAATACATGTTTTACAAAATTACAACAAAAGAAATTCAAATAAACTATTTAAAGACTAAAAGTCGCGCTGATATGCACGGTTTCGGTCTCCCAGGCGGGGGAGCAGATGAGAAATCCTCATGGATACAGCCGGTTGCAAGGTTATGTCAGACTCGTACTGACTAAAAAACCCCCGTAGGGGCTGCCTCTGGCCGGGAAGGCCTCTAAGGCTTCATCGGAAGCGATCGTCCCCCAGGGGGGGAGCGACGCAGAAAACAGATTTAGACAGCTCGCTCTCGGACCTTTGATACCCTACCGCTGCCGCGACCCGTGTCGAGCGCGGCAACCGTTACACAAAAATAATCCTTATAGCATGATTCAGTATTCACGTGCGACGGCGCGATGGCTTATTTCATGTATAAGTTTGGTGTTTCTATACCAAGTATTATAAACGTAAGAGTAAACAAATATGATCAGAATGCTCCGAACTGTTAAGCTATCGGGAGTTACACGTGTTATTGTGAGTCAACCATAAAAGATAGACATATGCTGTTGCGGGATATTTTTTAGAAAATTTTATGTAGAATATTTCCGTCGTACATGATTTCTATGTAACTTTAATCATTAAGGCTGCACACGCGACGGAAGCTTAAAAAATGGAGTAACTTCTCCCGTTTTCCCAACATTTCCCTTCACTACTCTGCTCCTACTGATTGTAGCGTGATGAAAAGTATACTATAACCTGCCCAGGAGTATGAAGAATAATTGTACCAAGTTTCGTTAAAATCCGTCGAGTAGTTTTTGTTTCTATAAGGAACAAACACACAGACAGATAGACAGACAGACAAAAAATTTACTGATTGCATTTCTGGCATCAGTATCGATCACTAATCACCCCCTGATAGTTATTTTAAAAATATATTTCATGTACAGAATTGACATCTCTACAGATTTATTATAAGTATATAGATTATTATATTTTCAAGCATTAATATTAATTAAAACTAGTTTTTACGGGTTAATGCACGAAACTTTATTTATTTATTGACGTTTCGTAGCCTTTACAGGTTTCGTCGTCAGAATATCAATCAGAAATCAGAAATCAGAAATTAATATGTCTTTATTCAAATTGGATATATAGTACAACTCTTTTGAATCGTCCAAAAAAATTTTTTTCCCTACCACTCGTTATGGACATATTTTTAGCTGCGGAGAAAAACGAGCGAAAAAAACTCCACAACAATAAAAGTCTAATGTAACAACATTTACAAATCATTATGTTGTTACAACGTCAATACAATTATGATTTATTTAATATAGAAAACCTGTTGGAATGATTGGAACAGTTCAAACCCAAGCATTTTTGTCTGTAATATAATCAGACACTTTGTAATAAGCTTTTTTAATAAGTGTTTTTTTTATAATATCTTTAAATTTATTTATGGCTAACTCTTGGATATTGCTTGGGACTTTATTGTATAAACGAACACAAAGACCTTTAAATGAATTATTAATTTTGTGAAGCCTAGTAGTAATAATATAATGTATGGACAAATGCATTGCTAAATTAGAATGGCGTCTCTCAGTGATCAATGAAAGAATTGCCATATTGTTTGCGCTAAACAACGATATTAAATACCCTAGATACACCAACACGAACAAAATCGTGCCTGAAACCTGTCCAAAAGGTACATAAACGATCTCCGGAGTTCCGTAAGATGATCGCGTAGTCAAAATCAATATAAGGTATTATTTAAATATTGAAAGTAACCTTTAATACATACTGCATAAGGTCTTAAATAAAACGAATGCGTCAAGGACTTCTGACAGTTCGAAGTGCAAGCTCGTAAAATTTTACGACATTGCTATATGCGGAAGAATTTAGACCTTAGTTCTTTGACTCTACGCGCAATTCTGAACGCGCTGTTAGCAATATAGCAGGCACGGACCGCGAGGAAAAGAGACGGCTATATGGCGACGTATAACCGACCATGCATTTGAATATCACAAATATTTTATATTAAATCAGTTTATAGTAAGTATTAGATCAAAATTTACTTCAAATGCGTTAAATTACCAAACATTGACTAGATACCTGTCGAAAAAACGACACTTTTCGTACTCAAAGTATTATTTAACCAAGAAGTGCTTTTTTTTGTGAACCAAGAAGTGCTTGAGTGGAGTTCAAGCACTTCTTGATTGGGACACATTTTGAGCGCTCGTGGTCTATCTAGGGTATTTGATATCGTTGGCGCTAAATTTAAGTACAATTTTGAAAGATACTCGTAGTTCAATTTTCCCTGGGCATTTTCTCCCTGAGTTTTCCCCTGAATTTGATTTCCCGTTCAAACGGTTGTCAATTTAGATCTAAGTATACTTTTTGATTACAAATGATGATGATGATTAAGAACAAAAGAGGGTTTAATTTCGACCAATAGTAGACAAATGGTATAAAAATTAAATCAGTAAATAAGAATAAATCATTGCAATATGTTTAATGTAAATAGAGTCATTTACTAGGTAATTGTTAGAAAGTAACGAGTGGTCCATGAATCTTGCGCGATCCGTGGTGTATCGCACTCATATAATGGAGAAACGCCCCCAAGTAAGACCAATACTTATGCGTTGCTACGACGACGTCAAGAGAACAGCTGGAGTTAAATGGAAAGAAATAGGCCAAAACAGAGAAAACCGTCATTAGCAATGAAAGAGGCCTACACCCTCGCGATAGAAAATGGCTAAAAAGAAAAAGATCTGGCAGTATTTTATACTCACAAGGAATATTAACAGATAGGCCGACATCTTGGTAGCTAATCACTATTTACAAGACCGCTGCTATGAGTAAATTCATGTCTTTTTGTACCTTAATCTGCTTCAGGAAAATCACCTTGAAAAACACGCGGAAAATTCTAATTAGAGTCACGGTGCTTTTGAATGTATGGCTAGAAAAACAAAAATCATTAAATATTTATTTTTACAAATAATAGGTATAATAATATTTTTTTTAAATCAAATAGTCACCTTAAGTGCACCTACTGTAGAAAGAGAACTTGAGACTAGGCATATAGGCCACAATTCCTACACGAACAAAGAAATTTGGTGACTCATTTCTTTGTCGTACTATTCGTAAGTGGAATTCTTTACCCGAGCACGTGTTCCCTCCTTCCTATAATCTGGGGTCCTTTAAGAGAGGCGTGAAGAAGCATTTTTGCAGGCCGGCAAGGTGATGATGGTTAGAGTAGCAGTTTATAATTGCTGTACCAGCTATCTTTGCGTTTGGACTTTATCAACACTTAACATCAGGTGGGGTTGAGTCATTTGCCTATCTAGTTATAAAAAAAAATACAAATTGATAATAAGAATTTATCAGGAAAAAAGGGGAGATAGTCGCATTATGAACCTGCTGCTTAAAATTTCTGCTTTGGACACTTGGTTCTACCTAGTCTGACCTATATCAAAGGTCAGCTTAAAAAACGGGAACTTTTCAATAATTTTGGTTCGATTAAGGAGTTTGATTTTATAGGACGAGTGGTCCCAGTTTCGAATCCCGATAGGGGCAGACGTTTGTGTGATGAATACGAGTATTTGTACTCCAGTCATGGATGTTTAATATGTATTTCTATATAAATATACTTATATGTGTAACAGTATATGTATTCTATCCGTTACACTAGTATCCCATAACATTAGGCCTACAGTGCTTACTTTGGGGCCAGGCTAATTGATGTGAGTGTTGGAAATTATTTATCTGATTTTAATTTGAAACGTTAACGTTTTGGTTACTAGTGTCAGAAAAAACTGTGTGAGGACCGATAGCGGGATCCCGCCCGCTGCTTTGCTTTTCCCTATTCCAGATCGGCCATTGAGAAAGTTGTTTATCTTTCATAAAAGAAGAGTAGGGGAGAGTGGGGGAATTGCGGACGCGGGGTAAATACGGACTAGCAAGTATCTACTTATTCCCTCCACCCGCGGTAGCCCGGTGCTGTCGTCTGTTTCTTTCCGCTATTTAGTGCCACGCAAAAACTTACGACAGCCGGCTGCGCACAGTTTGAAAGGTAGGTAAAATTTAAAAAAAAAGTGTATATTGATCTAATTTTTAGTGTTTTTTTATTCGAGGGACAGGTCTGTATACTAAGTGATGGTAAAAAGTGATATTTTCTATAGATAGCTTTGTCAATGGAGTTTGAATCGTCAATGTTTGTTTTTGTGGAACGTTTTCATAACCCACAGATTTCTCTCTGATTTAAAAATACCCAGTTGGGTTAATTGCGGACACGGCTTGCGGGGTAAATACGGACGTCCGAAGACCAAAGTACGACAAGTGAAACAAGTCAATCTTCATCAGTACCGCTTAGTGATTTAATAAAGGTCCCAACTCTACAAATTCATCGTAGCAAACGGTCAGTAAACAAAAAGCATTCCATCATTTTTACCAGCACACCGGAAAAAAAGAATCTAGAAGAAAAGGAACAAAAGAAATTACACAAGAAAAGAAAATCTCAAGAAAAAGAAAATAAACTACATCTAAAAAGCTAAAAAAGTCAAAACTTTCTACAGGAAAAGGATCAAAGGGTTTAAAAAATCTGAATAATTTTGAAAATGAAGGAAATGTTGACTTTTGCATTTATTGTCAGGAAAAGTACAGTAATCCACCCACCGAAGACTGGATTATGTGTTTAAAGTGTAACAAGTGGGCTCATGAGAACTGCACTGCAGGAAGTTCTTCTAAAGGCTTTACTTGTGATTTTTGTCTATGATGTGGACCTAGTCCGTAAATATCCCATGCTGTCCGTAATTAACCCAGGGTCAGTCCGAATTTACCCCGAGCGCTACGGGTAATTACGGACAGACAATGTTTTGTTTTTGCTAAAAATATTCTATTTGTTGATTGATCTCGTTTAATAAGTATAATTGTTTTTGTAGATGTATACCTAACTAAAGATTAATAATTAATAAAGACAGACTGATTATTACTAATAGTACGAATGTTGTGCGTTATTTCCCTTCAGCGTCCGCAATTCCCCCATCCTCCCCTAAAAGCACAACAACTGTACAACCTTACGAGTTATAGCCCTCAGGGACCTGTACCCTTAGTAGTGTAAGTGCAAGTAGTGCTAAGTGTCATTGTCAAATTTTGTTATGGAAACTTTAACAGCAGTGCCACAACAGATGTACTGTAAAAGTAAATGGTGGTGCAAAATTTGATTCTAACAAGCAGTCATAACTAATAACACTAAAACAGTCAGAAAACTAAAACTCAAAATTCACCCACGATAAAAAAAAGCAAACGAAATAATAGTTATATTATACATTTTTTTGATACGAAGTCCTAAGAGCTGGTTGTATAGCGCGTCCAAATTGCACACCTGAGAGGAAAAATATATCTTCACTAACAAAGTACTCATTGTAGGTATCAGAGATCCGACGCAAAGGCGCACGGATACCCGCATTTGAAGTTTTGAAAGACATTTACACCATAACAACATAACCAATTTTGTTGGTTAACTCATTGCAGTCAAATTTATTGTTAATAATTCCGTGCAATATCATACACTCGAGCATTATTCGTCTTGATTTAAGAGATAGATGATCATACCTACACAATAGCTGCTCATGCGACAGGTACGTACCAAAACACCTTAAGTGCATTGATTTCAGAAATTTTGAATGGACTGTTTCTATTGTTTTAACATACATTCGGCTTCGCTCGGGTGTCCCTGCGAATTAATCATCTAACTGCACAGAGTGGTGAAGTGATCAGAGATAGCTATTATTATTAACAACTAGCAAACCCCGCGAACAGAAGAAGTTTTTTTTTTTAATTTTTCCTGAATTTTCTTTGCTATAAACCTCAAGGAGCCCGAGACCTTTCCAACGAATGCAAAACCGTGGAAATCGGTTCGTGCGTTCTGGAGTTATAGCGTCAGGAAGGAAAACCCGACTTATTTTTATATAGTAGATATGACTACACAAAGCAGCACGTTCGACAAGGTTGAAGAAATAGATATTAACAGAGGCGAGATAGGTGTGGATGGATCTACTATCGAGGAAGAGTCACCCCCTCACGTTACATTTCGCAAGGGGATTTCCAGTGCGGAACTTCGAGAAGAATTTCAATCCTTTCAAACCTCTATTAAGACCATGTTGGAATCGTGGTTCTCCAAGCAAGAAATCAAGTTTTCCATGCTCCTATCTGAATTTGAGAATGTCAAAACATCTATCCAATTTTTGAGCGACAAATATGATGACCTTGAAAATAAGGCCAAAGTCATTAACACTCGTATTTCTGAGTTGGAACAAAAAATATGGTCTTCAAAGGAAAATGAGGTGAAAATTATTGCGCTGGAGAGTAAACTAGAGTCTATGGAGCAGAGAGCGAGAAGTTGCAATTTGGAAATCAGCAACTTACCCGAAAAATGGGGAGAAAATCTTGTTTCATTAATTGAAAATATGGCGAGTGTTCTAAATCTGCCTTTGGGTGATCGTGATATTTTATCCATACATCGTGTTCCTAAATTACACCCAAAAACTAGTCAACCGAAAAATATCGTGGTTAAATTCTGTAGCCAGATTATCCGAGATAATTTTATAGCTGCAGTCCGCCTGAAAAAAGGTCTCACCACTGAAGCATTAAAGTTACCTGGAAAGCCCCAGAATGTTTATTTGAATGAACATCTCACACTGAACAATAAAAACTTGTTTCGTCAGACCAGAGAAGCTGCAAAAAAACATGGATACCGTTTTGTATGGGTTAAGCATGGAGTCATCCTGGTGCGCCGTGATGAAACCAGCGCAATATTTGCAATTCGTTCTGATGTTGATCTCACCAAGGTCAAGCCAAAAGTGTCTGACAGACTTCCACAGAAATCTGCTTTTTGTTTTTAGTTGTGTGTTTTTAGTGTATTATTACTCTGTATATCAACAAAAATTTATTGCCGTTGCAACTGTTACTTTCGTTTTACCTACATAAAAAAACATTTTAATTCTTTGTTAAATACATTTTATTTATCAAATGTATATGCCAAAAATGTTAAGACATTTGTAAAGTTTATTGTGTTTCGGTTCTTATTTTTCTGTAATATTCTAAAGTGTGAAAATTATGACTTCGTAAATAATTGTTTTAACTATATTTTATACCCATTTCTGGTATTTATAAAGGTTTTACTATTTTATTTTTGCAAGTGTGGTGTTGCATTGGAATGTGTAGTTTTTATTTGCTTATTTACGGACTGGATTTCAAGCTTAAATTATTTAAAATGTAAGTACATTACTAGTTCTAATTTGAGCTTTTTTATCAGAACTGTAGAGGAATGCGGTCTAAATTAAATTCTATTTACAAGAGCATTCTGCAATTTTCTTAAGACGTGATTATATTGACAGAAACTTGGCTTACACCTAACATATTGGACTGCGAATTTATTGACGACCGCTATTCAGTGTTTCGATGTGATCGCGATCGTTTTCTTACTGGTAAGCACAATGTTAATTGCGATTCGCCGCGAATTAAGACCAGCTAAACTGTTATTTCGCCCACACTAGTGTTGCCGATCGATAGTCGACTATCGATGATTAATCGATAGTCTATCGATAGCCAACCAATCGTATAACAATCGATCGGCTTATATCGATACTATCAATAGTATCGATAGTATCGATACTATTGATAGTATCGATACTATCGATAGCACAGAAAAAGCCAATGCTATCGGATGAGTTAAATACTATCGATACTATCGATAGCATTGTAGTTCGTTAATAACAAACTATCGATAGTATCGATACTGTCGATTTTATTTGCAACCATACTATCGATAGATTAACAATTTGCAATAGTTTAAACAAACTTTAGTCTAAAACAATCAATACAATCGATACTATCGATAGTATTGTTGCAGATAAAATCAACACTATCGATAGTATCGATACTATCAATAGTTTGTTATTAACGAACTACAATAGTATCGTTATTATCTATAGTATTGCACTCATTCGATAGAATTGCCTTGTTCTGAGCTATCGATAGTATCGATACTATCGGTTGTATCGATTCTATCGATAGGCCTATCGATAGGGTACATAATTTTCGATGTAAACTGTCGATAGTTTTAATATCTATAGTTCGGCAACACTAGCCCACACTCTGCCTGTGCATCTACTGAACAGGTTATAGTGCGATTTCCTTCATCGCATCATAACAGCCACTACATAATTAGTGCAGCATATATACCACCTGGTTGTCATGACGCCGTATACTTATCGCATTTTAACTTATTGCAGGAACTAATAAATGATAACGACACCAGCGCTTTCTATGTTGTGGGTGATTATAACTTACCTAATATTGATTGGTTAGATTGTAAAAAAAAATATTTAGTTGCCCAGCCCAATAATACTGCCAGTAGTTGCTTATTGGGCTTCATTTCAATACACAGGGGATATCAATATAATACTTTAAAAAATAACCTAGGTCGCGTATTAGATTTATTTATTTCCGACGCAAATTGTGACAGTATAACTTGTACTCCACTAATACAACCTGATGATTACCATCCCCATTTCGCTATCTTGACCGAGCTTATAAGTCCTTTTATACCCATGAAACGTTATCCAATTAGAAAGCTTAATTACCAGAAAGCTAATTACCATGACATTAATGAAAAATTTAGTAACATGGACTGGGACAAAAGTTTTTTACATTTATCAGCCGCGGAAAGCGTACAGACTTTCTATGATTTGCTTTACGGAATAATTAAGACACATGTACCTGTCAATTATCCGAAAAATCAACGTTACCCTATCTGGTTTTCACATGCACTGATACAACTGTGCAAAGAAAAAGAACGTGCCTGGATTAAATGGAAAAAGTATGGTAATTTGTTGGATTATGAGAAATTTTCCATTAATCGAAAACATTTCCAATCAGTTTCTGAAAAGTGTTTCCGAAAGTATATCGATTCTGTAGAAATAACTATTCCCTTGAATACGAAACACTTTTGGCACTATATCTCAAGTCATAGGGGTAATGCTGGTCTACCTTCTACGATGCACCACAATAATGTGTCTTCCAGCGATCCAACCGAAATTTGCAACCTTTTCTCGGATTTTTTTGCTTCGGTTTATGAGCCTTCCTCTCTTGATCCATGTCATTGGCAGCCATTTAGTACACAGAGTGAAGTTTCAAATTGTGTATGTGACATCTATCTGACCACCAGTTCAATTCAGAACGCACTTAAAAACTCGATGTTAATAAGGGGGCGGGACCAGATGGCATACCACCTATATTTTTAAAATAGGTTTCGGACAATATAGTTAAACCATTACATATTTTATATAATAACTGCTTGAGTGAGGGCTGTGTCCCAGACATCTGGAAACATGCTTTTATCACACCGGTGTATAAAGGTGGGGATAAAAATGACATCGGAAATTATCGTCCCATTTCCAAGTTATCGGCGTTGTCTAAACTATTTGAGGGTCTAGTACATGAATATCTATACCAGCAAATTCAAAACATTATTATACCAGCAACATGGATTTGTCAAACGTCGCTCTACTTCGACTAATGTGATGATATATACAAATTTTTTGTTTGAAAATATGGATAATCGGGTTCAGGTAGATGCTGTTTACACAGACTTTCGGAAATGTTTTGATACGGTTGATCATAAATTGCTTTTATATAAAATTGCGTTCAATGGTATACGTGGTAATTTATTGCGGTGGTTTTCATCATATATTTATAACAGAACTGATAGGGTGGTAGTTAACTGCTTTGAGTCTGAAATTGTGTGTGCAACCTCTGGAGTTCCGCAAGGATCGATCTTGGGACCTCTTTTGTTTATCCTATTTATTAATGACATAAAAAACTGTTTTACGAACTCCAGGTTCCTCATGTACGCAGATGATATGAAAATTTACAAACCCTGTAGGACCGTAGACGATTGTCATATGCTACAAGAAGACTTAGATAGACTTTCTTATTATTGTAGAAAAAATAAACTTCATTTAAATTTGGATAAGTGCAATTCTATAATCTTCACCAAAAAGAAAAAAAACGTTTTGAACTATACATATAATATTAACGGTGTTAATATAAATAAAGTAAGTAATATTCGCGATCTAGGGGTGGAGATTGACAGTAAACTGCATTTTGACGAACATATCAACAATATCATAAACAAAGCCTATCGTATGTATGGTTTTGTTATGAGGTCATCCACGGATTTCAGGCAATCTTCTACTTTTCTTACTCTCTACATGGCCTTGGTTCACTCTCGGCTTGAATTCGCAGTTCTAATTTGGTGTCCGCTTTACGATACATATGTGGACAGACTTGAAAAGGTTCAAAAGAAGTTTTTACGTAGGATACATTACAAGTTACATCATTGTAGAATTTCTTATGCGGAATTGTTGACTCATTACGGACTTTTGAGCTTGGAGTCCAGACGTTACCTACTCATGGCCATGATGTTACATGGCATTTGTAATAACGGGTTCGATTGTAATAACCTTACTAATTATTTGTGTTATGTTGTACCTAGACCGGTATTCCGCAGAGGGGTGCGCGCGCCTCGGCAAAAAATAAAAAAAAGTCAACTGAACTGTCAGATCCTCTGCTCATATTTTGGATTTTAAAATTATTATTATGACCCATAAATGGTAAAAAATACCATATTTTTGCAGCCCAAATTTTTCTTTATGACCCCGCATGTGGGCAACCTGAGTGCTGATGTATTTGCCTGGAATGTGTTTACATAAAGTCTGCTATTTTGTTGACATTTCCCAGAACAAATTGTGTTACTAAGGACGCCTTGGACATCCACGCCTGTTGCTAGGTACCCGCTACTACTCAGCCAATAGGAGGCCTGATTTGCTCCGGCGGCCTAGCAACCTTGACGGACCGAGGTAACGACGCATGCGTCTTGGAAGCAGCTGTCATATAGACTTTGACTTTTTATGTTTACATTTTAAGTTTCATTAGTGTACATTTTAAGTTACTTTTTGTGTTTTTAACCCTGTTTTAAGTTATTATTTATTTTTGAATGTATTTAACTATTGTGAATGCAGTCCGTGACCCAATCTTGTGATGGCACGTCGAACGCGACCCACACATGTAAACAGTGCCACAAGTCTTTTAAATCTTTGAAAGGCCTCAAAATACACACTTCAAAAACACACAGGCGATGTATTAGTCAAAACAATTCACCTTTAGACATCCATCCCATTATTCCGAGTGCGCCTACTTATGATGCCAACGATCCAACTCCTTTCCACACATATCTCAGCCATTTGAAAAATAGTATACCAATAGTTAAAAGAATCCCGCGAGGAGCTCGAATAACCGTTGCTACACATTTGTCACAATTAATCCAGAAATGTTATATAAGCAATTTAACTCAAGACTGGCAGAACCTATTTTTATTTTCATACAGCACACTTCATATCTTAAAAACTGATGAACCGAATTTATCCTTGACACAAAAGATTAAGAATAACTGTGCTGTAAGCTCCTCGCCTTCTCCCGCACCTCTAATCAAACATGATGCCCCTCATAATCGCAAAAAACTCGTTGAAAACAAAATCTGTGACGGAGATCTCAAAGGTGCCGTTCGCCTTTTGTTCTCCAATGACGTGCTATCACCAGATACCCCTGACACCCTTCAGGCCTTACGGACAAAACATCCCCCAGCTCCAGCAAACCCATATTTTCTCGACCCACCAACAGCAGGGCAAGCATGCCTTCAAATTCAATACAAAGATGTTATGGATGCTATTTTATCTTTTAAACCAGGTTCGGCTGCAGGTTTGGATGGAATCTCGCCCCAACATTTGAAAGATTTAACATCGCATTCTGTGGGTAATGCAGGCGAGCAACTTGTAAATTCGATCACTAAATTAATCAACTTTATGTATTCCGGTAGTGTCAATCCAGAAATTGTTCCTATTCTTTTCGGCGCGAACCTCATTGCCCTGACCAAAAAGGACGGAGGGGTGAGACCAATTGCTGTTGGATCAACACTACGACGTCTGGCCTCCAAAATTGCTGTTCGACATATTTTACCAAAACTAAATTCGGAATTTGAACCCGTACAGTTAGGCTTCGGTGTCAAAGGAGGGTGTGAGGCAGCCGTCCATGCCCTACGCTCCTTCCTAACTTACGGGCAGCCTGACGTGTTGCTCAAAATTGATGTCAAAAATGCATTAAATTTGGTAAATTGGGATACCCTGCTGACAGAAATAAAACAACATATACCGGAAATATACAATTATCTTCTTCTCAGTTACGCCGACCCAACAAAATTGTTATATCGTTCTAATGAACTGTCCTCGGAAGTAGGTTGTCAACAGGGTGATCCCCTTGGGCCTGCAATTTTTAGTTTGGCTATAAATCCGATAATCAAAAATTTAAATTCTAAATTCAATGTTTGGTATTTGGACGACGGAACCCTAGGAGGTGATGTGGATACTGTTTTTTCGGACCTTTTTTCAATCAAAAATAAATTTGAAGCCATCGGTTTGGAGCTTAATTTTAGCAAATGCGAACTTTTTATAAATAACAACGACTTAAATTTAAATCACGTTAAACAAAAATTTAATATTTTAGCTCCAAATATTAAAATAGTTAACAGTAATTTTTAGGTTTTACCCTTTACCTTTTCGGTTCTCCAATTTTTGATGAATCTATTTCTGAATATATTAATAATTCAATTAATAAATTTCAAAATTCTGCCGACCGTCTCCTTGAAATTAGTCCACATTATGCACTTTGCATCTTAAAATTCGGTCTTTTTGTCCCAAAATTTACATATGTGCTCCGTTGCTGCTCCTTTTGGAATCACTTAGATCTTTTGTCACAATTAGACGACTTAATCAAAATTAAATTAGAATCGATTCTTAATATGCAGCTGAACGAGCAATCTTGAACCCAAGCATCCCTACCCATCCGTTATGGTGGTTTAGGGATTCGCAAAATTTCCAGTGTCGCTTTACCAGCCTTCCTATCTTCTGTCCATAATGGAATCAATTATCCACCTGTACAATATTTCAATGTAGTGTAAAAATTTTAATTAATGGCAACGCAATTCTCATTTCTCGTAATATTTTCATTCAACGTTTAAGCAGTTTCTATTGAACATTTAATAAGATTTTGATGAAAAATACAATTTTACATTTATAATATTAGTACCTATGTATAAGCATTATGTATTATTCTTTGTTTTGCGGTAGTGACTTTATTCATGGCTGTACTAAAACCAAATCACTCAAATCGGCGTGATAAATCTTGAATTACTCCATCAACATTATAATTTCCATCTAGAACTATGACAAATTTTTATGTAAGTACACAACGTTATTAGTACATAGTGGATTTTCCTCTCGAATTGGAGCACCCGCCTGGGGAAGTAACCTCCGTCTTACAGAAGACCACAGTAATAACACTACCTATTAGTTGGCACGCCAGGGAGGCCATACCTAAGGTAGACCCACGGCTAGCAAGTAAGTTTTGCAAGTTACCAAGACATGCTCTGAAACAAATAGTGAGCATTCTCACGGGATACGGACACTTTAATAAACATCTGTTTAAAATAGGTGTCTCGGACTGTCCTCTCTGCAGAGCCTGCATGGAGGAAGAGGAGACGAGCACTCACGTCCTGCTGCAGGGCAGAGGCGTGACCAGACAACGGATGACACACCTGGGCAGCCCGCAGACGCTACTCGAGGCCTGCGGCGACACCAAGAGACTGCTGAGCTTCTTGGGGGAGTTGGGATGGCACGACTAAGCCCATCCTCACACGCAAAATAGGCACCTGGTGTCGAGTTGCGGAAAACACCCAAAGTGAAGAAGAAGAAGACCTATTAGTTGTGTAAATGGAGTCATTTCTGATGCAAACAGAGCAATGTTATGAAGAAATCCTAACTTCAACGAGTGAATTTCAATCAATTTCTTGATACTTTTGTATTGGTATATTTATTTACATTCTATACCTATATAAAAAAATGGTTTTCACTTAAGTTTAGATACTAAACTATTGTGTTAATTGTGGACGAACACTTGTTTTGTAGCATTTATTTACCCATTGTTCATAAAAACAAATATTAATTTGTAGTAGTAATTGTATAACAACAGTTTTGCATTACATTAATTAAAAAATGATTTCTTAAAAGGTATTTTATCTGCAGATGATCGTATTATAATCGGATATGTTTTGCAGAGTTGACCATATAAGAGAAAGAAATGATGCTGTTGAGTATCAAGGGAGAGATATTGAAAATGTAGGTTAAGTATCAAGAAGAAGAAGTTACCGAGGATTTTAAATATGAAGGAATTAAAGTTTTGGATTCGGATCTATCTTTTAGTGATTAACAGAGTAGTAAACAATTTTTGAGAAATGTTTGCGGCAATCCCCATCATCATCAGCCTATTAATGTCCCCACTGCTGGGGCACAGGCCTTCCCTATGGATGGAATAGAGAGATTGGGCCATGACCCACCACGCGGGCCCAGTGCGGATTGGTGGGTGCTAACGACTGCAGATGCAGCCGGGACCAACGGCTTAACGTGCCTTCCGAAGCACGGAGGAGCTCGAGATAGGAAATTTTTGGTCACCCATCCAATAACCGACCACCGCGAAAGTTGCTTAACTTCAACGATCGCAGCCGAACGCGCTAACCACTTGCGCCATCGAGTTCCTCTTTGAGAAGAAAGAAGCTTTGAATAGCATATATTATAGAAGCAGAAGACATACGCAGCGACAAAAAAATTATGAGTGGTTTGTTTGTATTGCTGGCAGGAGACTTTCGTCAAAATCTACCAGTAGTTCCAAGGCGAACACGTGTCTATGAGATTAAGAGATCATCATTGTGGCCCTCAGTTAAAATTTTAATATTAACAAAGTATGAGTGTCCACCTTGGAGGTGATGTTTCCGCTAGCCAATTTTCTTTCGGATCTTTTGCTAAAACTGGGTAACGGGGATTACCCACATCTTTATATGGCATAATATATGTCCCTTCCGATCTGTGCACTTCAGTAACAAGAGTTGACAACCGCATTTCAAAAATTTATCCAAATGTTCCGCTCATCTCGGAAAAATCAATAAAGTGGTTATGCGAGCTATAATAACCCCAAAGAACGATCAAGCAGTTTTTTTTATGTTATAGGGGGCATACGAGCAGACGGCTCACCTGATGGTAAGTGATTACCGTCGCCCATGAACACTTGCAACACCAGGAGTATCACAAATGCGATACCGGCCTTTAAGGAAGGAGTACGTTGAAGTTTTTTGTGTCATATTGGTCCGGAAACACTGCTGGCCACAATATATTCCACAGTTTTGTCGTACGTGGTAAAAAATTTCGACAAAAACGAACGGTTGTGGATAGCCACGCATCAAGATGATGGGGATGAAATTTTTGTCGCGATGTACGATGGCGAAATGCAGCAGCTGGAATTAATCCTAAACTAACCCCAAAGAACGATCAAGCAGCGGTCATTAGTGGCATATTACAGAACGCATTTGAATGACAATAGATTGTTTATAACTCAATAGATACTGAGGTAAACACTGACAATGCCGTTAATTATCCAGTAGAGTTACTTAAACACTATGAACCCACCGGACCTACAATACCACAGACTTTACTGCGTGTGGCTACACCTGTTATGTCATTAAGAAACTTAAAGCCACCCAAACGGTTCTAAAAGTTTATAGTCAAAGTTTTGCATCGGAACGTAGTAGAAGCCACAATTTTGACCGGGGGAAATATCTATTTTGCCGTCCAAATACAGCGTACTGGTACGTGGGCCTTTCTTTTGAAACGCGACCAAAAACACACTGACTGCGCTTATGTTTTTTAAGCATTTAACTGCTGATGTTTAAATCTAAAGAAAATTTTACTAAGAAAAAATACACTAGAACTAACACCCTCCGTTACCGTTATATTATGCTATCGCGTTCCTGCCGGTGGTGTCGAATCTTCTAAAGCCTTTCTTAGGGTGCAAGGACTGACTGTGACTCGCCAATGAGTCAATTCGCACCGCACGTGTTCCCCAAGAATGAACACGTAGCCACAAATATGGATAGCGCGTATGGAACGCGATATCAATTTTCATTAGCTCACAGCTATATAGAAACAAGCTTTGGCCGTTAAACGCAGGTCACATGGAGCATTAAAATAAAACAATAATATTGAGGGTAATACAATTTAATTTAATACGAATTAAAGCTATTATACAAAATGTCACAATCAAACACTTTTGTGTTCAACATACAAATGTGATGGTTTGAATAATTTAAATTATTTAATTGAAATAAGTTCTAAATTGCTTTAAATAATGAGATCACACACCCAAATGTATGTTGTCAAATGAGTACATACATATATGCAAACACACATATTTGTATAAAACAAAAGACAAATATAATAAATGTGTATGTATGTTACATAGTCGATTAATTTGTTCAATTATGTATTTACTTTTAGTATACTTAAGAATTTTAAATATGGATAATATCATAAGTACTTAAGTAATTTATCATTCTTCTCGTGCAATTAGAATTTTGTAATTAAAGTCATTCGAAACCTATTCCTATCTAATGAAACAATGTATTAATGATTTTTGAAAATTTAAATATTGTGTCGTATTGTCAACAATTTTATTAGGAATCTTAGTTAACAGTAGTAACAATCTAAGGATCAAAGTTTAAGGTATGGAGAAACATGAAATAAGCAAAAGTATTCGAGCAGTAAAAGTACTCTTATAACGAAAACTAAATATTATGTACTTAAATAGATTTGTACTCTACCTTTTACTCACAAATATGTAAATAAACGTTAAACTAATGTAACGTTAAATTAGTCATAAGTAATCGACTTAAAGGTAAACAGTACCCCTAGCATGAACCATTATCGAATTCAAATGGTTTGCAAACCGAAATGTCAATGTCAAATTTTGTATGGAAACTTGAACAGCAGCGGCACAAGGTACGTAACGAGAACTAAAAATCAGTACACATTTGACAATGACATTTCGGACTCGCAAACGATACGAATTCGATATTGGTTCGTGCTTAGGGTATATACAGGCAATGGTTAGCAACCAATTTAATTGGCCTTGTAATGACAGGAGCAGCAAGTTGGCAGTTCTATTTTGACAGTCTCGAAGTTCCTGGATCCGGTTTTAGACTCGACCATAAACTCCCAGGTAGCAAACTTCTGTTTGCAGAACGTGGTGTAAGACGTCTGTGGGGGGAAATCCGTGAAGCATGCCTTCCTGGCGTTCCTGTTGGATAAGAAAGGTTTATTTAAATTATCACCTTAATATTAATAATCAAACTCAAAAAATTAAAACGAAGGAGAATTAAATAAAGTACTGTATTGATTAAATTAGATAATACATTCATACATAGATAATAAAGTTTTAAAAATCTTCCAATCAAATATACGAACGCTCAATAAAAGTCTTACGAAGGTAGCTGGACAAAATAAATAAAATCATAAACCTAAGAAACCAATAAATCAAACTCAAGTTTATTCAGTATGGACTGGTCACAAGCATTTTGGATATCGTAAAACTACATTTTGGGTTCTTCAATCTACGGCGGGACTGTACTGGGACGAAGCACAGAAGCGACAAGACACTTAGCGAGGATTGCTTTTTCAATCTGTATTGCTATTATATACAGAAACGTCAAGTAGAAAAATGACTTCCATAAAATATTCATGAAGTCATTTTCCATTAAATATTTACGGATTAACATTTAATAAAACACTTGGACTGAGAATTCCGTCATAGGTATATATAATGCGATTCAATTAAAAATAGGATCGACGGGGCGCCATATTGTGACGTCATAACTGTCAATTCAAGCGAAAAAGGTAGAGTGAGCAAAAAAGTTTTTATTTAATAAAAGTTATTTACTTAGAATAAGTGAGAAAAAGATTCCGATTTTTTAATAAAATTTATTTACTAAAATTGAGAGAAGAAAATAACCGATTTTTAATAATATTTATTTATGAAGACTGTGCGAGAAAAAACATTAATCAGAATTAATCTCTTCAATTCCGCTCATCTCTGCATTACAGCCGGAGTAGTTATGAATAATCATGCACTTTTACTAGGTCATATACGAACATGCATTCTATATGTAAACCAAAGTTTTAAATCGAGTTTCTGAACGCAACTTAAAGTGACATTTGGTTGACGATTTAGATTATCAAATATTCATAGCCAAAGCTCAATAAATGAAAATAAAATATCAACCAATATTAATTAACAATATTTGTTATATAGTTGTTATTGTTTGTTTACAAATGTTTGGTTTTTATTCCATAATTAGCTGAGTGCTAAAAAATGGTTCCAAGATTTTTTTGCAAGTCGTACTTTTCAAGCGACATTTGACAGATGGAGGTCATTGGCTTTCCTATTCTTATTTGAATCGCATTATAGGTCAGGTAGATAATAGGCCGGATTCGATTCCGCTATGGTTCTCCGGCGGCCTTTTCAATATTTGACTGATAATCACTTAGTTACAAGAGTACTCAGTACAATACTGAGTTACAAGCTACAAGCCAGCGAGTTTGCTAGCAGCTTGTAAACTCGCCCCGTGTCATCGAGGCTTTACATCTGTGGACATTTGTTGGTGCAAAGCAGGTGGTGAGAGAACCATGAAACGATCGCAGCGCGCACCGTTTCCAAAAAAGGAACTTTCACTTTTGGCAGATCAACTGTCACTTTTTACTAGCTAATATACGTATCCGTGCATTTTTAGTAAAAATAAATGCTGCGTGTCTAGTTAACTGCAAGAACAATGGTAAAAACAGTAATCACGAATTTTATTAATTTCCACAAGCAAGTTAGAAACGAGAACAACGAAATAAATAAACAATTGCTGACAGGTGGAAAAGTTAACTAACTTATAAAGCAACCCTTTTAATATTATATTTTGTAGGAAGTACCACGTTACAATGCATGCAGATGTTGAGCCAAAACTAATTGTTTTCCTTTTATTGTCGATTGTGGTTGGAAAGCGATGTCGTGTGTGATTGCCAGGAATCCAGTTTAATAAAAAACCTGAAGCTCAATTTGAGAATAGTCTATCCTTATTATGTTCTATAGAGAATGAAAAAGAGAAGCCTATTGTATAGTCAAATAAATAAATTAAAATTAGCTAGAACCTCCTTGAGTATACTCACTTGCAAGTCTCTAGTCTGACCTGCTGCATGTAATTCTTCTCCGGGGCTTGTATCACAGTGCGCCAGTCTCCTAGCTTCGTGCGCACCCTGTACAGAGGCTCGTACTGTAAGGAAATGCAATCATGATCAATATCAGTCCAATCAAATCCTTGGGCATGGTCTTCTCAATAAAAGTGTCCAATCCGAAGCTGATTACTGGGCGCAAACAGATGCAACCATGGCCAATCGTTTTGAGCTTAAGGGTTTTGGAACTTTTTATGATGATGTAGATGTTTGAGATAATCTAATTAAATAAGAATAAAAAGAAGATGGCTAATTTGTGAATAATTGAAAATTTGCGATATAGCATTTGTAATGCTGAGATGATCACTGTTGAACAGATAAGGAAAGTTTTAAGAACACTAAGTGAAATTAAAATAAAATTATGGCATACATCAAATAATGTTGTCTAGAACGAGTTGGCATATGAATGTATAAAAATACTCCGGGTTACTCACATCAGTACTTATCGTTCTCTGTCGTATCCTACCAACCACAGCAGCTTCTACTAAGGAAACTAAAAACCTCTGGAAACTCTTTAAAAATATTTGTGACCATCAAACAATTAATGATCTTACCATGCCGGGATTTCAAGTCAGGACTTTTAAAACAGAAATTAAGAGTGCTGCATCAACCGGTCGTCATCATATGTCCTAATAAGCAGTATAAGAGTATAATTAGGTACCTATTTAACTAAACAAATTTAAAAAAGGAGTTAAAGATCTAAAAAGAAAATAACACATTGATGGAAAAATAATTTTAATTTCAGTCCCATATTGTAATACAACTCTAGTTAGTATGTACTAATTCAATAGCAAGTAAACATGATGATGACATTTATGATGACATTTACTATATTTTATAAGCCTATGCTCAGGTTATTATATCATCCATCTTGAGTAGTGCAGATCACATACTCTTACGTGTAGGTGCACATATTGATTGTTACTATGTATAGGGTAAATATTATAATTATTAAGTCAAAACTTCCTTCTTTCCGTCATCATTGAGTACAATTGAGATCACATACTTTTTAATCACCTTAAACAAGTTTTTTTTCATCTATTAAATTTAAAGCTAGTTAACTTATCCTATTGATTGCCTGCACCAACTTTTATCAAACGTGAATCTGAGTGGCTATAGCCTTGTTAACAAATGTGTTCTATATTTGATTTGATTATGAATCTTCAACAAAAATATTATATGGAGCACCAAACTAGATAAATACATCAAATGTTTTTCATGTAACTATTGTTACATGAATTCACTTAACAAAAAAACTTTTAAATAAATCGTTTAAGTAGTTACTATGAATAAATAAATAACTTAAATCAAATTGTTTGATACGTTTCATGGTATTGTTACAATAACTTTAATCTATTGCGATATACATAAATACATTTCCTGGTCTTCAGGCTTGTCAGTCAACGATATTAATATCGTTGTTTGTTGTCAGTATTCAATCACTTATTTAGTGGAATGAGTAAAATCATCACTAGGTCTCAAATACGTTGTTGATTATATAAATAATTAGGTAGATTTTTTTGTTTCAGTACTATTTTTTTTAAATGATATTGAAATTACATTTTGTATATAAAAAGCAATCACAAAAACTTATATTTTATAGGTTTTTAACTTTTTTGTAGTGACAAGAGCAGCACGTGGGCAGGTCTGTTGCGATCTTTTCAGTGTTGTCAGATCCGTCAGTGGCTTCCACCACGAACTCCCAAGTGGTGTATTGCTGTTTGCAGTAAGTCGTGTAGCCTGGCAACCCGAGGTAGATGGTAAAGCACGGTTCTTTTTCTTGCCTGATGGTAACGTAAAACAATGTGAGCATGATAAAATCAGTGTAAATGAATAAATTAATTGGTTTGGTCTAAAGGTTGAAACACAACTTTTAGTATTTTGAAGCACTGGATCTAGAGCCGAGAATTGTCAATTGAATTGTTGAAAATTTTACTATCGATAGAAAAACTCAGCCTTAATCTCATTAATTGTCTGAAAAACTAGTGAGACTAACGTCTCTTGTTATTTCATTTGGTGTGAGTGTTGGAAACATTTTTTTAGCTGACCTTTGAACATAACATTGTGATTGTGAGGCAATGATAGCAAATTGTTAGCATTTCAATAGCATGCTGCTGTTTTTTGGAAAAGCCAAATGCTTATTTTATATGTAAATATGACTTTGTCGATTGGGCATTAAGGGAAAATGTACCACTTACATGCATTTCTCCATTCGAACTCTCTGCACATAGTTTTTCTCTGGCGACTGAACGACTGTACGCCATTCGCCACTTTTAGATTGCACCTTGTAGATAACGTCAAACTGCAAAGAAATAGAAATATGGATAGTTGTGTAATAACAAATCAGCATAATAAGGAAGCTTCAAACTTAAATTGAGAAGTTGTGTCTAAAAAGGAAAATTGTGATGTATAAAAAACCATGCGCGCGATTATTGTTGAACCGCATCAAATAAACATAAATGAGTGTTATATAATATGGATAAAGAAAATCATCACTCACCATTTTGCTTAAACATCAGAGATTATTTATTATGCAACATCAAAACACGTCGTGTCACCATGAATTGGCAAATCACCAGCCAAAACGTAGGTATATTAAATTTCGGAATAATAAGTTCACACGATAATGTACCTACAGCACCCAAAAAGGTACTTTCGGAAGATCAGTTTTAAAGATTTAGGAGTATTTATTTTATTAAATGATTTTATTAAAATGTAAAACAAACTTTTGTTATATACTTTCTGAAATCAAAATTGGGATAACGGCATCGCAGTTTGTGTATTCCCGTAAAATTCAGAAGCTAATAATGGATTCCGATGTTGGTAAATAGTTATCACCATTTTGACAGTGTTCAGTAAGTTTTGTGATATACAACATTAGCTGATCAACTAGTAGTTTTAATTATTTATTCATGAACTAAATGAAGGTTTAAAGTGTATTCTTGAACTGCTTTTATTTGTGAAGTCAAGTGTTTTCTTTGATGCAATAAGTTGAAGCAATTGGATAAAGGTTACCCAATAAAAAAAAGGAATTAACTTGTTTATACTCTGCCATGTTGACGCTATTATTCAATATTATAATAATTGTATTGAAATAATTTCTTATTTAAATTTAGTTTAATACATCACTGTAAGAAGAACACTCAGTGGTACAAGTGAGATTTGATATTTGTAATTGCGACTCGCAAAACATATATCATGTTGCTGCTTCTTGCAATCGCGACAGTATTAGTATTAGACATTAAGATCAATATCATTGAGAGAGTTCACTAATACTGTACTAGTAGTAGTCGTCACACATATATAAGGAAATCTTCGCCTATACTTAAAAAACTCAAGGAGGCGAGACTTTTAAAAATCTGGTCGTTGTTGGTGGAGTAGAAGGCAAGAGAGAATATTTGAGAGCAGCGACTTCCTCAAGCAAACTACATCAGGCAGTAAGAGCAACTATGGGTGCAGATCGATGTAGACGAATCATAAAGATTGTCAAAATTAATCCACCACGATCCTATCATAATGAGGGAACGATTGGAGATATATTAAAAAAATCATTCTAATTTAGACGAGCGAAAGTATTTGAAAAAATGTTCAGCAAATTTGTGAGGATGGTTAAATGAACACGGTTATTGAATAACACTCATGTATGTTATTATTTGTTTTCATGATATAGTATATTATCTTTTATCAACAATATTGTTCTCAGAAGACATAGTTCCAAAAACATCAAAGTAAGAGCAGTTAATAACTTACTCTTTGAATACTTTTAATTACATAAATTTCTAAGAATCCAGTTGAATTTGACAACTTTTTAAACTATATAATGTCACTTTGATATTTATACCAAATGTAACTTATCTTAACATTTTAATACTAACCGTCACGAGAGTTTCGCAGTTGTCGATATCCTCGGGGTCACCTTGGCGATCATTCAAATCGGACAGTACTAGATTTGTCTGCTGCAATGGTCTCTGGAAAAAGAAAAAAAATATCTTTACTTACGTAATTCTAAACGCATCAACTCAAACCTTTTTATAATGATTTCCAGTTTTATAAGAATTGGTTCGGTCCAATAAGGGCGATAGTCTAGAGCGATATATTTACTTTCAGACACATCTATTGTCCCACCTAGCATTTAAAGTTTGATTTTGACGGGGACCGTCAAAATCAAACAAATCAAATCAAGCTAAAAAAAATGGTTGCCTGTAAAGTCGGTTTTACGGGCGAAGATTTTACGTGACAACGTCTTTTTCTCGGTAGAATATTTATTGATATGAATATAATTAAATTGCACAATAGGAACAAGGAATTGAATGAAAATAAGAATTGCACAAATTTTAACTATAGAAATATATTTTGTTTACTAAAACATTGTACATGTAAACTTAAACTTAACACGAGAGACTCATCGTAACGTTACCGAGCGTTACACTTTTTCATAAGTGACTCCCAGCCGCAACCTAATTTAAGACGTTGTCACGTCAATAAAGTTAAATTGAGCAAAAAGTTTTGACGCAGTTTTGAAGCTCATTTATTAACATCAATTTCGTGAGTTTTATAATAATAATAATAAATCTTTATTGTGTATGGAACAAGGTAACATGAAAATACAGGTCTAAATGCTAATGTACAGTGCCGTTTGATCCTACCTTTTCAGGTGTAGGTCAGGTGTTTTTAGAAATATATTATTATTGCTCAACCTAACATAATTATATTTTTGATATAGACCGTTGAAACTTAAGTGGGCCGATTAGGGTGGCCAGATGGCCGGGATTTCCGGGATTGTCCCGGAATTTCGAGTGTTGTCTCGTGTCCAATAATTAGAACTTTTGTCCCGAATTCCGATAATGTGCTAGTTTCATAAAAAAATAAACTAATAACGAATGACACTTGCTTGATGTTTTAATTATGGGGTGTGAAGGTGGGAAGGAGGGGTTGATTTGATGCTTTATTTGTTTTGAGGGGGGGGGGGGGGTTAAAATGTCCCGGAATTAAAAAGCCAGCATCTGGCAACCCTAGGGCCGATAGATGTGTCCGATTTAGTTACATGCAAGTATGGTAAGTATATGGTAAGTATATGCATGGTAAGTATATGATGTTGGTAATGTATAAAATCAACTTTATTGTTAATACCGATTCTTTCAGCGTTGTTGTCGCATGGCTTGCTTCGATCATTAAATTTCGCCGTGGGCGTGGCCGTGCTTGTATGATTTAACAATAAATGAAGTTCGGAGAAATATCTAACAACATAATTAATTACCTACCTAAATTTGGAAAACAATACTAGCACCAAGAGTATAACTTTAGGATGTAGTAATTAGGGATGCAAAGTCTTTTGAAATATCGATATTTATATCGAAGTCAGGAAAATATCGATATCCGATATATCGACCATTTTAACTCGATATTATGGATATATCGATATTTTTTCCTTTTTATTTTTTATTGACATTAGAATAAGGGGTGAGTGTGACAATGGCGAGTTTCTCGCAAAATGCATTGAGACAGCTTTTTCGTTAAACACGCTTGATGAAATCGCGCCAAGCAGGATATTTTTTATTGGCTCGCACAGCCACGACAGGAAACAAAAAAATTAAAATTATTATCCTGATCAGATCACTCACATTCGTTAGCACGAATGCGCCAACCCGCATACAGTGTTGCCAGGTCTCCAGATTTTACAGGAGATCTCCTGTTTTTCTGATTTTTTTCCTGTTCTACTGTTTTTCTACATGAATCTCCTGTTTTTCTTAGAATACGATTTTCTTTTTTAAATTGCATGTTGAGTTGCATTTTCGGCCATTAATAATGTAGGTAAAGTTATGTTTTGTCTAAAAAAGACCAGCCTTAAGGGACGGTAGAAGCCACAGAAACACATTCGATGATGGTCATTATCTTGATGTGATTTACCAATTCTAGGGGGGGGGGGTGCAAATCGAAAAAAAAGTACGCCTCTGCATTTACTGTTTTTGTTGTAGCTCTTTCCATACATCTACTGTTTTTTCTATAACACCTCCCGATTTTTAAAAATTGGATCTGGCAACACTGCCCGCATATGTGGGCCGATATTTGCGAATGCCTTCGCTAAGTTTTCACTACATTCGTGCTTTACCAAGCTATGTTATATCGATACAAATATCGATATTTTGGTCTCGATATTCCGATATATCGTTGCAACGCTAGTAGTAACTCAGTAACTGAATAAAGTGTTCCCAAAGCCAGTGTAGTTCAATTTTGCATATTTTTTATTTAGAAATTCAAGCTAACTTGGCTTTAAAAATGATTCAACAAAAGTAATCCGTGTGGAAAAAAAATATACTTACAGCTTCTTTAAATAAATTGTTGAATTTTTCTTGCGGGTAGTCTGCCGGCTTTATGGTGCAGTATGTTAGGTGCTTACACTCTTCTGGGATTTCATTTTGGTCCGATCCGTATCTGTTCAATGGCACCTCTTGAATGGGCCCGGGAAAAACGATGTGGTCATTACCTGAAAATTACATAGTTTTTTGTTACCAACGTTTAGGTCTTATATTTAGACTAGCTGTGCCCCGCGGTGTTACCCGTAGTTAATTAAGGATATTTTCCCGCAGTTAAACGTAGCCTATTTCTTAATCCAGGGTGTTAGCTAACTCCATACACACACATTCACAAACTTTTGCCTTTATAATATTAATGTGATTATTCTCATAATTGTGTGTAAAACCTATATTATTTATATACCAACGACCTCCGTGGCCGAGTGGTTTGCACGCCGGGTTTCATGGTGTCGCCGACTCGAGAGGTCCCGGGTTCGAATCCCGGTGGGGGCAGATGTTTGTGTGATGAATACGTGCATTTGTACTCCAGTCATGGATGTTTAATATGTATTTCTATATATATATATATATACTTATATATGTACAGTATATTTATTCTATCCGTTACCCTAGTATCCCATAACACAAGCCTTATAGTGCTTACTTTGGGGCTAGGCTAATTGGTGTGTGTGTTGGAAATATTTATATTTATTTATATTTATCCTAAGCAATACAAAATTTAGATTTAATAATGGAAACAAATACAGCTATGCCTAATCGATTATTTATCTGTAAAAGTGGTATTCGCGGTGAACGTGAATTGATTTCTATAATTACAAAAAATTACGGAATATAATTTCAAATGACGTTATTGATACATACGTTTTTTGTATTAAATTATTATAATTAAAACGTAACGAAGATGAATGTACACGTCATAAACTTTTATCAGTGTTTACATTACATTGTTGCCAAGTGATTGTCGTGTAAGTTTAAAAGCAAAATAACAAATACAAGTTGGTGGATACTTAACATCACAAACAATTAACGTTATCTTAATTAAAGTGTTAGTAATTTTATTCTATTAACAGTATTTTATGATAAAGAATATTATACCTATACGACCACGACTCTATCTGATAGGAACAACTATTTTAATCCTGATATTAAATACCCTACATACAACAATACGAACAAAATCGTGTCCGAGCCCCGTCCAAAAGGTACATTGGACGATCCACGGAGCTCCGTAAGATAATCGCCTAGTTAAAAACAACATTAGGCATTATTTAAACATTGAAAGTCACCTTTAATGCGTACTGTATAAGAGACTTAAAATTTCACGACTTATTACTATATGCGGAAGAATGTAGACCTTATTTCTTTAATTCTACTCGTAATACTGAATGGGCTGTTAGCAATATAGCATTACGAACCGTAAGGAAAAGAGACGGCTATATTACTGACTATGCATTTAAATATCACAAATATTTTCTATTCAATCAGTTTATAGTAAATATTAGAACAATATATGCTTCAAATGCGTTAAGTCAACAATAATTGATTAGATACCTGTCGAAAAAACGACAGTTTACGTACTATAAGTATTTTTTTCGTTTCGTATTCTGGTCCACGCGTGACTTTGAACCAAGAAGTGCTTGAGTGGTGTTCAAGCACTTCTTGATTGCGACACATTTTGAGCACACGTGGTGTATCTAGGGTATTAATATAATAATAAATAAATATAAAAATAATAATTTCCAACACTGACACCAATTAGCCTAGCCCCACTGCACACTAAGCCGTATCCCATAACACAAGCCTTACAGTAAGCACTGTAAGGCTTGTGTTATGGGATACTAGGGTAACGGATAGAATACATATATAGTACATATATAAGTATAATTATATAGAAATAGATTAATAAACATCCATGACTGGAGTACAAACGCTCGTATTCATCACACAAACATCTGCCCCCACCGGGATTCGAACCCGGGACCTCTCGAGTCGGCGACACCATGAAACCCGGCGTACAAACCACTCGGCCACGGAGGTCGTCTAATATCGTTGGATAGGAAATAATATATTATGTAAAGTGTGCGAGATAATTGTCTTATCAAAAAAATTGCATAAACAAGTTAATGTGTATCGTTAATGATAAATAAGCATAATGAATCATGACTTTATTTAAATGAACTCAGTGTTTGATGAGCACATAAATTAAGAAATACATAAAAAAAGATAGTTAATCAAAATAATTCTTATGTAAATATTTTGTTTGATCGATGATAAATAATATCAGAAATAATAATATAAAAAGTAAATTTCACTCACTATTTGGTTTGATTTGTGCGCCATTACAACGGGAAGCACATTGGATCGCAATCTGTACACAAAGAAATATACAATTAAATATAACATATTTTCGAAGTACCTAATGACTGAAGTTCTTACTGTTAGATAATTTAGAAAGTTTGCAAATGAATTGTTTATTTATACATATTTTAAAATTACCTACATACATACAATTCAATATTGTCTATCTGGTTTCTGATCTGACAAAACTGTAACATTATGATAAATTGATTATTTCTTCGAGCTTATTTTAATAACATAATGAGACACTCAACTAAAATAATTATAGTTATGATTTTATTTATTTTTTAAGCATTTAACTGCTAGATGTTTAAATCTAAAGAAAAGTTTACTAGAAAAAAATCCACGCGGACCAGGCAGCGGACGGGACTCGAACCCGCATCCTTCGCTATCCGGGCGAATGCACTGACCATTATGCTACCACGGCCCTATTAGTCGCGTCGAAATTTTCCTAGCCTTAAGCTGCAAGGCAAGTTTTTCTAGTAAACTTTTCTTTAGATTTAAACATCTAGCAGTTAAATGCTTAAAACAAAAATCATAACTATAATTGCTATTTCTTCTTTCAAATGTTTAATACTTGAAAAAGTATTCATTTGACATTGTGGGTTACCTACAATGCGAAGAGATGGCGCTGCCTTGCAGCTTAAGGCTAGGAAAATTTCGACGCGGCTAATAGGGCCGTGGTAGCATAATGATCAGTGCATTCGCCCGGATAGCGAAGGATGCCGGTTCGAGTCCCGTCCGCTGCCTGGTCCGCGTGGATTTTTTGCTCTAGTAAACTTTTCTTTAAAATAATTATATTAATCTAATCTACTTCTTTGACTTTAGGTACTGTGTTGTACTATCTTATATCTTAGAAGTAATTATAACACCTCTTCTCCGGATCAAAACAACATAATTCTAAATGACGACAACGGTCCAGATTCTGGCATGATTCTCCTAACTTAAACTAAAGGAGATTGCTCAAATTGACCCAAATGTACAAAAAATATTGACATATACCGTAATTCTTGGCGTAATTTATACTTTACTTTACAGTCGTTAGATTTTAACGGACACCTTTGTATAATATAGGTAATTATTTTAAAAAGGACTTTTAATTTTACCGGTTTCGAAAACATACGAATCATTTTTAATGGCTATGGGTGTAGTAACATTCAGCCAAAGACTGATCGAAGTTGTTTATATAACATCGAAACAAATCTATTTTGTAAAGCTTGATAAAATAAATCATTTTTTTGTTACACTGTGGTATTAATATCCACAAGTATATTATCATATTTACTACATTACTACATCTATTGCCATATATTTTTCGCCAAACACCTCCATAAACACATTATAAGGTGTGATACACTAAAAATCTAAAATATGGTAATAGTGGTGTCGATTCTAGCACGATTCTCTAAATCTAAACTTAAATTTGACAACAGTGTTTCCTTGTCATTCTCTATACAGAATGAAAAGGAGAGACTGATGTTAAATTTAGTTTTAAGTTTAAAAAATCATGCCAGAATTGACACTACTATAAACATAACAAAAATAATAAGCTTTCTTTAGTTAACCAGAGTTTAAAAATTCTCTCTAATCTGTGGCTCATTCACACACAGATTCTGTCACAGAGTACCTTAATATAACCGGAAATGCATAGATGATACCTGATTTTAAAAGTTACTCTTATGCATTAATTTTAAAAACAGGCAATCTATTAATCTACATGCTTCTAATACATAATTTGGGTACTTGGTTTGATTTCCCTAGTTTGCTATATAACTTATTTGTTTTTTATTATTTTAATACCTACCTATGTACCTATTTGCAAACATAACCTCAAAATCATTCAGTGTATATGGTTTATAGAAGTTCTCAGGGGTGTCCGTCAATAATATTTGTTTCCACAGTAATTTATATATAATTTCGAATCTAGGAAACAATTTTTCATGATTATTGGTCTTTAGGCCAAACATGTACTGAAGCTGAGCAATCTCTTTTCCTTTTCATTCTGTATAGAGAATGACAGGGATACGCTGATGTCAAATTTAAGTTTAGATTTAGAGAACCATGTCAGAATTGTCACCATTAAAATTCAATCGGTGTTTAATTGTATGGCGCACATTTGGAACAACTTGAGTGGAATAGTAAAGTAATGGATGCCGGTTCGTTTAACAGTTTTCCCGTTAGAATTTGCAAACATGTGCCTTCATTATGCAAACTCTTAGATTCATCTAAAAGCGTACAACGTTATTTTTAACCTCGGTTATTTTCATCTGTGAAGATCTCAGGATATTACAATGAGGATAAACAGTAAGAGGGGTTTTATCATCAGTAGAGCGTAGTTTGGTATTTTCATCACGACTTTAACTTTTAACGTGGACTTATTATATATATATATATATATATATATATATATATATATATACTAGCTGACTCGGCGAACTTCGTACCGCCCAAAAGTAATAATTTGCAATAAATTTAAATTGCGACTATAATTTGAGATTTAAACTATCCTATCTCTCAAGTTGGATCGAACTGCACATGGTGTGTGAATTTTATTATAATCGGTTCAGTGGTTTAGGAGTCCATTGAGGACAAACATTGTGACACGAGATTTATATATATTACTAGCTGACTCGGCGAACTTCGTACCGCCCAAAAGTAATAATTTGCAATAAATTAAAATTGCGACTATAATTTGAGATTTAAACTATCCTATCTCTCAAGTTGGATCGAACTGCACATGGTGTGTGAATTTTATTATAATCGGTTCAGTGGTTTAGGAGTCCATTGAGGACAAACATTGTGACACGAGATTTATATATATTAAGATATATATAGTGTTAATTTAGATCAGGGGTTCCCACTGTTTAGTCAGGAAATAACAAATTTTATTGTATTAAAAATGAACTGTAATAATCAAACCGAAACTTTAATTAAAAATCTAATAGGAAATTAAATAAAAAGAAATAATATCATTTTTAGCGGGCGCGCCCGCTAAATTCAAATGCATTCGCGGACCATATTTTGACTTCTGCGGACCACTGGTTGGGAACCATTGATTTTAGATAGTAGGTTTACAACCCGGCAAACTTCTTGAGCATCGACCTTAGACAAGGATGCGAAAGTAGCAATTTTACATACAATAATGTTTACTGCGAAGTTTATTTATCTGTGGTTTGCTTAAGAAGTAAACCGCTACTTATATCTATGCAAATTACGTTAGGATTAAAATTTTGTACGAACACGTAGTCTTCAATGTTGTCGATTTTGCCAAGATTCTTTAAACCTAAAATTTAATTTGACAAAAGTGTATCCAACCTTGTCATTTTCTATACAAAATGAAAAGGAGAGACTAATTAATAAACGAGGAATAAGCTTAGGCTAGTTATACCGGTTTTGTTTATATCACTCAAATGCTATTTGTCATTCAATGAACAGAGACGAAACATGAAGTAACTAATCCAAGCTAAGTCTTTTTTATAAATAAGGGGGTATAAGTTTATTTCGCGTGGATTTAAAAGAGAAATTAATTGAATAATGCAGCATTAAATTATTCCCATTGAATAATGTACATTAGAAACCTCTTGTAAATATAACTTATAATAATTTCTATAAATAATCGCCAGCTTTCTAAGTAGGATTAACGAATCAATGTCGATAAAACGAGTCGCGCAACAAGAAATATGATTGCTCCTACTTAGAAATTGAAGATTCAAGTTTAGACGGGCATCATCGTGTCAACTTTCACGAACGAAGGAAAGCTGTAATTAATGGATTTCCACGTTCTGTTTTCAATTATATGAGCGGTCCACATTTTAGAAGAAAGGTGTATCCTTAAGATATTTTATATGTTTTGATAACGTTGAATGAATGAGTAGGTATACCAAGAGAAGTGAGGCATTTGACGCTGTGAAGTTTTTCTCGCCCGTTTTTCTTCACAGCAAAAAATGTCCTTAACGAGTGGTAGGGAAAGAAATATCGACAATTTAAAAGTGTAATGTTATGCTTCCTAATTAAATAAAGATGTATTGAATTGAATATAATTAAATAGCGGATAGCCGTACGAATTGGATCGCCTGTCTGTTGAAGTATTTTCACTTTACAGAAGATCAAAGTAAAATAACACTAAATTTTGGTGGTGTTGTATTTCTGATGGTGGGTAAAGTTTGAGGACTCCACGGGGTAGATAATAATAATAGTTTATTTTTTACAAAATATAATGATTACATGGGTATGACACAGTTATGACTTAATATTGTATCTGCTGGTACTTAAAAAGAATACTCCTTGCTTTAAGTACCAGCCTCTTTCCAAATGCATATCATATTAATTTTAAGTAAACATTTTTTAAAACATTAATTTAGACATTTTAACCTTACAGTAAAACTATTATATGTTTTAAGGAAATGTGTGTGTGTGAGAGTATGCATTTGTGTATGTGTGAGTGTGCGCATGAATGGATGTGTGTTTGTGAGTGTGTGTGTTGTTTTTATTGTTTATGTGGATAGAAGTTATTTAAGAGTCATTTAGGCCCCGAATGGTTTGAGAAGTTCCTCAGTTTCTTCATAATTTAATTGGAAGGGACAATTTGTAACCACTGTTTTACACACATGTTTACTTTTGTGAAGTATGTTAAATTTACTATTGATTTTATTATAAGAAGCATCCCAAAAAGTATAAAATTTACGACCAAAAGAAGTTCTGAATGTTTTAGTAAGTGGAATCACAAGTTTTCGTCTCGATTCGTAACTTCTGACAAGACCATCGAGATTATCTACATACCTTTTCGGCATCTATTAATATAAAAAAATCACTCAGCCCAGGCTTAGAAGACAGCCTTGATCCAGGACAACTGTTTTTCAACCGACTTCAAATAAAAGAAGGAGGTTCTCAAATCAAATCTGTTTTTTTTAAATATATTTTTTTGGTAAAATTTTGTTTCGAGTTTTGAATTTAGCTATTTAATTAAATACAAAATACAAATAATTAATTAAATATGCTTTTGACAAAAGGAGTTGTTGTGCCCCGTGTAGACATAAAATGTAAACATATTCATACGTAATAATTATCACTTATGTACAAAGTTCGACTTAACAAGTAACACACATAAACATCTTGTCTGGTTTCTTTGTCTTCTTAAGTAACTGACGAGATGAATCATAGCTGGATCCGGTTTTAGTATTAAACCCTATAATTTTGTATAATAATGTTGCTATAATGCAGACAAGTAATTTTTTCCTTTAATATATTTTATATTTTTCTTTTAATGTTCTTTTTCTCATGTTAGATTATTTTTTATTGCAAGTTACAAGTTCATTGATTGGTTTATTCGTTTACACGTATTTCTGTTAAAAAAGCTTGGTACCCACCTCAAAACACACCTCATTTGGTGTTCTGTGGTACCAATGCTATGTTCATAATAGTCCATACTATGCGGTATATGTATATAAGTTAAAAATACCTTATCTACTCACTGCGCGGCCATTCGCCTAACGGAAATGCTTTGGAAAACGCTAACACTTACGATTTTTTTTTGTTATTTCTAGCCACCTGAGTTTTTCAAATGCCTCGCGCTCTTTTTTTTTCTTTTGCGTTGGTAATAACAATATTAAAGAAAATGAGCAAGAGGTATTTGAAAACCTTCAGCGGTCAGAAATAACAAAATGAAATCGGAAGCGTTAGCGTTTTCCAAAGGATTTCTGCTAGGCGAATGCCCCCCCCCCCCCTTGTACCTTGATGTTGTTTATCGCAAATCTCCCGTTTTTTCTTGTTCATATCATTTCCTACTTTTTACAAACTTTTATTTAACTTGCTATGTATGTTTGTTACGGTCAAATCTTACCACTCAATTTTAAAGCACTTGCTCTCAACCGATTAAGCTGAAATTTGATATTAATAATAATAATAATAATAATAATAATAATAATCTTTTATTTTGCCAAAAAAGTGTACAATATTTAAACTTACTAATTAGGTACATAGTTTTTTTTTTTCTTATAAAGTAGGTAATAGTAAAAAAAAAAAAAACAAAATCTTAGGCATAAGAGTTTTCTAACATAGTCGCACTGAGCCCTAGCTAGATTATAAAATAATCTGTGTTAAGGGCAACAGTCCCGTTCCCTCGTCGTATCCTATAAAAAGTTAATTACAAAAGTAAATAAAATTAAATAAAAAGTTGTGTTTGTACCTTTGCAAAGGTACAAACACACTATACTACATGCACACACATACTTTAAGACCAAATAATTTAAGCCGTATTTATAACTGTGTATTTTTTACCTTAAACAAAAGTTGTGGTTGAGTGGTGAAAATTTATTAGTGAGTGAGAAAAGTTGTAGTGTGATATGCTCGTTCAGTTCGGATGACAATGCATGATTAACAGTGTGACGTCATTCTAAATCCAATATGGTGGCATACCCAAAATGGCGGACCAATCATTTTTAATGCATTCCCACAATATGGGTATCAAATTAAAGGGCTTGCTGAGAGTAACTCGAAAAAAATGTGACGTCACTCTCAATCCAATATGGCGGACTTCTATTTAGAAACAGATATCTTTAACTACTTTACTTGAAATTTTCTTTTTTTCTTTTTAGCGCATTTGAATAAAAGCTAGTTTTTAAAAAGTTTTTTTTTTACCTTAATTTTATTACCTTCTGCAATCACCACATATACAACTACCAACTATCCATATTCCGCTTCTTTAAACGATTAAGTTTAATCGATTTGCTATCCAATTAAATCAAATGAAGCTTGCATATGGCAAATGGGAACAGTATCTGTCATAGTTATGTTTTTATTCATTTTTAAGCATTTAACTGCTAGATGTTTAAATCTAAAGAAAAGTTTACTAGAAAAAAAATCCACGCGGACCAGGCAGCGGATGGGACTCGAACCCGCACTCTTCGCTATCCGGGCGAATGCACTGACCATTATGCTACCACGGCCCTATTCGCCGAATCGAAATTTTCCTAGCCTTAAGCTGCAAGGCAGCGCCATCTCTTCGCATTGTAGGTAACCCACAATGTCGAATGAATACTTGTTCAAATATTAAACATTTGAAAGAAGAAATAGCAATTATAGTTATGTTTTTATTCATTTTTAAGCATTTAACTGCTAGATGTTTAATCTAAAGAAAAGTTTACTAGAAAAAATAGTATCTGTCATGCCATGTCATAATAACAGAAGAAGAAGAACAAAGTTTTACGGTAGCAGTTGGTTAAACGGTAGCAACATGACAAGTACCTGAGCTTTATACTAACACTAACTGTGCCCCGCGGTGTTACCCGCGGTTTATAAGGTTTTTTTATAGATTTTCCCATGGGAATAAGCTGTTTTCCCGCAGTAAAACGGTGCCTATGTGTTAATCCGGGGTGTCAGCTAACTCGATACCAAATCTATTTAAAGAAAACTCAAAGATGATCGACTGACTGACATAAGGACCTAGCAACGCACAGCCCAAACCACTGGACGGATCGGGCTGAAATTTGGCATGCAGGTAGATGTTATGACGTAGGCATCCGCTAAGAAAGGATTTTGATCAATCCTACCCCCAAGGGGATAAAATAGGGAATGAAAGTTTGTATGAAACTTTGTCAACTTTAAATCGGGTTGAGACATTTCATGCAGGTATAAGAAGAATCATAGATGAATGTCATTGTGTATAATACAAGCCTGAGAACAAAACTAGTCTACACTTCAGCTCTACACCGAAGCGAAGCGGGGGCGGGCCTTTCCTTAAGAACTTAAGGAATGTTAGCGTAAGTAATTTTACTGTTATCCATTGTTTGACTTCTGGGTGTGGAAGAATTTGGCCAAACGCTTTGAACTGTATTTAGGTTTTTGAAGAACACCGGTAGATTGCTCATTTATAAGTTACACACGTATTCAGCATATATCAACAGCACTCACATAGCTATTGATTAACTTGACAAGAGTCTCTCCTTTTTACTCCCTATGGAGTATGATAGAGACAACTTTCTCTCAAAATGACAAGAAGCAAACACGTGTAGCCATTTATGAAGAGCCGCCATTCATCATCGTCAGCCTATTAATGTCCCCAATGCTGGCACAGGCCTTCCCTATGGATGGAATAGGGAGATTAGGCCATGACCCACCACGCGGGCCCAGTGCGGATTGGCGGGTGCCAACGACTGCAGAAGCAGCCGGGACCAACGGCTTAACGTGCCTTCCGAAGCACGGAGGAGCTCGAGATAGTAAATTTTTTGGTCACCCATCCAATGACCGACCAGTGCGAAAGTTGCTTAACTTCAACGATCGCAGCCGAACGCGCTAACCTTGCGCCATCGAGCTCCTCATGCCGCTACTAGTAGTAAGTAAATAGATACTGTTGCTAAGTAATTAGCAAGTTGTGATTATCATTTATCCTACTTCCTCGTTTTGTAATATATCTTATGTAATATATCTTAGGGCGTGATCTCAGTGCATTGATCATAATAAATAATTTAAACATTACAAATAAATTATCATTCTGATATAAAGGGATTGACCAATGTTCTCCTTTCAGTACCCCTAGCACGAACAATTATCGAATTCGAATAGTTTGCAAACCGAAATGTCAATGTCAAATTTTGTATGGAAACGTGACAAGCAGCGGCACAAAGTGCGTAACGAGAACTAAAAATCAGTGCACATTTGACAATTTCGGACTCGCAAACGATACGAATTCGATATTGGTTCGCGCTAAGGGTATAGAACGTCTTCTCTTATTCTTAAACTTCATGTTAATTACAAAACAACGTTATCCCAGAATATTGCTTTCATAGCGTGCGCCTCACTAAATTTTCGTGGGACAAATGTCCGCACACCGTGTGCGTTGAATCGGTTACAAGTCCTCGGAGGAAAATTTTTCCATAATACGCGGATTAAAGTCCTCCGCGGATAGGGTTACCATCCGTCCGGACTTTTTGCCTTTAGTCCGGACTTTGTCCGGATTTTTTTAATTAGGTGGAATATGAGTAAAACTACTTATTAAGTTATATCAAATAAGTCAAATAATCTTTATTAAGTTCTCATTAATCTATACTTATAATAAATCTGTAGAGAGGTCAATTCTGTACATGAAATATATTTTCAAAATAACTATCAGGGGGTGATAAGTGATCGATACTGATGCCAAAAATGCAATCAGTCAAATTTTTGTCTGTCTGTCTGTCTGTCTGTGTGTTTGTTCCTTATAGAAACAAAAACTACTCGACGGATTTTAACGAAACTTGGTACAATTATTCTTCATACTCCTGGGCAGGTTATAGTATACTTTTCATCACGCTACAATCAATAGGAGCAGAGTAGTGAAGGGAAATGTTGGGGAAACGGGAGAAGTTACTCCATTTTTTAAGCTTCCATCGCGTGTGCAGCCTTAATGGTTAAAGTTACATAGAAATCATGTATGAAGAAAATATTCTACATAAAATTGTCTAAAAAATATCCTGGAACAGCATATGTCTATCTTTTATGGTTGACTCACAATAACACGTGTAATTATATAAATAAAGTCATTGTTTATAGCACAAGCCTGAGAACAAAAACTATAGTGTACACTACAGCTCGACACCGAAGCGAAGCGAGGGCGGGCCACTAGTTTCAAATAAAATATAAATTATCTTTAAAAATCAACAACGAGACCCCCCTCCGGATGCGAGCGTCTGCTACCACGCGTATAATATCACTGTAACTAAGTGGGTGATGTTTGCATTTTGTGACTAAAATGTCTGTACTTTTATCGAAATGTCCGGCTTTTGTCAGGACTTTAAAAAAATAAAAATAGTAACCAAGGGCGGATCCAAGGGGGGCTCATGGGGGTCATGACCCCCCCTGGGCTGGGTACAGATGGACCAAACCCAGGGGGATTTTATTTGAGTACTTTCAATATTTAATATACCATGACTATATGACCCCCCCCTGGCGCCAAAGCTGGCTATATGACCCCCCCTGGCGCCAAAGCTGGCTATATGACCCCCCCTGGCGCCAAAGCTGGCTATATGACCCCCCCTGGCACCAAAGCTGGCTATATGACCCCCCCCTGGCGCCAAAGCTGGATCCGCCCTTGATAGTAACCCTATCCGCGGACAAAAGTCATAAGCCATAACTGGTTTACGCAGCGCACGTATGTGTGTTTACACATGAATTATAAGTTTTTTTTGTATTTTAATCCTTAATCTAGTATTTTTAAAAGTAATCTAATATTTCATATTAATATATTTACTATCTTTGTAAAAATCGCTCCCATTTTCAAAACATTAGGAAAAGTAACGAAAAGAAAAATTAATAAAACTTTATGATTATGGTTAATAAACAAAAATACTCGTCCATGTATTATTGTGGTCAACTATAAAGATAATGCGAACGTAATAATAAGGCGTCTCATTAATATTAATTTGAGGTAAAAAGCAAGGCGAAGGCAATTTTTAGGTCCACAGAAGAACTAGGCTTGATAAGAAGTGGCCGAATCCAAAAGAGGTCCATAACCAGAAAAAGACCAATGAAGAACTGGGGGTTAGCGTTTTCCAAAGCATTTCCGTTAGGCGAATGGCCCCCTGGTCCTTACACCTCTAATCCTAAATAAGCAGCAATAGCAACGAAAACTTCATAAAATTAAACATTTGTGACTTCATAGATATGAAGATAATTGTCACTTATTACATCTACTTTATTTCAAGGGCGCGCGGCCGTCAAGATATTAAAATGAGCCAGATAGCGATCGCAACCATTCATCACTCAAACTTATATGTCATCTGCTTTATTAGACTTTGTTCTGCATAATCTTCGTCGTCAGTCTATTCATGTCGCTACTGCTGAGGCACAGGACTTCCCAATGGATGGAGAGAAACTGGACCGTGACTTTGTTGTTGTAACTGATCATTTTAAAACAACTAAAAAATAAAAAAAATGTAAGACTCCACGAAAAATAATTCAATTGATTTTTAACGAAATATTTAAGCATCCTACATAAAATACCAATATTTCAGTATTTTTTTGACATTTACCGCTTGATGTAAATCGTAATATTTACCAAGCGAACGAAGGTAAAGGTTTGATCGCAAAACTGTTCAGATTTTTACTATTAAAAGTTGGTAAATCTTAGGATTTACTCACCGCGCCCGCCCATTGTGGATTGGTGAGTGCTGACTACTGCAGATGCAGCCGGGACCAACAGCTCAGAAATCAGAAATCAATATATCTTTATTCAAATTGGATGTATAGTACAACACTTTTGAATCGTCCAAACATTTTTTTTCCCTACCACTCGTTATTGGACATATTTTTTAGCTGCGGAGAAAAACGAGCGAAAAAAACTCCACAACGTTAAAAGCATAATGTAACAACATTTACAAATCATTATGTTGTTACAACGTCAATACAATCATGATTTATTTAATATAGAAAACCTGTTGGAATGATTGGAACAGTTCAAACCCAAGCATTTTTGTCTGTAATATAATCAGACACTTTGTAATAAGCTTTTTTAATAAGTGCTTTTTTTATACTATCTTTGAATTTATTTATGCTTAACTCTTGGATATTGCTTGGGACTTTATTGTATAAGCGAACACGAAGACCTTTAAATGAATTATTGATTTTGTGAAGCCTAGTAGCAGGTAAAGTTAGTTTATTTTTGTTTCTTGTATTAAGTGTGTGAACATCACTGTTTTTAAGAAACAAATTAATATTTTTTCTTACAAGTAACGCTTAACGTGCCTTCTGAAGCACGGAGGATGTCGACATATAATATGTTTGGTCACCTATTCCATTCCACGGTCGTTGACCGAACGCGCTAACCACTTAGGCCCTTGTTGTGCTCCTCTTAAGAGCCCTTTTACAAAATTGCGCCGCTGCCATACTGATCGGCACGTACGTAGGTTTGCACTAGTAATATTGCATTTTACGGGTGATGTCTCGAGTCTTATAAAATAATTATTAATGAACTAATCATAAAAATATATACATATTTCAGTAGTTCAATGATGTAAGATTAGTTTTATGAAAGTTTTTGATAGTAATTCTATTTAATTCAATATCAAAATACGAGGTAAACCTGCTTTATTTTTTGGGAACTCACGGAGGTTAGATGTCTTCTTTGATAATTAATGAGATGGAAAATCAAAATTCTAATACATTATATAACAACAAAAATATATTTTTGATGTCGCAGTAATTCAGGCGTTTGAAGTTGTGCATATTATCGTTTTCCGTAAACTAGCTGCGGTAGAACGATCAGTACAAAAAAGGAAAATAGTATTTGCAAATATTCTACATTAACTTACAACAGCAAGAAAAAATCTACTGTTTACTTTTATTGGAAATAGTCAAAATCTTTTCTAAAGGGGTAAACAAGGCGCTCAAAAATTACGATTTATTGCAAAAAATGTGAAAGGGCTCTTAATAGTAATAATGATAAATTGTAGATACGTACAGAATGGGCAGTTCAAAAGATACAAAAAGCCATTACGCTCCCTTTTTAAAGTCGTGTAAAAAGTAAAAGTTTTGCTAAACTATTTCGGCGAAATGCTAATGTTAAATGAGAAAATATTCTTATGTTATAGGTAAATATCGATTTAACAGGTAAATATCAGTTACATATTATGTTTGTTTTGTTGATTCCAAATTTAGATACGACTACGTAGATTTTCTTTTCTTATTTAAAAAAAAAACAATATATTCATATTACCAATATGTTACTAATTCTTAATAAAAAATAGTAAGATGAGATAACAGATGAGAATATTGTGTCAATGGTCTACGCTCCAAACGGGATTTAGTTTAATGAATTAGGTATTTGAGTACGTGTTTTTATGTAGGCATCATATGAAAATAATGTATGTATCATTTATGACACCAATTAGTCAAATCATTACCTATTTAAAATTATTTTCATTTGGTATTTTTATTTAGAATTTTGTTGTAACTGATCATTTTAAAACAACTAAAAAAAAAGAAATATGTAGGACTCCACGAAAAATAATTCAATTGATTTTTAACAAAATATTTTAGTATCCTACGTAAAATACCAAAATTTCAGGATTTTTTTAACATTTACCGTGCCCTTGATGAAAATCGTAATATTTACCAAGTGAATGATGGTAAAAGTTTGAATCGCAAAACTGTTCAGACTTTTACTATTAAAAATTGGTAAATCATAGGATTTACCGTAGTTCCGGCTTTTACAGTAACAAAAAAATACTATTTAGATATTTAATATTCCGGTTTCGTAGTTGGTGGCTATTCCAAAGTCTATTTTTTAAATTCTAATTTTTTTTTTATCTTAGTTCAATAAACTATAGTTTTGACATAACAATTGACCTTCATTATCTATACTTACTTATAATAAATCTGTAGAGAGGTCAATTCTGTACATGAAATATATTTTCAAAATAACTATCAGGGGGTGATAAGTGATCGATACTGATGCCAAAAATGCAATCAGTAAAATTTTTGTCTGTCTGTCTGTGTGTTTGTTCCTTATAGAAACAAAAACTACTCGACGGATTTTAACGAAACTTGGTACAATTATTCTTCATACTCCTGGGCAGGTTATAGTATACTTTTCATCACGCTACAATCAATAGGAGCAGAGTAGTGAAGGGAAATGTTGGGGAAACGGGAGAAGTTACTCCATTTTTTAAGCTTCCATCGCGTGTGCAGCCTTAATGGTTAAAGTTAAATAGAAATCATGTATGACGGAAATATTCTACATAAAATTTTCTAGAAAATATCCCGCAACAGCATATGTCTATCTTCTATGGTTGACTCACAATAACACGTGTAACTCCTGATAGCTTAGCAGTTCGGAACATTCTGATTATATTTGTTTACTCTTACGTTTATAATACTCTCACTCATCCATAATTTAAAAAAGTTAACATTATTACCTATTCAATAAAAAAAGAATCATAGAAATCGGTATAGAAACACCAAACTTAAACATGAAATAAGCCATCGCGCCGTCGCACGTGAATACTGAATCATGCTTTAAGGATTATTTTTGTGTAACGGCTGCCGCGCTCGACACGGGTCGTGGCGGCGCGGTGGGGTATAAAAAGGCGGGAGGTCCGAAAGCGAGCTTCCCCGCCCCCCCCGATCCTGAGAGACCTTCAGTCGCTCAGTCCCAAACCGATACGGATGCACATCACGGTGCATCCGTCCTGTAAGCGCACTTTGCAGTAGTATTTACTAAGGCAGCGCTGCATCACCCCCTTCTCAGGGTTGATCGCATCAGATGAAGCCTGTAAGGCCCCTAAGGCCATAGGCAGCCCCCACGGGTGTGTTTTAGTCAGTAAGAGTCTGACATAACTCTACAGCCGGCTGTAGGGTATCCATGAGGATTTTACACCCGCTCCCCCGCCTGGGAGGAAACAAAAAAAAAAAGAAAGCGAGCTTCATTCAATATTTGGCTGTTGATGCGTTCAGAGCGTTCGACCTTATTGACAGACAATAATTGATATTGAGAAACCGTGCTTATCTTAGAATAAAAACCAAACATTTGTAAACAAAATTAGCAAATAAATTATGTAAAACGTGTAGAAAATGAGTACTGGAAAACGGAAATATGAGAATTTTAGTTTGGTTATAAATACAGGTAACAAAAATGACCGTTATTATCTATATCCATACTTATAATAAATCTGTAGAGATGTCAATTCTGTACATGAAATATATTTTTAAAATAACTATCAGGGGGTGATAAGTGATCGATACTGATGCCAAAAATGCAATCAGTAAATTTTTTATCTGTCTGTCTGTCTGTCTGTCTGTCTGTCTGTCTGTGTGTATGTTCCTTATACAAACAAAAACTACTCGACGGATTTTAACGAAACTTGGTACAATTATTCTTCATACTCCTGGGCAGGTTATAGTATACTTTTTATCACGCTACAATCAGTAGGAGCAGAGTAGTGAAGGGAAATGTTGAGAAAACGGGAGAAGTTACTCCATTTTTTAAGCTTCCGTCGCGTGTGCAGCCTTAATGATTAAAGTTACATAGAAATCATGTATGACGGAAATATTCTACATAAAATTGTCTAAAAAATATCCCGCAACAGCATATGTCTATCTTTTATGGTTGACTCACAATAACACGTGTAACTCCCGATAGCTTAGCAGTTCGGAGCATTCTGATCATATTTGTTTACGTTACGTTACGTTTATAATACTCTGACTCATCCCTAATTTAAAAAAGTTAACATTATTGCCTATTCAATAAAAACAAAACATAGAAATCGGTATAGAAACACCAAACTTATACATGAAATAAGCCATCGCGCCGTCGCACGTGAATACTGAATCATGCTATAAGGATTATTTTTGTGTAACGGTTGCCGCGCTCGACACGGGTCGCGGCAGCGGTAGGGTATCAAAGGTCCGAGAGCGAGCTGTCTAAATCTGTTTTCTGCGTCGCCCCCCCCCCCCTGGGGGACGATCGCTTCCGATGAAGCCTTAGAGGCCTTCCCGGCCAGAGGCAGCCCCTACGGGTGGTTTTTTAGTCAGTACGAGTCTGACATAACCTTGCAGCCGGCTGTAGGGTATAAATAAGGATTTCTCATCTGCTCCTCCGCCTGGGAGACCGAAACCGTGCTTATCAGCGCGACTTTTAGTCTTTAAATAGTTTATTTGAATTTCTTTTGTTGTTATTTTGTAAAATAGGTATTAGTTGTTTTGGTAGTGTTTAAATATTCGTTCAAATTAAAAATTATTAAGCGTAGGTACTTTTATTAATTAAAGTAGTTATAAGTATTTATTTTTAAGTGAAGGAGGTATAGGTAGATAGTATTGCACAGGCGTTTCAGCTTTATTTTCATTTCTTTTTTGTTGTGAGTTGTATATATTTCTGGTTATAATTCTATAAGAATATTTTAGTTCAAATAGTCACTTAGATTTTATGTGTAAGGTAGCTAAAGTTAGGACCACGTATTAGTTGTTTTGGTAGTGTTTAAATATTCGTTCAAAGTGTAATTTAATCATATAGGATGAATGTACGATGGCCCATCGAAAAGGAGTAGAAGCGGTAGACAGAACTTTAAGAGATATAAGACAAAATGATCGACCCATGGGCGGTATCACAGTTTTATTTTGTGGTGATTTCCGACAAACCTTAACGGTAATACCACGGGGAACCCGAGCTGCTGAGGTTAGGGCTTGCCTGAAAAGCTCTTATTTGTGGCGTGATATACAATCGGTGCATTTGACTATAAACATGCGAGTGAGAACTGTAGATAACCCGGATGATCGTGAATTTTCTGATATATTATTAAAGAAAATACCTTCACCAAAGATACCTATCCACTGCTACACCAAGGAAAACTTATTCTGACGCCTAAGTTGTGTTGTATAGTGCAATCCCAACAACATCTTACATCGTCAGTTTACGGTGACGTAACAAATATATTAAATAAGGACAATTCTTGGCTATGCGAAAGGTCCATTTTAACTCCTCGCAATGACCAGGCATCTGAGATTAATAATAAAATACTGTCGAATATCCAGGGGGAAAGCAAAGTTTATAATTCAATAAATAGAATGGCCGATGAACAAGAAGCCACTAATTACCCGATAGAATTTTTAAATTCTTTAAATATGCCCGTACTTCCTTCTCATGAAATTTGTTTAAAAATTGGCATTCCGATTATTCTGCTCCGAAATTTAAGACCACCACAAATTTGCAATGGAACTCGGCTTAAAGTAACCCAGTTGCAACAAAATGTAATCGAGGCTCAAATTTTAATAGGTTGCGGTGCAGGAGAAACCATCTTTATTCCCAGAATTCCCATAATACCAAATAATTTTCCATTCCAATTTAAAAGAACGCAATTCCCAGTATCGGTGTGTTATGCAATGACAATAAATAAGGCTCAAGGGCAGACCTTTGGTGTTGTTGGAGTAGATCTCGGTGTCAGTTGTTTTTCACATGGTCAGTTATGTCGGTCTTTCCCGGGTTAGCAGTCCTAGAATTTTTTATGTTCACGTTCCGGACGGGTCAAATTTCAACGTAGTCTACCCGGAAGCTTTGCGCTGAAGTATTTTCATTCTATATGTACTTAAGACTCATGTGAAAGCGATCTAAACAATATTACCAATACATTAACATAATAACATACAAGGAGTTACACGCTGATGGTCTCGGGGCACAGTGATAATAATAATATTCTGCGGTTCCTTATTGCGATATTTTTAACAGTATTATATTTCCCTACTAAAATACGAAAGTTAATCTGTCTGTCACATCAAAACCACGGAACCCTGAGGAAGGACATATGCTACTTTTTTACGAAAAACGACGATAACGCGGACGAAGTCGCGGGCAAAAGCTAGTTACAAATAAAGCTCTTTACTGTTATTGGTCCTTGCAAATTTTTGTTGGAGTCGAGTATCTGTCTCTGAAATTGTTTTTCTGGATATGTGAAAAAAATACGATAGCTGTATAATTAACTAGTGGCCCGCCCTCGCTTCGCTTCGGTGTAGAGCTGTAGTTTAGGTTATATTTTTGTTCTCAGGTTTCTATTAAACACAATGACTTTCTTTAAATACCTAATTACTAAAGACACGCGCCGCCGCCGGCCCCCCGGCCAGTACTGCCCAAACCGGTATGTTCCTGCATTTTAAATCTGTAATATCTTCGAAAATATTCATTAAAATTACATGCTGTAAAGGCATTAATGCATACTGATCTATATTACACGCACAATGTATTTAAGGTACTTAATTGGATAAGGATTAATGCTGTATTGCTTAAAATCGCTTGTTCGTAAATAAGCCATTATTTTCTCGTAATAAGTAATTAAAAAATGGTTATTGTGGGTTTTACCAAAGAGATAGGCATATACCATCGCGGACTTTTTTGTAGAGCTTTTTAAGGTGTACAATACTGTAGTACATTATTTTGATCTATCTCGTTGGGTTCAGCCAGCGTTTGCAATGTAAGCGCAAAAAAATGTGTTTATTTACGACCTTATATTAAAAACCTCTAAAATTATCAGTGTTTCTCTACTATATTATGCATGTATTATACATATAAACATTCCTCTTGAATCACTCTATCTATTAAAAAAAACCGTATCAAAATCCGTGGCGTAGTTTCAAAGATTTAAGAATACAAAGGGACATAGGGACAGAGAAAGCGACATTGTTTTATACTATGTAGTGATACAACGAAACAAAAATAAAAAAAAACTATCACCGCTAAGTTGGTTGTACAAATTTTACGTTTTCCCGAAAATCGCGATAAACCATTTTCGCTCGTTTTTGCCTTTTTTTGCAAATATTCGTTTAGGTCTTATTATACTACAGTATTTTTTTTACGTAGAAAAACTTTAAATATAAAAGTTGTAGATTAAAAAACTATGTGGTAAATTGTCGAGGTGCTTATCGGAGAAGTTAAAGTTTTGAACAAATTTCACTTAAACAAAAATACTTCTAGTTCTATAGTCTAGTTGTATAAAACAGGTGTAAAATTTAGGTTTTTCGTAAGAGCATCTCTCCAAGCTTTGTTCATTAGGAATCGAATGTACTTGCATAAGATATACACACGCGGACAGTTTTTAGCTTTTATTTTGTATGCAACCCGTTATCTAATATAACAATAATAGTATTGTTGATCGAACATCCCTCCCCATTATTATCAACTAGCCGTGCACCGCGGTTTCACCCTCGTAATAATTATTTTGAACACAAAATCGGTTATTGTGATTAAACCATGATAGCTAGATACATATTCTCGCGGACTTTTTTGTAGGTCTTAATGGGATCTACAAACCCGTACTTCATCATTTTGTTCTATTGTCAATAGTTTTTGCAGCGCACGCAAAAATAGGTTTTCGATTTTACACATTGTGTTACAAAATAACAATAATAATACGGATCCTTAATTTTGAAAAAAATATAGCCTATAGCCTTCCTTGATAAATGGACTACCCAACACTGAAAGAATCATTCAAATCGGACCAGTAGTTCCAGAGATTAGCGCGTTCAAACAAACAAACAAACTCTGCAGCTTTATAATATTAGTATAGAGTATAGATTATTCACGAATCCTTTTGTGTAAATAAATGAAAAAAGACAATACATTAACTAACATAAAAACCCTTTTGTACCGAATTGATTTGACTTGTACCATCAATTCAATATCGTTTATTCAGTCTAGGCTGTCACAAACATTTATTATTATCAAAAAGGGAACAGAAAGAAGACTTCATTTTATTTTTAATAATAAGTAGAACTGCATTCACGGATTTTTTAATAATCGCCTGCTACATCTGGGAATCGAACTCGTGAAATGTGAAAAAAAAACACAACGTATTTTACGATAACTGTCTATAGGATTAATCATAAGGATTATTTATTCCTTAATAACATAGCATTTAAAATGAAAAGAAGATCACGAATTTAAAACTTTGTTTAGGAGAATTTCCTCTGACTTTCCGTGCTTTATGACATAATTCATGAAGTCACCTTCCATTACAAAAGTAAATAATATAAAAATTACGACTACCCATATAATTTATAATACCATAAAGTGCCGATGCAACTTTATGGTGTTTGATTGATGCTAATATATATGTATTTGTATATTTTTGAGATGGTCACATTAAAACCTTCAAATGATACAATACCTTTTAAGACTTGTCTAATTTGAGATAAATAATTGTCATTTTACCATTGCTGTTATTGAAATTTTACAGTTTAGGTTTATCTTATGTCACCCGGGATAGTGAAAGGATTCTAATCTAACGATAAGCACCGGATATTATTATAGCTAAATCCCAAAGGAGCCATCACTGAAGAAATCTATCTATCTATCTAAAGATACGACGCACGTCCGTTTAAAAGTTATGGTGGAATAAAAAATTGTGCATACAGAAATCCTGAAAACATACTGCCCCATTTTGGGGAGTTGTGTAAAAAAATACAAGTTATTTACATAAAAAAAGAATGCATTCGGTACAACGCGAAAATAACTGACATCCTACTTTTTAAATATTCAAGAGTGGAGGGTATGAACACTTTTTTTATCAAATTCATTTGGGACTATTTAATATTTAAAAGATCTTATCAAATATAACCCCAAATATTATTCCTACTTTTTCTGTACAATATAAAAAAAAGTTTTATAATCACACAAAGAGGTCTTAAGTTTTAATTTACTATCTTCTATCTCATGAATTCATAGCACATTCACAATTCGTACAGTATGCAACTGTGTGAATGTTGTTTATCCATTATTAATATACAATAATTACTTTTAAAATATTGATTGAAAACCATTTTTCATATGAACACATTAGTCTCGTGGGTAGATTTATCTAATTTGCGTAAATCCAATCATCTATCACTATTGACCTCACCTAAATGTAGAATTTCGTAAACTCGCCCAGCGATATAGTAAACAACTCGTTTACCATGAAAAAAAAAATGTTTATTAATTAAAGAACAAAGGCAAGAATATGACAAACAAAAAACTTCGCAAACTGTATACAAAGTAGCACTTCTTTCAAACTTGTTCTTCCACTCTTTGAACCGCACCGGTCTTTCACTTATTCAGCGTTTAAATAAATAAATATTACTTACAAGGATTATTGCTAGGCCGGTAAACATTTTGATGGACGCGAAAAAGTTTCTAACTTAGCGCGCACACAGTAACACTCCGCACCACGGACTGAACTCAGCAGTGTAACGCGGCTGGAGTTAACTCAATTTCTTTTGTAGATCTTGTTTATGTGCGCGCCGTACATAGAGCCGAGAAAACGCGCGCTCGACAACACGCTGATCAGCTTCATGCGATAACCATTTGGACAGGTCAAATCTTATAGGTATAACACGCATGCACCCACCTATTTTTCGGCAACAAACTCACTCTTATATCCTTGAAAGAAAGTCAGCCATTTGTTTTAAGTATCTCATGGCTGTTCAACCACTTGAAATTTTGCTTTCGGTAGTTCCGGTATATTTCCGGTTTCACTTGAAATTACAATAAGTATAAAATATCGCAATACGACTATGTTGCTACCCTAATTTACCTGATTTTTTGTTAAATAAGCTATCGGGTGATTTTGGAAGGGGGTTTTATATTTTCGAAAACAATAGCCTTACAGTAGGTAACTATTTTTGGCATTCATAATTAAACAAAAAGTTATACTCTCTGCGCGTCGCGCTTCGCACTGTTAGAGTCGCGAAGTTAGTCGGGTAAAAAGATTTATTATGAGTTCATGATTCAGGAGCGTTTATTTGGTCAAGTGTACGGTGTTCCTTCCTTTAAGGTAAGTAAGTATTAAGAACATTGTATTGACAACTGTTTCTTAAATGTAAAGGAAATCCCGGGCAATTGACTCATTTTCATAGTACAATATGGGACAAACTCACGTCAATTGTTCTCTGGGGAACATCATTATGTTGACGTAAAGTGCGTGTTTTTGTCTAACGTCATACTTGGTGCGTGTTCTGAGTGTCCTTACTGGGGTACAAGATTGAGCATTTATATTTTTCCTCAAAACGGGATATATATTTATATATATATATAAAATCTATTTTATAAATTTTATTCGTCCGTAAGTATATACAGTCTTAACTGTATATTTTTAATTATTAAATGAAAAGTGGTTTTATTAATTATCTCATATAGTTTTTTTTACATATCCTGTTAAATTAAAATGTTCTTATTTAAATGCTTTGGTTTATTACCATGCCACTACCATCAATGTATATTATGAAACCTGTATTTTTGTGCATGAACATACAGACTTATTTTATAAATATATATTGACGACCTCCGTGGCCGAGTGGTTTGTACGCCGGGTTTCATGGTGTCGCCGACTCGAGAGGTTCTGGGTTCGAATCCCGGTGGGGGCAGATGTTTGTGTGATGAATACGAGCATTTGTACTCCAGTCATGGATGTTTAATATCTATTTCTATATAAATATACTTATATATGTACAATATATGTATTCTATCCATTACCATAGCATCTCATAACACAAGCCTTATAGTGCTTACTTTGGGGCTAGGCTAATTGGTGTGAGTGTTGGAAATATTTATTTATTTATTTAAAAAAGCAACAAATACGAATTCCAAACTAAAACGGAAATCCTAGTAGACTAATTTTAAGTGAAACACTAAAATCAGCAGCGTATAATAGAAGTTGTCTAACAATGTGTGTCCATATTTATAATAAAATTTCAAGTGACATTAAAAAACTAAATCATAATATATTTAAGAAAAAGTTGTATAAGTAGCTGTTGCAAAATAAATTTTATGATGTTAGACAATTATTAGATTAAAAAAATAAAGATGTGGTTTTTGGTTCTACTACACCAATGGTCTAGAGATGGCGCTGTAGTCTCCTGAATCGCGCTTTGGTTCCGTTGTTCCAGATTAATAAATACTTTTGATAGGCCTTCACAATGCAGTCGTTAGCACCCACTAAATAGAGATTCTATTTCTATTTTGTTGGTAGATTTTCTTAATGTGCGGTAATCACAAAAGTAACGCATGAAGTTGGTCGCTAAAGCGACCAACTTCATGCTGTTAAAATTTTGTGTTACAGTGATGCGCGCGCATCTTAAAATTTCACTCTCATCATTTTTTCATAACGCGCCTAAAGAAGTATAACTTCAAAAAATAAATTTACTTTTCCTTCAAAGACAGACAGCCATGACGAATCCATAACGTTTCGGGTTCCGTTTTTTGCCATTTGGCTACGGAACCCTAAAAAGGGGATCAGAGTTTGTATGAAAAATCTTATTCTCTAAGTTAATAGAATTAAAACTGTTGATAGACTTGAAACTTGGCACAAATACTTATCTAAATAAATTATAACGTTTATCATTTTTACTTTTTCCAAACTACCCCCTAAAAGGGGATTGCGGGTTCCGAAGATTTATACGGATTAAAGGCGCGGTTCCAAATATTAAAGCCTAATATGATACATGGGCCATGTGGAAGTTTTAAATAAGTCACCTTGTATGAAAAACAAAAATTGCTCTAAGAGGTATCCCAGGCCTCTACTTAGTGAAACACAAACCGGGGACGGGACGACGGCTATCCCCAACATAGAAGACGTTCTTTTTTTTCTAAATGGCTTCGCACGGCTTGTGCATTTAGCCAATGTCAAGTGTTACAAACTCTATGTTTATAAATTCTATAGCACTCGTGGGCAAAGTAATAAATCAAGTCAAAGTATATGGCAGTCAAGTCAATCCCCCTTTCCCTATGTTTCAGTAAAAGTGTGGGGATTTACTGGAAACTCCCCGTGGACTTCTTGAGGGAACGTCGAAAGACACTTTCCGCTATTTTGTTTCACTTGCCAGCACTTGTGCATGTTCCCGAACACTTGGTGGTTAATAGTCCAGCATTATTAGACATTAACATCCGCCACAACACAATTTTTAACAAGAAAAACAAAACTGCTAAAGTGACGCTTCCCGAACCCGCCAAAAAGTCTTCAAGACGTTCTTTAGATATAGGTGGCTTTACTTTTGACATTGATGGAGTAGAGATTGACAAGCAGCGGTAAATGGAGTAGAGATTGACAACCGCTGGGTAGTTCCATACCTTTTTTTTTTTTTTTGATGCGCTGGGGAAATGCATTAAATTGCATGCCACATGGTGGTTATGTGGGGCTCTCCTCCTCAGAAGGGGGAGGCCTACCCACTAAAACCCCAGCGATGGCCCCCATCAGGCATTGTACGGGGCCTCAGGATCGAGTATCGCGTCTGAGGACCCGCAGCCTTTGTTCCCCTGCTTCCTCCAGGGGAGTTCTTCTCGGGGGAGTGTTCGCAACCTCCCCCATCCACCCTCCTACGACGACACCCCCCGGCCATGCGGGGGTGTCGTCCCTCCCAGGTCACTTCCATGAGTTCTGTGGGTAGTTCCATACCTAACCTTCTTTTATAACGTAATGATCTTCCTTTTAATGGCACATTCACAACGAAGTTTAATTTTAGGTAAATAGGAACATGATATGCGTATCAAAAAGTGGTAAAAGTTTGTGATATGGAATACCAGTTGTGATGAACTCCACTGAATGATTTATCTACTGCATCTTCAGTGTTTACCACAGCATTTCTGTCTTTCAAACATAGAGAAAAGTAATTAGTTTTCAAAGGACTTCAACATTTATAATCGCTAATAGGGTATTTGACAGTATTAAAAATAAAGTGCCAATTGTTAGCATCTGTATTTAGAATGAATATTGGCAGGTTACTGTTTTTACAGAAAATTTAATATTCATAATTTTACTAAAAACCCACGATACAGATAATAGTTTTCTTGTCTTTTGTCACGTGACCCAAAACGCTTGGGATTAGTGGAGCTTTAAATGACGTCACACGCAAGTAAATTTCCGGTTAAAGTGACATTAGATTGTATGGTGAGTGATTGATTGTATGACAGTCGTGTGACGTCACATACCGGTGAGACGCCATATTGTCCAGAGATACGTTTTTCGCGGCAACTTGAAAATAAAGTTTTTGATTTAGTTTTTTTTACCGAAATACACAAGATAATAATGAATATCCACTTTTTATGGACTCTATAAACATTAGTAAATAACGTGAGATCGTTTTCTAAAATTTGTCAAATACCCTATTGATCGTTATCAGACCTGTTACTGGTATGTAGTGCACAGATACTTTTAATAAGGGACCATTTAAGTCACGCGTTTTAAAATATAAAACTATATTAACTATATATTTTTCAAATAGTTATCAGATTGATGAAAAAGTACAATTGGTAAAAAATTGTTACCAGAATCAATTATTCCACGCGGGCGAAGTCGCGTGCAAACACTAGTATTTATTAAAAAATTAATAAAAAATAAGTAACATGTATTTTGTTGTCTGCGCGGAAAAAATTACAGACGACGCATACTATGTTTTATATCCCGCTGACCAGGAAACAGCTCGAGGGAATTGTCAATGAATTATCAGCGGATTAATTACCCCATAATAAGAACAATTAGTTTATTGGATATTTACAAAACGGTAAATAATAATGTACATGCTATAAATTCCAGGGAATATTAAGGAAAATATACCAACATTGCGTAACTTAATATGTAATGAGCATTAAATAATCTTATTTTACCTTAATTCTCAAGTTTATCCTTAGAGTACTCGTAGCAACGTAAAGTGCGTGCATATTACGAAACCTTTTTTTTTATAACGCAGGTATAAGATCTTTTTACAGACGACGGCGCGGCGCCTTAAAGAGGCACACCGCCGAACGGACCTCACACCTGGCTCCCGCACGTCTTACGGACCCCCCAGTGGCTGACCACCGAGGACCCCGCAATTCTTACGAGCGCTTTACGGCATAATATCCGCTAAAAAAGTCCTGCGAATACCTTCTACACTGCTTTATGCGAAGCCGCGGGGTCCCCGTTTAGGGATTCTTCCGTGACTCCGCATTGCGTATGGTAGCCATACACACTAAGATAAATCGTTAGGATTAGACTGTACCGTCCGAACGGTACCGATAAATCGTAGCGTGTATGTTATAAAACTGCACAGTTTCCTATACGTACGCCACGTACGATAAACTGTTCCGTTCGAACTGTACAGTCTGATCGTAACGATTTCTCGTAGTGTGTATGGCTACCATTACGGAGACTGCGAAAAAATCAATATATAAATATTACGTGTCTGTGCTTCCAATCCCCTTTAACTACTATCAGGATACCCTTTAAATTTGAAAGTTATTTTCAATTAATATAAATCTTTAAAGGTTAAGGTTCCCAACTCCTAGCCGGGTTGTGAGTATCTTTTAAATCTGTATTTTTAAAATTCAAAATTCAATATCGTATATTCAGTCTAGGCTGTTACAAGCACTTGTGAATGTCGAAAAGCTACGTCAACGGTTCGCAAATCTACAGCGGGAGACCTTGTACTGAGAAGAACCGGCAAGAAACTCAGCAAGGGCTGTTTGTTTCTCCCTGTATTATATACAGAGTCGTCAAATTGAAAAATGACTTCAATATGAGGTAACTCACAAAGTCACTTTCCATTACAAATGCAAAAAAATATAAAAATTATGACTATAAAATAAAAAAATATATAATAAACTGGTTTAACAAAGTTTAGGAATGCCGTGTCCTACTGTTTAGGCAAAAAATAATAATTAACGATTCAAGTTTAGTACAACGATTAATATTACCCAATGAAGCAAGAGCAGACTCATCTCCGCTGGCAGCACCCGTTCACGAGCATGACGCATGAACCAGCCATCGCTTCGCTCAACTATTTTTTAGGGAACACAACGACCCGCCTCACACGACACCTGTTTAATGCTTTCAATTGCTCAAGATTTAAAGGTTCAGTACCCAAAAGGTAAAAAGGGTACCCTATTAATATGACTCCGCCTTCTCTCTGTCATAGAGCTTCTATTTTAAGGAGAGCCCCAACGGGAACTTCTGGATTAACTCCTGCAATCTTGCACCTTGTGAAGTACTCTTACTATACCTAAGCTCTTTAAATAAGGTCGAATTTCTTGTGGCCAGGCTCCCCCCACGACAACGGCTAACTAGAGCCAAGGTCCGAGTCTCAGAGATACCCTCTAGTTGAGCCGGTATTTCCCGTGAACTCAGAATATTGAAATTTGGTATGAAGCAACGTCTTATATCACAGACAAAGGAAACATTGTTGTGTCATCATATAATTTTTGGTTAAATTGGCCTGGAATACCTCTAGAGGCACTCGCCAATTCTCGGCTTGAGGTACCCTGAGATCTCGCCGTCTCCAAACCCGGTGACGCTGTAAAGGTCATATGCAACCAACAGCATATACACACTCAAGAAAAAAAAGTGGTGGTAGTGCAGTGATGCGGATCTCGCCGTCTCGTTCGCGCTGCCGTTGAAACTTAACGTGCTGTTTCGTTCGGGTTGGTAATGCAGTGACACGGATCTCGCCGTCCCGTTCGCGCTGCCGTGGGATCAGTTTTTGTTTGATGCAAGTATGAGCGTACCGTATCTACCCTTTTTGTTTTAATCTAAGACATAACCTCGCCGCTCGTCAGGCGGCAGCATATGCGTCATGGCTTTTCTCAATCGCAGACACAGGAAAGGCGTCTTGAACAGTCTGAACGTCAAGCGAATTTGAGGGCCTTAGAATCACTGTCGCAGACACAGAGAAGACTTCAGGAGCAGACAGAGCGGCAGGCTCATTTGAGAGCCGCTGAATCGGATGTTCAGTCTCAACAAAGACTACAAGCGGGGAGTCAAACTGCTTTAAGAGCTGCAGAAACACCTGCTGAAACTCAGCAAAGACTTGATGAGCAAGCTCAACGACAAGCTTTTTTGAGGTCATTCGAAACACCTGAACAACAACAACAACAAGCACAGGCGCGCAGAGATTTAAATGTACGGCTTCAAGCAGAAAGGCGCCGTAATTTTAATAGAAATAAGCTACTTTTTTCTCACTATGTCAAAAGAGGATGATAGCCTCAAATAGGAAAACCACGCGAGCGTAGCCGCGGGTAACAGCTAGTATAGTATAAATACAAATAGTGTAACTGCTTGATGTTAAAATGTAAAGAAAATATAACTAGAAAAAAATCCATGCGGACCAGGCCGCAGACGGGACTCGAACCTGCACCCTTCGCTATCCGGGCGAATGCACTGAACAATTATGCTACCGCGGACCTGACGGACGCGTCGAAATTCCTCTAGCTATTCTTAAGCTGCAAGGCAGCGCCATATCTTCGCATTGCTATCTCTATGCTATTTCTTCTTTCAATTATTATCATTTATTTACTAGCTGTTACCCGCGGCTACGCTCGCGTGGTTTTCCTATTTGAGGCTATCATCCTCTTTTGACATAGTGAGAAAAAAGTAGCTTATTTCTATTAAAATTACGGCGCCTTTCTGCTTGAAGCCGTACATTTAAATCTCTGCGCGCCTGTGCTTGTTGTTGTTGTTGTTCAGGTGTTTCGAATGACCTCAAAAAAGCTTGTCGTTGAGCTTGCTCATCAAGTCTTTGCTGAGTTTCAGCAGGTGTTTCTGCAGCTCTTAAAGCAGTTTGACTCCCCGCTTGTAGTCTTTGTTGAGACTGAACATCCGATTCAGCGGCTCTCAAATGAGCCTGCCGCTCTGTCTGCTCCTGAAGTCTTCTCTGTGTCTGCGACAGTGATTCTAAGGCCCTCAAATTCACTTGACGTTCAGACTGTTCAAGACGCCTTTCCTGTGTCTGCGATTGAGATTCTGAGGCCCTCAAAGCAGTTTGGCGATCTGTCTGTTCTTGCCTTCTTAGTTCAATTTCTTCAAGAGATTCTTGCGACCTAGTTAATCTCTTTGCTCGTGCTTGAGAGGATACTCTATAAAGGCTAGATTTGCGTTTGCGCGTCATTATTACGGTGAAGGTATGTATCTGTTTTTTTTTTATTAAAAAAAATTGCCTATTTTAATTACAACAGTATAAAAATGTTTTGTAAGCACCTACTCAACTTGTTTATAGTAGGTAAGTATTTAAAATCACCTATTTTCACAAAAACCCAAGATCAATGTGTTAAGTTAATCGTCAAAATGATTGCTTTTTAATATTCCTTTTTGTTTTTTTTTTTAATTTTATTATTTTTATTTAATTATTATTATTTTAATAACAGATACTTAACACATATTATGTAGGTATGTAGATAGGTAATTCGTATTTTATTAAAATCAAGGTGTTTACCTATCTAGGTATGTACCTGCCGAAATAGTATGCGCACTTAGTAGATAATGTAGGTAGGTTACCTATCTACAAAGGTATCTAGCAAATAGGCAGCCCTTCTTTCAGAGCAACAAAACCAATCGAAAACTACAATAGGTACCATATTATTACAAAAACCAATACCTACCTATGCGTTGTCTATCTTACTGGTAAAAATCGAGGTAGATAGGTTATAATATAATAATCGTAATTTTTATCAGTGAGCCAAATTTATACATTCGAAGAAACTACCAAAATACCTACCTAATTCATTTAATGCACAACAAAACCAAATCACAAAGGAAAACAAAAACAGATATGTAGGTAGGCAGGTACCTTGGTAAATCGTATTTCTTTAAAATCAATCAAGGTAGGTAGGTACCTACTGCTTGCTGTTGCTTACCTGCTGAAATAGTAAGCACTTAACACCACCACGTTGATTCTTCTCTAATAGCACAGATAACAGAATACTATTAAAAACAATAAATATAAAAAAGTAATGTTCATGAATAGCGCCATCCGAAAAACCTCAGATTTTTAGTGCAAGTAAACTTGATTTTAATGACGGGTAGCGACATCTCTTCACTTTCATACGCAACAGCTTGGTTTTCGAATGAGGGTTTTCTGGAATGACGGGCACCAGGTGGCAGTACTGAGACGAAAGGTCTACTCATCCGTTAAATCGCATATGTTCTCATAGTCTATGGATCTGGTCTATGGAGTTCACGCCAAAAACTTCATACAAACGACCTCACGACACAGTGGCGCCAACTGGTGACGCAAATTTTCATAAACACCCTCATTGTTATTCGAGTTGGTAGCGCCTACTTCTATTAACATCCAGGATCAATCTTCACTTGAAAATTATTGGATAATACTCGATTAAGGGACTAAAATAAATCATAACAGCTGTTTATTTAGTATCTGTCTACTGTAAACAGCTGATTATTTAATATCTTTTTGATGTTTATAAGATTTCCTGGTAAAATATTAGGACACTGAAGGAAGTCGGTTTTTTTACTAATATTGTTTTAATTAAAATATCTACCTACATCACGTTAAAATTAACAATAAATATTAAAAAGTCATGTTCATAAATAGCGCGATCTGAAAAAACGCAATATCACAACTCAGATTTTTAAACAATTAAAAATACTCATTTTAAACACGGGTGGTGCCATCTATTAAGTTACTCAAAAAATATTATTTCCAGAGAGACTACTCGGTTGAGTTGGTATTCGAGATGGTAGCGCCATCTCTTATTATTATAAGCAACATCCAGAATCTATAATCACTCGAAAATGATATTTTTATATTATAAATTTAGAGTAGTATTTGCTAGATTTAATTTTAAAAATGATATTAGAAAGAAATTGCGTAAAATTACCTCGATTTAATAAATGAAACACTAACACAAAATACTCGGTATTGAACACGAGTGGTGCCATCTCGTATTAAGATAGCAACTTCCACATTTCAAATTTAATCTGTCTTCGTGACAGTAGCGCCATCTCTATCGGGACCAACCATGAAAATGATTAATTTAGTTGAAAATTATGTAAATTCGAATATATAAATTAAAAAAAAGTAGCCTATAGCAGTCTCATAAGTTCAAGCTATACATTTACCAAATTTCAACACAATCGGTTCAGCGGTTTAGGCGTGAAGTGAAGACAAACAAACAAACACACTTTCCCATTTATAATATAAGTATGGATTTGACATTGTGAGTTACCTATAATGCAAAGAGATGGCGCTGCCTTGCAGTTTAACAATGGCTAGAGGAATTTCGACGCGGCCGTCCGTCACTTTTGTGACGCTTGAATATAATAATTATATATCAATTAATGGTACTTTAGGTCTATTTGTAAGCATGAATTGTAAAATTGTTTGTATAGGACTGTTTCTTACCTAAATTAAATAAATAAAAAAGTCATCATTTAGCCATACGACGCCGCCGCTGCCATTCCTGTCTGGATCGGCCCTAAACCCTAAGCCTTAGTACGTATGGTGCTACGATTCCAAACGAGTAATTCATAAATAGAGTTCCAGGGTCATTGCCTTAAGTCCTGATCGTCTGTCGTTACTTAGTCTAAGCTCGATTTGCAGAAAACGTGTTATGTTATAAATAATTCATTCAATCTATATCAATAAAAATGAATCGTCGAAAAGTATGTATGCGCATAATTTCCGAATGACTACATTCAAGGGCGTCGCCAAAGGGGGGCAGGGGGAGCCAACTGAGCATCAAGATGATGCACTTCGCTGCTGAACATAGGCCTCCTTAAGAGCCCTTTTACAAAATTGCGCCGCTGCCGTACTGATCGACGCGTAGGTAGATTTGGTGATGTTTCTTCGAGTCTTATAAAAAAATTATTAATGAAGTAATCATAAAAATAAATACATATTTCAATAGTTCAATGATGTTAGATTAGTTTTGTGAAAGTTTTTGATAGTAATTCTATTTAATTTAATATCAAAATACGAGGTAAACCTGCATTATTTTTTGGGAAAACTCACGCAGGTTAGAGGTTTTTTTTGGTAATGAATGAGATGTCTTAATATTTTTTTTTCTATTAAAGCTTTTCCTTAGATTTAAACCCTGCATTCATGTTTAAGAACTTGCCCCTCCCTAGGCCATCGGATGTATATGAACTTTCTGCCCCATTTTTCTGCCTTACGCATCCTTCAACCACTGGGGGAGCGAGAAGAAGGTATGTGGGACTCCTCCCTGTCCATTTCAGCCAGTCCTATGTCCGGATGAAATAAACAGGGCCCTACCTACGCCCTGAACAGGGCCTCTAAAAACCAGACAATACTCCTGCACCGTCACCCAACACGCACTATGAGCACTGCGGTCCCCCTAGTGCTTGCCGAGAGGCCGGGTGTGGTTGCGGCTAACTTACTGCCCCCTAGGCTATTAGCTAGGCTGAGACGCCCTAGACTGCACTAAATTGGAAAAATATTTTTTTTGTGTTCGTTGTTGTCAGTGTATGAAACATACATAAGAATGGATTAAGTGACTGGAAGAAACTGAGCTCAGTTACGTTTTGTGTGTCGCCGGAGTGGCCACTGTACTACACTTGTCAAAATTACATTAAAGAAATACAGTTCATCAGAAATATCCAGTGTGGCTTCATTTACTGCAAACCCAACGACCGCCACAGTCAGGACAAGGTTTGTCCCGTTATTTTTTTAAATCAGTCACAGAGTAAAGATAATGCATGAAATATCTTTATTCCATCCACTCTATAAATAAAAATAAATAAATATTTTCAACACTCACACCTATTAGCCTAGCCCCAGAGTAAGCACTGGAAGGCTTGGGTTATTGAATACTAGGGTAACGGATAGAATACATATACTGTACATATATAACTATATTTATATAGAAATACTTATTAAACATCCATGACTGGAGTACAATTGCTCGTATTTTTCACTGAAACATCAGTCCCCACCGGGATTCGAACTTCTCGAGTAGGCGACAACTTGAAACTCGGTGTACAAACCACTCGGCCACGGAGGTCGTCAATAGCTTCTAAGGCGCTTTGCAGACGGCGGGGCGGAGCGGGCCGGTCAATTTCGCCGTGAACGATAGCACAAAGTGAATCCTATACTGCAAACGCACACAGAGGCCAAAAAGACCGCGCCTTGGGTGCCCGGCGGGCACTGGCGGCGCGGCATGTACGCGGCTGCCCGCCGTGGATCATACAAACCAGTTTATATGCAGTAACGCAGACGGCGGCGCGGGGCGGCTAGCTCAGTCCGCGCCACGCGGTTTTTGGTGATGGACTATTCACTAGAACGAACATCCTAAACTGACTGCCTCTGGCCGTCGTGTGCTTTGTGTACGCGGCGAGGGCAGCCGCAGACATCGACAGGCAGACGCGGTGTTTATTGCTTCGCGGACAAAAAGCCCGCCCCGCCCCGTCGTCTGCAAAGCGCCTAAGATGCGATCAGGGCTAGATTAAGAGGTGTGGAGGCACTCGGGGAAACGAGGAGTGGAGGGTGTATTTCTCCCGGGGCCACTTACGATTTACACCAACTAGAGGGGAGGTTGGTGACCCGTCTAGGGGCCATCCATAAATTACGTCACACGTTAAGGAGCGGGAGGGGGTCGACGAAGAGTGACAAGGGGGTGGGAGGGGTCCTAAATTTCGTGACGTCACATATCAAAATCTATTATAATTTAAGTGTTGAAACTATTACTTTACGAAAACATTCACAACCCAAACGAGAACAAAGTGGTGCTATGCCAGTTAAAATAATTTAAAGGAGTAAGTTCAATGTCCATGGACTTAAGATTCATATTTTTTGTTTTGTTAATTTCTTCAATTAATAAAGTCAATAGTTTTTTGTTTTGTTATTTTTGAAGTTATACTTCTATCATTCATCACTGTAACACAAAAGTAACATAATGAAGTTAGCCGCGGGCGCGTTATGAAAAAATGATGAGAGTGAAGTTTTAAGATGCGCGCGCAACACTGTAACGTAACGTAAAAGTAACACCATGAAGTTGGCCGCTAAACCGCACATTACTCGTAAGTCTCGAAAAAAAGCTTCCAACAAAATAGTAATAGGATCTCTTAGTCGCACATGTTTTCATGTGTTCAGTTATATATCTACAATCTCTGATGCTGAGCAGCTCGAACTACTTATTAATGAGTGACTTGATTTCAGCGCAACATTTGCAGAGGCTTTGCAACATTGAATACAGCAGCTCCTCTTTGTATGTGCCGTGTTATCTATATATATAAAACTCAAAGGTAACTGACTGACATAGTGATCTATCAACGCACAGCCCAAACCACTGGACGGATCGGGCTGAAATTTGGCATGCAGGTAGATGTTATGGAGGAGGCATCCGCTAAGAAAGGATTTTGATCAATTCTACCCCCAAGGGGATAAAATAGGGAATGAAAGTTTGTATGAAAATTCGACAATTTTAAACCGATCGGGCTAAGATTTTGCATGCAGGTATAAGAAGAATAATAGATGAATGTCATTGTGTATAATAAAAGCCTGAGAACAAAAACTGTAGTCTACACTTCAGCTCTACACCGAAGAGAAGCGAGGGTGGGCCGCTAGTAAATAATGAAAGTTCAAGGGAATTTATTAGAATAGTTTATTTCTAATAAAGAATCACAACAATAAATTACATTAATTAAAAGTGACTAGGATTAATCGAGCGGTGTTAAGCAGAAAGTATTTTTGAAGCTAGGAAATATGATTTGATGACTTGTGGTGTAATGTTGAAGTATGGTCATTTTTGGGATCAAACAAAATTAGACTGTAACATGTGACCGTAGAACAAATTTTCGCTTGCTTCAAAAATGCCCGCTGGTCTCTTTCTGCTTACCAACTCTTTTAGTTACAATGGTCGCCGTCGCTTCCGAGTTTGACTTGACAAGAACAGCAGACGGGGAGGCCATCCTTGACTTCCACGGTTTCAAAAGTGATCCCGTCGAGCGAAAGCACCCTGAACTGGTATTTTATCCTCTTCTCATGACAGGTCACATTGAACGTCTCTATCTGGTAACGTTCGAAGACACTGCTTTCTTTAACCTCACCTTTATTCCTGAAAAAATAGCAATAGGTAAATTTTATTAACGTGGAATCACGTAATGCACGCTATCCCTAATAACTTTAGAATTGATTTTATTTTTGGTGTCACAACACTAACCTAACCTAACCTAGTGTGAAGTATCACCACTTGGGCCCCGGAAGTACAGTTTAGCTCGCCGCAAAGTTATTAGGGATAGCGTGCATTCGGGATCGAAATATTAGGTATACAGTGCTATAGGTCTAAAGTTATTAGGGATAGCGTGCATTCGGGCTACAAATATTAGGAATAATGTTCTTTAGAGATATAGTGATTCGGGGTTTCAATTATTGGTATTAAGTATAACAGTGATCACGATAATAACAAAGATTTATTGTAATATTAGTGTCCATGAAAATTTAAAACAAAATGTGGTTAACTCCTACTTGCACACTGTGTGCTATTTAAGACAGATTTTTCATTATGAAGACAGGCTTTCCGTAAAAGCTTCGTTTTTGCTATTTCAGTTTGTAAGTTTGTAAGTGCTTCTGAGTTAAATCGTTTATCCTAATAAGGTCAAACTAACTGACGCCAACATACTATTGTTTGATATTTCAGAATTCATTTCGATATAGATTTTTCCTTGATTAAGTATCATGTTAATGTTTTCCACGCCTGCAATCTTTGATGAGCAATGAATCATCTCCACAAATGTTCTATCAATGAAAATAGGTTCAATTAATGACATTACATCGTAGGTAGGTACATTATAAATTATGTAATTACTTGTTTCAAAAGAAATAAGGTGAAAAACAATACACTATTGAAATAGAACTCCCGTCTGGGCAATGATAGACAGAAGACGACATGTAGCTAAACCCATTTCTGTGGGTTGTATTTAAGTAGTGAATGTAGTTTATTTTCTATCTTATTAATCACAAACCATACAGAATAATTAATACTTACAGGCAAGCCTCTGTTCTAATCATTTGTACAAATGCATTATCCGACTGTACCACATATCGCACATAACCCTTAGTATCGTAAATCTCGTAGATAGGGGCGAACTGAAAATGTATGAAAATTTAAATATTGATTCAAGTTAATCCTGTCACTATTTTTGGGATGATAATAAATTATGTTTTTTTTAAGCATTTAACTCCTAGATGTTTAAATCTAAAGAAAAGTTTTACTAGAAAAAAATCGACGCGGACCAGGCAGCGGACGGGACTCGAACCGGCACCCTTCGTAATCCGGGCGAATGCACTGACCAATTATGCTACCACGGCCCTGATGGCCGCGTCGAAATTTTCCTAGCCTTAAGCTGCAAGGCAGCGCCATCTCTTCGCATTGTAGGTAACCCAAAAAAAGTATTAATTTGACATTGTGGGTTACCTACAATGCGAAGAGATGGCGCTGCCTTGCAGCTTAAGGCTAGGAAAATTTACTGAAAAGACTTACTTATACTAGGATAACGGATAGAATACATACTATAGGTACTGATACATGTATAAGTATATTTTATGTAGTAATAAACTTACCTTAGGATCATTTGCGCAAACTATATTTGAGGGGGTTCCATCGCGCTCTTTTGTCATGTCAATGGTATTGATGATTTTAATATCCTGAAAATTGGAAAATGAGTATATCAGTTTAAATATGTACCATAAAAACTTTTCAACATAAAATTATGAATTAAACTTCATGATTGAGTTGACTACGGAACCCTAAAAAAGATACTTGAAAATCGGACTAGGTACTCTATATAAAAGGTTATTTGTGGTCATAAATTTCATTTAAATCGGTGAGTGAATAAATAATCATCTCCTGTTTTTTTTTAAGTGAATTTAGCGGAATAAAATTATAAGATCCTCACTTGCACACAGTACAGTTCTGAAATCAAAGGACATGATTCTATGGAAGGGAATCATTTATTTATTTTTATTTATTATTCAAAATACATTACACCATTATAACAGGTATATACCTAATTCAATAGTGTAGTCGTCCTTTCAAGCTAACTATAAATTCTTATAAAATTACATTAATTATTAACAATATTATTTCAATGTTGTAAATTATATATAAATGTCAATAAATGTCAATAAAAATAAATAAAAGAAAAAACAATGTCAATGTAAGCAAATGTCAATTAAAAATCTATAAAAAAAAAAAGAAAAACTTTAATTTAGGATGCATTACAAATATTGTCCATAAAATCTAAAATTCATAATACATTTCTCAAAATAAATAAAAATATATTCCAGTAAAAAAGTCAATAATGTTATTTATAGCACAACACTTTTAAAGTCATCATATTTTTATCTAAGTACAAAAATTTATAAAAGTATTATTTTTTAATATATGTATTTAAATAAAATGATGCTTTTATTTATTTTTTTTTGTTTGTAAGACCATCCTAGACAATCTTCTCTATCAGTGAAATCCCATTAAGGTATTGGTTCAAAATGCATTGTAACGTTATGAAAATATGTACTAACAATTAGGTAAAAAATGGTGACTGTTAAATATGTTTTAAATAAAATACTTAGTGTTTTTTTTTGTTTAAGTAAGACCATCCTTGATAATCCTCCAGATCCAGAGAAAATTCGACACGGCCGTCAGGGCCGCGGAAGCACAATGGTCAGTCCATTTGCTCGGATAACGAAGGGTGCGGGTTCGAGTCCCATCTGCTGCCTGGTGCGAGGTGCCGCGTGGATTTTTTTTCTAGTAAAATTTTCTTTAAATATCTTTTAAAAGTTTACCATGCCTTAGCCTCATTCTATACCCATTTGTTATTGAATGTGTACAGGATTAAGTCTTAATCTTGATGTTTAAATCTAAAGAAAATATGACTAGAAAAAAATCCACGCTGACCATGCAGCAAACGGGACTCGAACCCGCACCATTCGCAATCCAAATCCGGCAAAATGAAAGTTCGCATGCATTCTTTATTGAACTCCACTACTTACAAAACTTCATAACCTTTTTCTAATTTATAAGAGAGAGAGAGAGAGAGAGAGAGAGAGAGAGAGAGAGAGAGAGAGAGAGAGAGAGAGAGAGAGAGAGAGAGAGAGAGAGAGAGAGAGAGAGAGAGAGAGAGAGAGAGAGAGAGAGAGAGAGAGAGAGAGAGAGAGAGAGAGAGAGAGAGAGAGAGAGAGAGAGAGAGAGAGAGAGAGAGAGAGAGAGAGAGAGAGAGAGAGAGAGAGAGAGAGAGAGAGAGAGAGAGAGAGAGAGAGAGAGAGAGAGAGAGACGAGAAGGACTCGCCCAACGCGGTTTTTTTTATTAAAAATATCTGAACAAGTCCCAGACGGATTCGGCGATTCGCTGACAATTTGGGCGGGTTCCGCACAAATTTATAATAAGTACTTATATTATTGCGTTTTATAACTGAGATTGAAATTTTAATTTTACTTCTACAGTACCACATTTGGAAAAATATCAGGTACCCCTAGCACACGAACCATTATCGAATTCGAATAGTTTGCAAACCGAAATGTCAATGTCAAATTTTGTATGGAAACTTGAACAGCAGCGGCATAAAGTACGTAACGAGAACTAAAAATCAGTACACATTTGGCAATGACATTTCGGCCTCGCAAACGATACGAATTCGATATTGGTTCGTGATAGGGGTACAGGCGTTGTCCTATTGCCGTCCAAAAGATAACTCAGTGAGAAAGCAGACATCCGAGACATTAATATAAAAAGTAAAATAAATACCTTCTTTATAGTTAGTTCTTCTGGCTTCAGATGCCGCGAAGATGATCAGCTGTAAACATTTATATTCAGGTTAATAAAAATCTTATAAAATGTACAATATGAGATTTAAAATGTGTCGTGTGAGGCGGAGACCTTTTATAAATAACTATTTGTATTTATACTGTATGACACAGCAATCAAAATGCAGGTGAACAAGTAATGTATAATTTCCCATTATGTAATGAAAGGCGACTTCATGAATCATCCCTGTAGTCATTTTTCAATACAAGAAAAAAACAGCCCTTGCTGAGTTCTTTGCCGGTTCTTCTCAGTACAAGGTCTGCCGTAGATTTACGAACCGATGGCGTAGCTTCTACACATTCATATGGGCTTGTAACAGCCTAAACTGAATAAATGTTTTCGATAATGATAAAAAAATTACCACTGAAACAACGTTTTATTTGTTAATTTTTTCGTTTAATTGCATAAATGCAAATTGCGATATTTGGAAAAAAAGGGTGGTAATAGCATTATGGCTTGCCTGATGGTAAACGGCTGCCATAACATGTAGATGTTTGCGACATCGTTGAGTACTTATCACTCACGTTACGTGTTGTAACCCCATCCCCACAGCAATCCCGTAGAGTCATGGAGGCTTTGGCTGTATGGGTCTATTTCCAAAGCCACACAGATGCAAATATAAAACCCAGTCAAGTGAGATTCGGACTCGCGCACAAAGGGTTTACCGTACCAATAACGGCAAAAAAATACGTCTGTTATTTGGGAGCCCCTCCTAAATATCTAATACCTATATTTATATTTTTTTATTTTTTCAAAGCATGTAACTGCTTGATGTTTAAATCTAAAAAAATATAACAAGAAAAAATCCACGCGGACCAGGCAGCAGACGGGACTCGAACCCGCACCCTTCGCAATCCGGGCGAATGCACTGATCAATTATGCTACCGCGGCTTAAGAATGGCTAGAGGAATTTCGACACGGTCCGTGAGGGCCGCGGTAGCATAATTGGAATCGGAAGCTTCAAAAGCAAAAATAACTTCATTCTTAAATACACAATAACTGTTTACGTTATCCTTTACCTTCAAATAATAGTAGAAAAAAATACTGTAGGTAATTCAATAATTTAAAATAAACTTACGAAAGTTAAGAAAGCGCTGTTAACCATCTTGTTAGTTTTGAGCACTTTGTTTGTCAGTAATATTAATTTTGATGTTCGTTCCTCCTTGTTCGACGTCTGACACTGGATTGTGACATTGCGATCTCTGCGAATATATTTATATTATGAAAAACGGATGCGGTAATACCCCAGGAAAAGGGATTTCTCGTTAATAACGTTTGTGTTACATGTTGTCGACGTCATAATGACATAATAAACTGCCGAATACGTATATTTCAGTCGGTAATCCGTCATCGGTGTTAATTCATTTTTTGGCAAATACCTGAGTAGGTAATTAATAAAAATCTTTGGTAATTTATTTGTAACATTTTTATTTTAATAATTGAACAAAATTAATGATTTTCAGGTTTTGTTAGATGTGTAATTAATTGATATCTACAAATAAAAAAAATATAGTTATTCAAAATCAAAAATCATTTATTCAGTCTAGGCTGTTACAAGCACTTATGAAGGTCAAGAAGTTATGCCATCGGTTCGCAAAACTACGGCGGGAGACCTTGTACTGAGAAGAACCGGCAAGAAACTCAGCAAGGGCTGTTTTTCTGTCTATATTGTTATATACAGAGTCGTCAAGTTGAAAAATTACTTCAGAGATATAAGTCACCTTCCATTACATCATTTAGCATATAGATATATAGTTACAAGAAATTTTATAGTTAACTTTATATTTAGTATATAGGAAGCGGCATCAGATAGGTACCATATTGCTGTTATGAAAAATGACTAATACCCATCAAATAACAAATTATAAGAAACACTATGTCCATGCATTACGATCATTTAGATACTCATTAACTTTATAATAGTCCTTCTTCATAAGAGCATTCTTGATCTGAGCTTTAAATTTGGCCAGTGGAAGCTCAATCAGATCTTGGGGAACTTTATTAAACAATGCAATACTACAACCCAGAAACGAACCTTTTGATTTTTGGAGTCTGAAACATGGAACGGCAAGCTTGTTCTTAAATCTTGTGTTAAAGGTAATGTTTGACTTTTTTTTGGAAATGCGTTATAATTTTTTCTTACATATATTATATAGAGGAGCTCGATGGCGCAAGTGGTTAGCGTGTTCGGCTGCGATGACTGCTGAATTTAAGCAACTTTCGCAGTGGTCGGTTATTGGATGGGTGACCAAAAATCTTCTATCTCGAGTTCCTCCGTGCTTTGGAAGGCACGTTAAGCCGTTGGTCCCGGCTGCATCTGCAGTCGTTAGCACCCGCCAATCCGCACTGGGCTCGCGTGGTGGGTCATGGTCCAATCTCCTTATTCCATCCATAGGGAAGGCCTGTGCCCCAGCAATGGGGATATTAATAGGCTGATGATGATGATGATGTATTATATTTTCATAAATGTATTGCGATGCCAGTGTTAAAATATTAATTTCTCTATTTTTTTCTATATAAGATTATCTTTCCTTTAAGTTGTATATGGCGCGTACAGCTCTCTTTTGCAGCATGAACATACTTTCGATATTAACAGCTGAGCCCTACAACAAAAGGCCATATGACATAACGCTATGGAAGTAACCAAAGTTCCACATCAGTTAAGAGTCTTATTTTTTTAACAGCGAAAGCTGCAGAGCTTAGTCTACTTGATAAGGCATCAAAATGAGGATCCCATTGCAGATGCGAGTTTTAAGTAATACCCAGAAACTTTGTAGAATCCACTAATTCTACAAGCTGGTCATTTATTTTTATACTTATATTAACCTGCCTCACATTAGGTAAACTTAACACATTTAGTTATACTGGAGTTTAGTTTTTAATTATTTACCGTAAACCAATGAAGGCATTAGAAAAAGCACAATTTACTTTGTCATAACAATCATTTCCTCTTGAAGCTTTAAACACTAAAGAGGTGTCATCAGCATATAGAACTGTCTCACACAAATCTCTTGTAAAGTGAGGAAGGTCATTGATATAAACGAGGAAAAACTGGGGCACGACCATAGAAATGGGTGCTTCTGTAGACTCATTCTTCATTTATAACTTCTTTCTGAATCCTAGCAGAAAGATAGGAGTGTATCAGACTTAGTGAAATATTTGATACCCCATAATGCTTCATTTTATTTAACAATGTTTCATAACTAACGCAGTCACACGCCTTTGATAAGCCACAAAAAATGCCAATAGCATCGGGCTTACTCTCCCATACATCAAAAATGTGTTTGAGAAGTGCAGTTTTAGCATCAGTAATACTTTTGCCTCTAGTGAAACCAAACTGTTTTAATTAAAAAAGAAATGCTTATTTATGGAAAAGTGTGCTAGTAATTGGTTGTAACTTAATTTCTCAATTACTTTACTTAGCGCTGGTAATATAGATAGAGGCCTAAAATTTCTGGGATCTGATTTGTCACCAGCCTTAAAAAGAGGGATAACTTTAGCACATTTCATTAGATCTGGAAACACTCCCTCTTCAATACATTTGTTAAATATAATGGCCAGTTGAGGCGCAATGACTGTGATAATCGGTTTTATTATGTACTAGCTTTTGCCCGCGACTTCGTCCGCGTTATCGTCGTTTTTCGTAAAAAAGTAGCATATGTCCTTCCTCAGGGTTCCGTGGTTTTGATGTGACAGACAGATTAACTTTCGTATTTTAGTAGGGAAATATAATACTGTTAAAAATATCGCAATAAGGAACCGCAGAATATTATTATTATCACTGTGCCCCGAGACCATCAGCGTGTAACTCCTTGTATGTTATTATGTTATTGTATTGGTAATATTGTTTAGATCGCTTTCACATGAGTCTTAAGTACATATAGAATGAAAATACTTCAGCGCAAAGCTTCCGGGTAGACTACGTTGAAATTTGACCCGTCCGGAACGTGAACATAAAAAATTCTAGGACTGCTAACCCGGGAAAGACCGACATAACTGACCATGTGAAAAACAACTGACACCGAGATCTACTCCAACAACACGAAAGGTCTGCCCTTGAGCCTTATTTATTGTCATTGCATAACACACCGATACTGGGAATTGCGTTCTTTTAAATTGGAATGGAAAATTATTTGGTATTATGGGAATTCTGGTAATAAGGATGGTTTCTCCTGCACCGCAACCTATTAAAATTTGAGCCTCGATTACATTTTGTTGCAACTGGGTTACTTTAAGCAGAGTTCCATTGCAAATTTGTGGTGGTCTTAAATTTCGGAGCAGAATAATCGGAATGCCAATTTTTAAACAAATTTCATGAGAAGGAAGTACGGGCTTATTTAAAGAATTTAAAAATTCTATGGGGTAATTAGTGGCTTCTTGTTCATCGGCCATTCTATTTATTGAACTATAAACTTTGCTTTCCCCCTGGATATTCGACAGTATTTTATTATTAATCTCAGATGTCTGGTCATTGCGAGGAGTTAAAATGGACCTTTCGCATAGCCAAGAATTGTTCTTATTTAATATATTTGTTACGTCACCGTAAACTGACTATGTAAGATGTTGTTGGGATTGCACTATACAACATAACTCAGGCGTCAGAATAAGTTTTCCTTGGTGTAGCAGTGGATAGGTATCTTTGGTGAAGGTATTTTCTTTAATAATATATCAGAAAATTCACGATCATCCGGGTTATCTACAGTTCTCACTCGCATGTTTATAGTCAAATGCACCGATTGTATATCACGCCACAAATAAGAGCTTTTCAGGCAAGCCCTAACCTCAGCAGCTCGGGTTCCCCGTGGTATTACCGTTAAGGTTTGTCGGAAATCACCACAAAATAAAACTGTGATACCGCCCATGGGTCGATCATTTTGTCTTATATCTCTTAAAGTTCTGTCTACCGCTTGTACTCCTTTTCGATGGGCTATCGTACATTCATCCTATATGATTAAATTACACTTTGAACGAATAATTAAACACTACCAAAACAACTAATACGTGGTCCTAACTTTAGCTACCTTACACATAAAATCTAAGTGACTATTTGAACTAAAATATTCTTATAGAATTATAACCAGAAATATATACAACTCACAACAAAAAAGAAATGAAAATAAAGCTGAAACGCCTGTGCAATATTATCTACCTTTACCTCCTTCACTTAAAAATAAATACTTATAACTACTTTAATTAATAAAAGTACCTACGCTTAATAATTTTTAATTTGAACGAATATTTAAACACTACCAAAACAACTAATACATGTTTTACAAAATTACAACAAAAGAAATTCAAATAAACTATTTAAAGACTAAAAGTCGCGCTGATAAGCACGGTTTCGGTCTCCCAGGCGGGGGAGCAGATGAGAAATCCTCATGGATACCCTACAGCCGGCTGCAAGGTTATGTCAGACTCGTACTGACTAAAAAACACCCGTAGGGGCTGCCTCTGGCCGGGAAGGCTTCTAAGGCTTCATCGGAAGCGATCGTCCCCCAGGGGGGGAGCGACGCAGAAAACAGATTTAGACAGCTCGCTCTCGGACCTTTGATACCCTACCGCTGCCGCGACCCGTGTCGAGCGCGGCAACCGTTACACAAAAATAATCCTTATAGCATGATTTAGTATTCACGTGCGACGGCGCGATGGCTTATTTCATGTATAAGTTTGGTGTTTCTATACCGAGTATTATAAACGTAAGAGTAAACAAATATGATCAGAATGCTCCGAACTGCTAAGCTATCGGGAGTTACACGTGTTATTGTGAGTCAACCATAAAAGATAGACATATGCTGTTGCGGGATATTTTTTAGACAATTTTATGTAGAATATTTCCGTCGTACATGATTTCTATGTAACTTTAATCATTAAGGCTGCACACGCGACGGAAGCTTAAAAAATGGAGTAACTTCTCCCGTTTTCCCAACATTTCCCTTCACTACTCTGCTCCTACTGATTGTAGCGTGATGAAAAGTATACTATAACCTGCCCAGGAGTATGAAGAATAATTGTACCAAGTTTCGTTAAAATCCGTCGAGTAGTTTTTGTTTCTATAAGGAACAAACACACAGACAGACAGACAGACAGACAAAAAATTTACTGATTGCATTTTTGGCATCAGTATCGATCACTAATCACCCCCTGATAGTTATTTTAAAAATATATTTCATGTACAGAATTGACATCTCTACAGATTTATTATAAGTATAGAAGATGTTGATATTCCCCATAAATCCTTTGTCTTTTTAATATTAATTGAATTGAATATTTTTATAATACAAACACTACTGATATGTCTAAAATGAAAATCATTACTGCACTTATCTAGATTTGACTCAAGGAGGGTCATTGCTAAGCTAGAACAAGAATTAAGATTACAAGTTGTTTCAAATGTTGCACCAGAAAATAAATTTTCAAAAGTGTTGGCAACGGCATCCTCTGTCCGAATAATCTTGTTGTTTATTTTTAAGGAATATGTGTGTTCATTAAATTTACTTTTTCCAGTTTCATTATTAATTATATTCCAAGTTGTTTTTATTTTATTATCTGACAGACTAACTTTTTTAGATAAAAACTTAGCTTTTGCTTTGTCACACACCTTTTTAAAGGTTTTTGAATAGTTTTTGACATATTCTATAAACTATAAATTTCTATTATTGACGGGATCGTTACCGTGTGTACCTTGTTTTTATGAGTCTTCGATATTTCGGTACTGTTGCAAGCGCTATGACCACGAAGTACGGACTACACGGCGGACCATGAAAGTTTAAAACAATTTAACTTTTGGATTTTTTTGTTTCATTTTTATTTGCTCTCATATTAAAGTGTACGAGATTTCTATTTACCTCGTACCATGTATAGATACGTCTAAATCTCGAACGTTAGAGTCCTCATACGTTTGGCAACGCAGATCGTCAGAAAGCAGCTTAAGGCAGCAAAAAAAAATCTACAAACTGCCATGAGTTTTGGTCGCGTTCAAATCACCAGTCTTTTGAATAAGAGCTACTGGAGATGAGCAGGCGAACAATAAGGGTTCCTTGTTGAATATGAAACCATAAAAACTAAAGATCATTCATCTGCAAATAGTACTATTTTACGTAAATGATTGACAAATTTTGGAAGACTAGATTTGCCCTCCACTTAATTTGCACAGGGTTAGTTCTTCGAGTAGCCTATTTTCTTATCCTAGGTCCCGTCCTAGGAGAGACAACTTTACTTTCAGAGGCCTTTTGTTTTATGCGTATGTACGTAAACTGAAGCTGAGAATTATCTTTATATCTTGTTCGCGTGTCATAGGTACTATAGTATACCTACATCACTTTACGTGGTTATGGGCAAATTGTAACTAAATTCAAACAAGGAAATACCAATGTGAGTGTTACCGCCATAATGACCGTACATAGGAATTTCGATAAACTGGAATTATTGAGTTTATGGCTTTCCTCAAATTCTCACCAAAAATATTAGTTCATCGAAAATTCTGGAAACTTCCTCTACTTTCCCCAAAAATTTTATATCCCGGGGTTTTTCAAATGTCAATTTGAAAAGTTTTGGAGACCCTGGCTCGGAAATAAGCGAATTTTCTTCTCCCACCGAGTGGTGGGAGAGGAGTCCGCAGTGTACCTACTCCGTAACTTCTCCTGCATAATACTGCACACTCACTTTGTGATAGCTTTAACTTTTAAAATATTTTTCCAAATGACAATGTTTAAAAGTTGATGTGTGTCGAAAAATAAAAGATGGAAAAAATATAAATATTTATTTATTTATGATCTTCTTGATTGGTTTGATTTCTACTTGATGCTTTGGCAACAAACAAAAAGAACAATCAATAATTATATAATTTTATATTTTAATAATTATTTAAAAGAAAACGGGGATAAATAAATTCTTGTTTTTTGTTAAACGATTTACAATTAGGTGGACTACATCTCTGTAAATTTGGAGTCAGCAGGAGACTCACTACCACCCTCCATACAAATTTCAACTGTCTCCATTGTAAATAACATCGGATTTATCGGCTTAACCGTTAGGTAATACTTCGAACATTATGTCCTTATTGACTACGATTACGCAATTCCGCATTTAATCATTAAGGAAAAACCTTTTTTTATGGAACTTAATAAATATACTTAGGTATACAACCTCTTTATTAAGTAGTTTTATTCACAATTGTACACAGTTCTAGCAAAACTGTGCTTTAGAAGTAGCAGATAGAACTTGTTATTTTTTATAACCTTTATATTACTACCTGTACCTGAGGAAGCTACCTGTTTAATAACTGTTTAAAAAAATACGAAAGTTTTGAGATCATATCTTAAGAAAAGGTGAATACAGTAGAACGCCGATTAATTGAGACCGGGGTCGATTCGGATAATCGAAAATTCGGACGAACAAACTCTCAAACATAGGATAAACCTTATAAGGTTTAACAAACACAGTTCTACAATACTAAATAAAATAACAGAGTTAGGTACACAGGTAGGCTACATAGTAGCAAAAAACGACGCGCGACGCAAAACATGTAGTGTCATGCTTCTTTTAGCTTTCAGCTTTGTAATCGATATTTTTGAGCTCGATTGTTAGGACGATGAATAGCACGATGGTTGTATCAAAGTTGTGGTCATTAGACAACTTCATGACAAGGAGCTTTAAAATATCGATTACAAAGACTCTAATGACCTCAACTTCGATACAACCATTGTATCCAAGACGCAAACTGCAGCTAGAAAGCAGGGCGTCCTAAATAGAGATGGGTAATTTAGATATTTTTTGAAATCGATGCGCATCGGTATCAGGTAAATCGCATCGATGTCACCTGAATGTCGATATCTTGTATCACAAGATACGATGCAATATGAATTTCTACACATGGGTGTTTTGTGTGGGTGTGTCTCTTCGATTCCTTGAATCAGGACTTGAAAATGTAATCGAAAACCATTTATTTACTTTTTGGTATGTTATCTGAAAAGATTGAATGCTGGCAAAATTACTACATAAAAATTTTTACTCAAGAGCGTAGGTTTTGAACGCAGGCAGGATGCCAGGTTTGGATGCGCGCATCCGATACGACTGGATGCCATTAATGGATGCCGATGCCATTTAGTTTTTTTCATCGTTACTATAGCAACATGCCACCTACTTTTCTGTGCCGGTGGCAAAAAATTGAACTACAATTTATCCATAGTATTTTGACATTTTTATGACATATTTGTTCACCGCTAGCGACATCTCCACCGGAACAGATAAGTTTGTGGCCCTGTTGCTATGGTAACGTTGACAAAAACTAGATGGCATCGGCATCCAATAACGGCATCCAGTCGCATCGGATGCGCGCATCCGAACCTGGCATCGTTATCGCGCATCGTTATTCTAAAAACGCCCATCCCTAGTCCTAAGTAGGGCAAAGGTCAGGTCCGATCATGCATGGAATATTACAGTCACCTTTGGGATGGCTTGGTCAAATACCAACTTGCTGCACTGAACTCGGTGGACCGTAGAGTTGAGAGAATCATAGGCAAAATTATATAGGCTAAAAGCTAAGTTTTACAGCGTGGGTCACCGCCGCAACCTTTTCTGCCTACATATCTGTTTTTACAGGCTGCACTTGGGGGTGTGTGCTCAGGAATTGCATGAACTCGTTCCGCCTTCCCCCCTTCTTCCATCAGACGCCCAGACGCACTGCAGGTTTCTTGTCCCTTATTGCCCTTCCTGGTCCTTTCTTGCCCTTCTTGCCCCTTTGCACCTAATTCTTCTCAAATAGTTTTATAATGCGTACAGCAAAAGAAAGAATCCAAGTCATTTTGAAGCCAGAGTGACTAGACTCCTTCTGGGTAATCTCGCTACATCGGTGATCTCGTGTCTGTTTTAGATATAAAATAAAATTCTTTACTGCTCACATACAGATGAATTTTAACACAAGAAAACAAAACAATAATGTGGACAAAGGCGGCCTTATCGCTTTAAGCGATCTCTTCTAGACACAGACACAGAAATATAAACATCATATATATATATACACTATTGCTATTACATATAATAAGCAGAGTTGGATCGCAGCAACTGATAGTCATGCAGTATGTTTTTAACCGACTTTAAAAAAGGAGGAGGTTCTGTGTTCGACTGTATTTTTTTTTAAGTATGTACACCGATTTCTCCGTCAATTGTGGACCGACTTCAAAAATCCTTTTTTTATTCGAAAGAGTGCACTTTTGAGTTGGTCCCATTGGAACCAAATTAGGATCTGATGGTGGAATTCGGGGAAATCGAGGGAAACCTTCAATTTTCAAAGGCACGCATGATGTTTTTTATGCATGTTCACCGATTTCTCCGTCAATTGTGTTATTGTTTACTTGGACGATGTAATTTTCACTAAAATGGATGAAGTAAAAAACGTTTAAACAAAAAATTCGATTCGATTTTGAAAGTCGGTTTTATTTTTTGTTTAATTTGTTTTTAACTCAAAACTCAATATGAGAACGCGCAACTACAGGAAAATAGCAAAAAGTAATGGAAAACGCTAAAGAACATAATATGTTCTAATACGCATAAAAATTTTGACCCTGCAGAATTGAGTACCATTGAGAGGGATCCAGTTTCGTCTCTGAATGCCTGTAACCACTATTTTTCGAAGATTGGAAAGAACTAAGTCGATGATGTTTCTTGCTTTCAAAGACAGGAAGTGTCCTTACCGTGCGGATTACCTCACTCGTCTCAAATACTTTAAACTTCATACCTTAGAAAAGCGTAGAAAAACCGCGGACATTTTATTTCTGCACAAATTACTTCACGGCAATATTGTTGCGCATGACCTTCTTGCGGAAATTAAGTTAAACTGTCCCTTTAAAACAAAATTAGCTTCACCGTTTAACAGAATTAAAGATGCATACAACGAGATATGCCATTATGTTGACATCTTTCATGCTCCACTCAAAGCCCTCAAAAATCATCTGTATGGTAACGATCAAACCGAACAATAATTTTTTTCTGTTAAAAGTATAAGTACCTACCTACATATACACAATGTTGTACATGCCTACAATGGCAATTCATACGGTTGAGTACTACCTGCATCTTAAATCTTTATTGAAATTTGTGAAATTGTCGATGGTATGTCAAATAAATAAATAAAAAAAAAATGACACTTTAAAGAGACTCGGAACTTCTGAATGTCTCTTGGTAACTGAATACAAACCGAGTACCCCTTGCAAAGATTCCATCTTTTTGCAACCAACTGACCCTCACGAAGTTAATGCTTTGATCGATGGTTTTAGGAGCGACAGTGCTGCTGGCTTTGACGGCTGTACTCCTTTATTGTTGAAACGGATTAAACTTTTTTTAATTCAATCCTGAACTCACATATTTATTTTGAGTATGACCTCTGGCATCTTTCTCCACTGCTGGAAGCTAGCAATTGTCACTTCCATAGACTAAGACGGTGATAAAAAATCTCCCAACATCAAAATCCTATTTCATTGCAAAATATGTTGTCAAAGTTCCTGGAGCAAATTGTAAACAAGCGTCTGACCACTTTCCTTGAATCGAAGAATTTTCTATCCAATTATAAATTTGGATACAGGAGAGGCAGGTCTACCGAGGATTAGGTTATCGTCTTGACAGAAGCAGTGTCCAAGGCTTTGGATATTTTTTTTTTCTCTTTATGTGTGGCAACAAAGAGTCATACATTTTAATATAATTGTTCTGTGGTTACAGTGAAATTATAAGAGACGACCAGTGTCAGCAATTTAAATTATTAGTTACTGAAAAACATTATAGAACAAGTATTATATTAAAAAAACATAAGAAGGTAAATCATATAAACATGTATTTAAGAAATTTCTTTAAATTACTATGTGAAATATTAAATATATCAATGTTATTGAAGTTATTATTATTATTTTTGGTGGAACGATAAATAAAGGAATTTTGCGTGTATAATTTAGTGAGTGGTGGAGGAACAAATAGTAATCGCTTGCGAGAGGACTGCATGGGCATTCGCACACGGTTCTCGAAAGCCTCCTTAAAAGCGCAAAAGAATCTATTTGATCGTTGAATATTTTATACAAAAATATCACATCGAACATTTTACGTTAATTATGAAGTTATAATAACTTATATTACGGAATCGACTTGTTTCCGGAGTAACCGCGGAGTAAGACAAGGTTGCATCCTTTCGCCACAACTTTTTTAATCTCGTCGGCGAACACATTATGCGAAGAGTGCTGGAGGGGTGGGATGCTGGTATAAAGATTGGCGGACACCTTATTAATAACCTACGCTTTGCAGATGACACTACCATAATTGGAGCCAACGAAAGTGAACTTGCTGAGCTTTTGCAAAGAGTAGAGACAATAAGTGCTGATTACGGTCTCAAAATAAATCGTGCCAAAACTAAGCTGATGTTTGTAGATAGAGCGGGCACACTACAAAGAACCTGGGAGCTGCAGGATCTGGAAACCGTAAAGGAATTTATTTACCTTGTTGGTTCTATGATTACCAGTGACGGCGACTACGAAAAGGAGGTTGTAAGGCGAGCTCAGATTGCAAAATCGGCTGTAAAGCGGTTAGAAAAGGTTTGGAGGAACAGAGGAATAAGCAAGACTACGAAAGTCAAACTCATGCGGACCCTTATCTTTTCTATATTTCTGTACGCTTCAGAGACCTGGACTCTAAAGGCACGCATTCGAACCAAGATCGACGCGTTTGAGATGTGGTGCTGGCGGAAAATGCTAGGGGTTTCTTGGACAGAGCACCGCACCAACATTTCTATTCTCTCCGAACTGGGCATAACATCCCGCCTGTCTACTGTATGTATGCAGCGACTTCTTCAGTACTTTGGACACGTGGCCCGACGAGAACCAGACAATCTTGAAAAGCTCATCGTCGTAGGTCATGTGGAAGGAAAAAGGAGCCGCGGAAGATCACCCGCCCGATGGACTGATGCGGTCAAAAGAGTCTGCCAAACTGACATTCAGACATCTATCCGGTTGGCCGAAAACCGCAATACGTGGAGGGAGCTGGTACACCGGGTGCCCTCATGCTGTCGCGAGCCTCAGTCATGAGGTTACGAGGAAGAAGAAGAATAACTTATATTCTTTCAATGAGATGTCATGTGATTCATTTGTATGTTTAAAGCGATAATTAAGGTGCTTTATAAATATTTTTTGTAGTATATTGTTTTAAACTTTCATGGTCACTAACATTATAGTAATATAAGTTATTTACGGGATTGTTACTCCGTGATCATGGCGCTTGCAACAGTGCCGAAATATCGGAAACTCGCTAAAAACAAGGTACATGGTAACAATCCCGTAAATAACTTATATTACTATAATTTTTTGTAGTCTTTCAATTCTATTGATATGGACCTGATAGTATGGACTACAAACGGTGCTACAGTAGTCTAGAATTGACCTTACAAAGAAAGCGTATAACATTGTAAGCGTACTCATTTTTTTTAAACGGTTTACTTATTCTGAGAATAAATCCGAGATTTCGGGATGCACGACTTAAAATGTGGTCTGTATTGGGTAAAAGACAGTTTTGAGTACATTATTATAATTAAATCCCTAATAGTCTCTTTTAATGGTATTATTGTTAAGTTTATATTAGTACTCAGTTGTAATTTTTTTACGTGTATAAGTTGTTATGTTACATTTGTTAATATTGAGAAACAGTTGATTACTTTTACAATACTTTTGTAAGGATATGTTTCTGTAATTTAGCGCTGTCATCACTTGCCTTAATCACCTTATAAAATTTAGAATCATCGGCGTAAAGGAGATGATTACTATATTTCAAACACTGTCCAATGTCATTAATATAAAAGGAAAATAGCAATGGGGAGATATATGATCCCTGGGGGGCACCAGAGGGCACCGGTAGTGAACAATAGCCTTTGATACAGACTGCTTGGCTTCTGTTTGAGATATAAGATTTTATCCATCTTAGCAAGCTGCCATGCACACCAACCCCTGCCAACTTACTGATTAGGAATCGTGATTTATCCTCCACCTGTAAGTTGTCGTCAAGTGCCTGCGATAAGAGCACCACGAAAGTAAGCATATAAGTTTCCACACTGCGTTTTTTATAAAAAAAAACATGTTGCTGTTCGGATATGAAATTTCGGAAAACAACAGACATTTGTGAAGTAACAATCTTTTCCAGGACCTTTAAAAAACCTTAGATTAAAACAAAAAGGGTAGATACGGCACTAGCCTCACAAAAGTGATCCGCATAAATTGTGGTCCACGACCCTAATCGCTTTAGTCACAACTTGCCATGCATACGACGTACATGTGAACGCCAAAAAGAAATATTGCTTGTGTTTTGTGTTTATATGATAAAACAATGCCGAAGTTTATTTTTAAAAAGTGCTCAAATTGCTCAAGAACTAAAAATAAAACCCACGGCATCACTTTTCATTCGTAAGTAGTATAAAATATATTTTTTCATAAAAATGCTGTTTGTTTTGAATCGTATTCGGTAGTGACGTCGAGTACTGGTCGCGTGATTGGTCGGTAGTGCAGTGACGCGGATCTCGCCGTCTCGTTCGCGCTGCCGTTGAAACTTAACGTGCTGTTTCGTTCGGGTCGGTAATGCAGTGACGCAGATTTCGCCATCCCGTTCGCGCTGCCGTGGGATCAGTTTTTGATTGATGCAAGTATGAGCGTACCGTATCTACCCTTTTTGTTTTAATCTAAGTAAAAAACACACAATTTTGAAATAGGTCTATATTCCGTAATCTGAGTACGTATGTTGTTCTTTAGGGGGTAATCAAAGATTTTTTCCAGACCTGAGTGAATACCAGATGAAAGAGAGGCTTGGAAAATGATAGTAATGGGCAATGCGAGTTCCTTGGCGCCAGTAGAAATAAAAACAGGATGGATTCCATCACATCCGGCCCCTTTGTTAACATTGATCCGCTTAAGTTCCTGAAGTACCAGATCAAAATCTATATATATGTATCGATGACATTTCTACAGGAGATTCAGAACTCTGGGTGGGAGAGTCAATATGTGTATCGCGAGGTGATATAAAAACCGAATTAAAGTAATCGTTAAAAGCCTCACAAATCTCCCCGCCATCAGAAATAGATCTACCCTGGTACATCATACTCTCGCGAATGTCACTTAACTCTTTTAGATTTCACGAACGACCAAAAATATTTCGGATTGTCTAATATTTTATTTTCCGAAAAAGAAATGTATTTTTTTTTGTAGTTTTGTTGCTCTAATGTTCTTAAGCCTTTTTTGTAACAATGAAAAAGTGTTATAGTCATGTAAATTACCTTAACCTTTCCATTTAACTTGGTATTTACATTTTTCTTTAGTCAATTTTATTAGGTTACCAGTATACCAGGGCGGTCATTTTTAGGGTTCGATAGCCAAATGGCAAAAACCAGAGCCCTTATAGATTCGTCATGTCCGTCCGTCCGTATGTCTCAGCCACTTTTTTCCGAAACTATAAGAACTATACTGTTGAAACTAGGTAAGTAGATGTATTCTGTGAACTGCATTAAGATTTTCACACAAAAATAGAAATAAAACAATAAACTTTGGGGGGTCCCCATACTAGAACTTAAACTCAAAAAAAAAAAATGTTTCATCAAACCCCTACGTGTGTGGTAGGTCTTCAAAAATGATATTAGGGTTCCTAATATTTTTTTTTCTAAACTGAATAGTTTGCGCGAGAGACACTTCCAATGTGGTAAAATGTGATTTAGCCCCGCTGCTCACCAGCCAGGTCTGCAGTTCTGTGTTGGGGTATAATAGGAGAGGTATAGGACGAGTTTTCAGCTTGTCACAAATATCTACCGAAAAATTGGTGCCAGCTCTTGAACTAATACCTCGTCAGCCGACGCAGGAGCACGCATGTCGATCTTGTGTTGGGTGCATAATTCACGGCGCAAAGCAATCAAAGCTCCGTGAACGCGTTCTTGGCCGCTTGAGGCATTTCGATCGCACCTAAACACTTTGTATCGGCTATCAAAGTATTCGCGATCGTAAAAGTGTTCATTAAGCCAATATACCCTTAGTACGAGTTTTACAATTACGAAAACTATAATAGTTTTCGTGAGATCCCACTCGTACTAAGGGTACTGATTTTATTGTTTTCGTTTCAATACAAATAAACAGTGTTTAAATTCTATCATTTAATCTTTTGATTGTTCCTAATTTTAAGTATATTTGGTTACTTTTCAAAATGGACAGAGAAACATAATTTACAATTACGAAAACTATGATAGTTTTCGTGAGCTCAAACTCGTACTAAGGGTACAGGTCTCTGTAATACATACGATATCATAGTTATCGTTTAGAATACCATTTAGAAAATCATGAGATTTTGTGCGTGGTCCTCTCGCATTTTGATAATAAATACTCACATTAAAGCTAGAGAAATTGATAAAAGTGTATTGATATAATTGAATTCAAAAGGGTTCCACCAACAATAAAAAATAATTTGTAGAAAAATATACATACAAATTCTTTATTGTTCTCAAATATTGACAATATTAAATGAGTAAAACAACATCATATTAATATAATATATAAAATACCTTTCAACATAATATTTGGAATTGACATTACACGCCAGTTGTCACTTGATTTTAATAAGGTCACTTTCCTTGGATATAAATATCACTTTAGATGTTTTATTTTGACGTGACAACGTCTTAAATTAGGTTGCGGCTGGGAGTCACTTATGAAAAAGTGTAACGCTCGGTAACGTTACGATGAGTCTCTCGTGTTAAGTTTAAGTTTACATGTACAATGTTTTAGTAAACAAAATATATTTCTATAGTTAAAATTTGTGCAATTCTTATTTTCATTCAATTCCTTGTTCCTATTGTGCAATTTAATTATATTCATATCAATAAATATTCTACCGAGAAAAAGACGTTGTCACGTAAAATCTTCGCCCGTAAAACCGACTTTACAGGCAACCATTTTTACGTACAAATATTTTACAGTTCGATCCATCCACACAAATGAAAAATCATTTTCTTTGGCTAACAACCGTGCTTGTTTGTGTAGAAGCTTATTTTGCGGCGTAAGATGATCGTTGACGTAAATAGGTTTGGATGGGCCATCCAGTCCTGCATCAGCTATTATTAGCGTTCGTCTGACGCGGACTGCTGAAAGCATATAGGACTTACGCTTTTTTTGAGTAAATATCAAAATAATATTTGGAATTGACGATGAATCATTTGACGTCGCATCTGAATTTCCATCTTTTGAGCCCTCAAGGCAGTGTTACCAACCTTTACCAAAATTTTACCCTAAATATTTTTTAAATTCCCCTAAAATACCCTAAATATAGAAATTTATATGTACCTACTTATCTTATTACCTAAATTCTTTGGTTGCTCATAAATTAAAACGTAACATATTTAGTTACAGTAAATTATTTTATTGAATAAATACATTTTCCGAATGGAAAATCAAAAGAAAATGAGCTGACAGGCTGTTAAATCTTATTTAGCTGTTTTGATTGGTGGAAGACAAAGAACTTTAGTCCATACAGCCTTAGGAAACAACCTGCCACACAGTGAGTTCAGTCGTTTCATATCGTGGTGCGTTCCGTTCTACGCACAAAACTGAAAGAAAACACACGCTTTGTTTTTCGATTTAATTGCAAGTTTTGTTAAAAGCCCCCAAAAAAACCCTCAAAAAATTCCAGCCCCTAAAAAAGTCCGTTTTGACCCTTCTAGCCCCTAAATCTGGGGGCAAAACCCCTAAGTTGGGAACCGTGCCTCAAGGCTTGTAAAGCGTCGCACACGACGAACGTAGGCGATATTCTGAATAATGCTAAATATTATAGTAATATAAGTTATTTACGGGATTGTTACCATGTACCTTGTTTTTAGCGAGTTTCCGATATTTCGGCACTGTTTCGAACACCATGATCACGGAGTAACTGAAGTAATTGCGGGTAGGCTGTTATTGGCAGACATATCGGTCTACCCTCCGACGAAGTCTTTTATTGCGTTCGATACCAGTATCACTGTTCACATGATATGTTGACAGGATATGGGACAGTGTTCTTAAAACTACTGAACATGGCATGACGATTGTTTTGTTGTCACTTAACCATATGAAAACAAAATTGATTGCTTTTCACAAAACGGACGCATCTAAACCTTCAATCCGGTCTTACAACTTTGACAATACATACTTGTGATTCAAACGCGCTCGAATATCTGTAACTGTAGCAACATATGTAGAGTTGATGCCATTAAATACACACATCAAAAGTGTCTAGGGATCAAGCATTTTTATGCGGATTTCTTGAGATTGAGATGTGGCTTTGTAATAAATTTATGATTTTATAAATTTATATGGATCCTTTTTGGTGCATTTCATAATTTGAATCAGGAACTGTGAATCAAATTCGAGTAAAAGATGAAAATCAGCTGTCAATATTTTCCCTATAAAAACATACAACGCATTGAAGACATTATTAGTGCTACTGTTTCCCTACTACTGATTAAAACCAACGTTATTATGGAGCGGCGACGTCATTTAAGCAGGGAAGAAATGCTCAGAGCCGTGGGAATGATAGAAGCTGGTTCCCGGCAACGTACTGTGGCTTTAGCTCTGAATACAAGTCAGAGTGTTATCAGTCGACTTTGGACACGATACCGAAGCACTGGTACCGTGGCTGAGCGCCATGGAGGACGGTATCGCTGCACCACACGGAGACAAGACCGATACATTCAAATCTTAACTCGAAGAGCTCCAACAATAACCGCCATGATGTTAGCCGTGAGGCTTCATCACTCTTCAGGGAACTTAATTAGCGACCAAACAGTCAGAAACCGCTTGCATGAAGTGAACCTTCATTCCCGAAGACCGCTACGGGTACCACCTATAGCAATGCACAATCGTAGGATTCGATATCAATGGGCTCTTGAACACAGAAATTGGGCAGAAGAACAATGGCGTTTCGTGTGCTTTTCTGATGAGTCTCGTTTTGGTATGAGACCGGATACAAGACGTATACGACACTGGAGAACCCCTGGACGCCAACAGCGATTAAAATCCTGCCAGGAAGTCCATCCTTATAGTGGTGGAACCATCATGGTATGGGCGGGTATTTGGATCGGCGGAAGAACTGAGTTGATTTGGATCAGAGGCAACCTCAACGTATCAGACGTCATCGTTCCTCTACAAGTGCAAATCGGTCCCTTATTTCAGTTAATGCATGATAATGCACGACCGCACACCGCAAGAGTTGTAAGACAGACTCTCGCCGCAGCTAACATCAATGTCCTGCCCTGGCCTGCTCAGTCGCCAGACTTGAACCCGATTGAGCATGCATGGGATATGCTACAGAGAAGAGCTCTGCCGAATATGGAGGGTATCCAGTCGCAAGAAGACCTTTTTTTGTTGTTGCAACGAACATGGGCGGCCATTCCACAGCGTGATTTGGATGAACTCATTTTGAGTATGCCAAACCGATGTTCTTGTGTTGTTAGTGTTCGCGGTAGAAATACGGATTATTAATTGTTTAAGTTACCCAATAAAATTTTAGAGAAAACTGTTATTTCAGTCTTTTTTTCGAACTTTTGTGTTAGTGGTTCAAATGTCAAAAATCCCTTTATTAGGAAAATGGCAAATTTCTTTATTAATGCAAAGGTGACTTGGTTTATCGTTACTGTGACAAACGAAAACACTTTATTTGATGAATCCTTAAAGAAAATTTTAATTAATATCAATCAGGAGAAAAGTTATTGCAAAAATATATGTTGATCCCTAGACACTTTTGATGTGTGTATCTAGGGGTCTATCCAGGGAGGGGTTTAAGAAACAATTGTCGTGGATATCTGGTGGGGTTAGAGGATATATATACACCTTATGAAAGCGCTTCGACACAGCGCAAGTTAAGAGATAATCCTTAATTTGCTACTTCTGTCTGGCTTGCCGTGGAGCTAAAACAAGCATGATCCCAGTCGAACGATCTCAGCGCGCTGTATTTGCTATGCATGGGAAAGTGACTGCATCAAACTCTTTGCCGTAGACACAATTTTCAGATTCCAATGCCTGTCACGCATACTTCATTATCCAACGCCATTCAACATTTCTGCCTTCTTTCTTTACAACAGGATTTGTCGCATCATTGCTAATCTTCACCTTTAGTCTACAATTTGCGCATTTGCGTTTTCTCTTGGCGCATGGATCTTTTATATTAGGAAACAGAGGACATAGCCTGTTAGCTAATTTCTTACCTAACTATGGATGAGATGAATATTATCACAGGCACACACTCATGGGCACACACACATACACTCACACCCCATACCTACACATACACATCGACTGTAATGGCCGCCATAGCCTATTTTGATCAAGCAAGCTAGTTCAAACAGTTTCATCAAACTGGCATGAACATGTTCAAGAAAATTTTATCGAAATAAGTTGCCAATTGGCATGAAGAAATTTGAAATATCGAATGTCTATTTGATCAAACTGTTTGAAACAGCCAATTTGATAACATTACTCGACCGTCTATGGCGGCTATAAGTTGCTGAGGAGTTGAGCATCTCTTAGACTATTTGATGCTGCACTATCAGCTCAAGGGTACCATGTCCACTCCAATAGCACCTAAGTAAAAGTGCACCGAAAGTAACTGTGAAAGTTGGGTCTTGGCTTTTCTCAAATATGATATGAGCTGGCGATTTCCAAATGTCTGAACTGGTACTTATATAATATATGAAGATCTATGAATAAGTACCATCTTGATAATTTCAGCTTTTAATAAAAAACTGCAGTTAGATTCCATTCTTTTAATAGCTACATTGCGACAGACAGACACATACATAGACACGACAAACTTAAGCAACGCCTCTTTTTGCTTCTCCGGGGCTTAAAAGTATTATAAAACAAAAATGGAAACAAACATTATAGGTAATTTTTTATATTTTTTTAATATTATTATGCCACGCTTAAAAAAATATCAGCTGGTTTCAAAGTTTTTGAAAAATACAATAACATGCATTAAAATTGATATTCTTACAAACATTGGCAGAGAAAAGAATTAAATCTTTAATACTAACGAATTATTAATTTCTATTTAATTAATAATGTATTTTTTCTTTTCTTATCTCCTGTTGTTGGTATCAATTAGTTGGATGATGTTGATGATGAGTCGTGTATGTTTTCGCCAATACGGCTCCTGGTGAGGCATTTGCAACATACCGGAAACTCATGTTTTATGTATGAATATTTCTTCGTTACAGGGTTGTAGAGGAGGAGCAACATGCTGCTCATCTGTTCCTCGCAGCTGCAGGACCAGCTGTCTCTCAGTTGTCCCATCGATTCCTCAAAACAAGGCTGTCCCCTCCTCCTGTGTCAGAAAAGAAATACGAGTAATTTAAAACATGTTATTTAATACCATTCCGTATTCCAACATTCGGTTCGGCAGGCTATTATCTAATTTGCAACCTTAGCAACCTATTTTAGGCCCCATTGTTGTTTAATCAGCAGTAGGTATTAGTGCATATGCGCCTGGTAACGGTAGGTAAGCATGCCACTGTGACATACACCGGTGGCCACCCTGACAGACAGCGCACGAGTCTTTGCCGAAAGCGACCATTAATCGCAGCGCGAGTATAATCAGCGTAGCAAAAAGTGATAATGACTCATCTACAATGGAAGGAGCCGTGCGTAAGCGCAAACGAAGCGATGAAGGAATAAGGGACAAACAAACAACAACAAACAAGACAAAAAAAACGTAATCCTCAGCACAATAAACGATATAAAGGATCAAAATAAAGATATACCAACATCTATTGAGTTTCTGTCAAAAAATTATGACGAGATATTACAAAAAATCAATAAGCTGGAAATTGAACGAGACAATAGTCTAAAGTATATAACTACCCTAGTATATATCATATAAAAACATTGGAAAATAAAATCGAGCAAATAGAAAGAGTACAAAATTGTTCACGAATTGAGCTGCGTGGCGTAGAAGTCCTGCCCAAAGAAGGATGCAGAGACCAAAATCGATCTTATTATGCTTTTACAAAATTTGGGTGAAGCTATTGACGTATCTGTGCAGCCAAATGATATACGTGATGTTTACCACCTCAATACGAAGTCAGAAAAGTTTAAAGCAATAATTGGAGAATTTCATAGTGTCATGAAGAAAAAAGAAATAACAGACCTAATAATATTGGAAAAACATTTAAAAAATTAAACATGGGAAAAGCCAAACAAAGGTATAATGCATAAACTAATCAAACTACTCAATGTTAATTCAATAGTTAAAACAATACCTACGAAATATCAACCTTTAAAGCCTTGGATAATTATTTCAGTGGTTAAGTCTATTTAATGAAGAAATGCATAACATAAGAAATTTAAACTACACTCCCGTGATATTCAAGTGAGAAATGAGTACATATCATAAAGGACTATATGGAATAAAATCATCAAAAACTTAAATATTACCAGGAACAGCTTCTTAAACACAAAAAGTGATCCTAAAAACATATGAAATTTTTTAAAGGACGTTCAAAATCTTTATGAAGTAAAAATCCCTACTAAAGACCTTCTAAGTCTAGATAAATAAAGGCAATGAATATTTTACCTTGATTGTTCAAGACTAAGGTACTGAGACACTAAAATTAAAAACACACTGAATGACCTAAAATGCCAAAAAGTAAATTCTTTCTCTATTGCTCCCACTGATCCAATGATATAAAAGAAATCATACTGAGTCACAAACAAGATAGTTCTTCTGGTTGGGACAATATACCTACGAAAACAATTCAGTACTTCGGTAATATTTAACAACATCCATTGCCTATTTATGCAATCTAAGTCTTGAAAATGGCGACTTTCCTATAGGATTGCACTGCAGTGACTTTTCCAACTGTACTTATGGAGTGCCTCAAGTTACTACTTTAGGCTCAACGTTATTCCTGGTTTATATCAATGATCTGGGCAAAATTAACTTCGGGAACGACAGCATGTGTAATATTATTAGTCAAAATACGTCAGATAAACTAACTGTTTGTCTAAAAAATTAAAATATATTTTTTTATCGATGGTTGAACTTCACAAAGTTGAGCAAAGATTGTACGTCGTTAGCACAGTTAACAAATCATTGGGTATTCTTTGAATGTTAACTATAGAAAAATAATTGACTAAAAATGTTTGTATGTAATTGAAGGAGTATTTAATTTTAACCATAGTTTGGATTATGGCAGTCAGACAATAAAATATGTGTAGGTATATTATTATGTATGTTTTAAGTACTCACTTGCATTGTGTTTGTACCACTATCTGCTCGAAATATTTGGTCTGTACCACGAAGCTGTCGGAAGATTTTGACCTATAGACATATGGCCGGATTTCCTGCAACAATTCACTTTTCTTTTAATCTTGACTTCGGATTTCTCTAGTATTTTACTAAAGCTTTTCTTAGGCACACTCGTAGCAAATTTGATAAATCTTGATTTAACAAAAACTAGCTTAGAATAATCCCAAATGGTGAATGTCAATTTGACCTTAGTTCGACTTGTAGCCATATTGTAGCAATTTTGATAAATTTCAATTTTATTAAAACTAAATTTAAAACTAGACATTGACGTTTGACATTTTTCTATGGGTTTTGCCTAGTCGTAGTTAAATCGAGATTTAGAATTTTTACTGCAAGTGGCCCTTAATGCCAAAAATCAAAAGAGTTTCTGTTATATTAGAGTTATTTCGAATTTAAAACTACAATTTCGTAGGGTTTTTATCTAAAATATAATGTACTCCATAGAAAACAAAGGTGAAATTCCGAAGATCTTTGATCCACAATAATACAGTTTTCTTGTTACTAGAAGGTCATAAGTGCAATTACGCATTCTATGAAGGAGAAAACTTGTCTGTTTTGACATTTTTAAGCGAATTATCGGGGAAGTAGGTCAAGAACCAATTTTTTCTTTAGTACCTAAATTGCCTAATTTGCAAACAATTTTGATGCTTAAGCCCTAGACTGACCAAAAATCTTCTATATCGAGTTCCTTCGTGCTTCGGAAGGCACGTTAAGCCGTTAGTCCCGGCTGTATCTACAGTTGTTAGGACCCGCCAATCCGCACTGGGCCCGCGTGGTGGGTCATGGCCCAATCTCCCTATTCCATCCATAGGGAAGGCCTGCGCCCCAGCAGTGGGGACATTAATAGGCGGATGATGAAGCCCTAGACACTTTTAATGACCATTATTATTTCTAGCTCAATTGTGCTTCGAAAATGCACGCGAATCAGTGTTGTTAGCACCAATCTGCGTGTTTCATTAAATCAAAGCCTGTATCACAGGATGGGATATTAATTCAAATGACCTGTCTATGTTTCGATCTTTGATTTATTTTTACGCTTAGATAGAGCAACCCATATTAATCACGCAAAGAAAACGATTCACGGTTCGCACAATGCGTGCGTGACTCATGTCATATTGTACTAAAGCAGTCAATGTGTGCGTGTATAGCGACGAGCATATCTACCATATCTGGTAGATATATTTTGTGCCGCTTCCGTGCAGTTAATAATAATAATAAATATTTCCAACACTCACACCAATTAGCCTAGCCTTTGGGGCAACACTATAAGACTTTGTTATGGGATACTAGGGTAACGGATAGAATACATACACTTTACATATATAAGTATATTTATATAGAAATACATATTAAACATCCATGACTGGAGTACAAATGTTCGTGTTCATCACACAAACATCTGCCCCCACCGGGATTCGAACCCGGGACCTCTCGATTCGGCGACGCCGACGGAGGTCGTCAGTTAGTACGGTAAAAGGGGTGTTTATAATAAAAGGTTTAGACCTTACCTTGACATCAGTCTCACAGTTAAAGTCACATTTATCTGAAACATCGTAGTATTGGTTCGGATGTTCTAAACCTGATTTACGCTGCAATCAAAATTGAAAACGAAACATTATTAATAACAACGTACGTAGCTTATACAGAAACGTCCATAAATGGAAGAATAGGAAGGGACCATGGAAAGGTAACTTTTCCAATTTCCAAGGACAGCTAGCCAATATTAAATTTCTAAAGAAAATTTTAATAGGAAAAACTCGCAGTCGCAGCAGACGCGACCCCGTGGATATATTTCAAGTTACATTTCTTTAAAATTGGTAAACATATTATAAACCAACTAGCAAACCATTGAACAAAATGTTCACCAAAACCTGATTTCTCGAAAACCGGAAGTGCTACGTTACTCAAATCCGGTTTGTAGTCTTATCAGATTATTCTTAACTTATAACTTAAATATTCTCTTTATCTATCTCTTACGGTTTGGCCGCTGAAACAGCACCACAGACAGACGGACTTGTCTAATAGATAAGAGATGTTTCCAAAACTTTCAAACAAAAGGACTTGACAACGAAAGTTTGACTCACCATAGTGTTTTGGAATTCAGTGAACATTTCCCATGGATAATTTTTTGGTTCTACGTTGCATAGTGCTATTGTTTGATTAATACACTCTTTTGGTATATTGATATCTGAAATAAACAAAATAAACCTCTCAATAACATTATCGGACAAAATTTTAGACCCATCTATAGACAATTAGATATAGAAAAATAAGCAAAAGTGTGTCGTGCCACATTATTTTTCCTCCTTTGAGCTAGAGTCTTCATATTCTGTATCGGAAATTAAAAAAAAAACTATTTTTAAATAATAAAACAGCAGCACTACAACGGACGTAACGAGAACTTAAAGTCACTACGCATTTGACGTTTAAAATAGATCGAATTTAACTATTTGAATTCGATAGTGGTGAGTGCTAAGGTCTCCAGGAAGACCTCAGATGCGTTGGGACGATGACCTCAAAAGAACAGCAGGGAAAAATTGGCTTTAGGATGCACCAAATTATGACAGATGGCGTAATTTAAAGGAGGCCTACACCCAAAGGGTGGAGACAGGATGAAAGAAAAACTATCGGACAGGAAGAAACTGTAGGTGTTGTCTGCACTATCGCATACCCTTTTATTATATTACGCAGGTAAAAAATCTTTTCTGAGACGACGGCGCCTTTAAGAGGCACACCGCCGAACGGACCTCACACCTGGCTCCCGCAAGTGTTACGGATCCCCCAATGGCTGCCCACCGAGGACCCCGCAACTCTTACGGGCGCTTTACAGCATAATATCCGCTAAAAAGTCCTGCAAATACCTTCTACACTGCTTTATGCGAAGCCGCGGGGTCCCCGTTAGGGATTCTACCACGACTCCGCACCCAGCAGCTTCCCGGCCTCGCCGGGGCTCCACGGCAGAGGTCTCCCGAGGTATTTCGGGGACCCCGCAGACGTACTATCGCATGCCCTACCTATCTGATACCTAATTTAAGAAAAAAATTAAATAATATTATTTACCTGATTCATTAGCCTGAACCAAAACGACGAAACATATCTGAAAAAAAAAGAATGGATATTCTTAATATGATTTTTTTATGAAAAAGTTAATGAAACTAAATTCCTCTATACTAATGTTTTTAATTGAAATGTTAGGTTTTGAAGTTCATGTTTTTTCTACGCATTTGCTATTTTTGACAAAACTTTAATACGGATTGTTTTGGATATGATGTTAATGCTAAACTAAAGCTTACCACGGCAACAATAACAATAGACGGCGTCATGACTAAAATCTGCAAGGCTCTGAATATTCTGTAAATTAACTAATTTAACTAATTCCAATTTTGTAACTGTCGTCGTGACAATGAACTGTTATTGAATAACGCTTGGAGGAACATAACACAAGTTTATATAATAAAACTATTTTCCTGTTCTTTATGATACGAACGTTTATCGAATGTGTCAATGTGGATCCAAGCGGGTAATAGGCCTTTTCTTATTCCAAGCAACAATTTTTCTGTGCTGGGCGACAGCCCAGAGTCAATGTGTCAGAAGGGCAATCATTAATGCATCAGAAGAAAATAGAAAGGACTTTTACCAAAGCCACATTGTGTGAAGTTAGCTTTAGAATTATTTTTTACCGACCAGTTGGTAATTAATTTTATTGTTACTAATTAGGTTTTCTGACGTAAATACAAACGATATAATTTTAAGGATTACACGTAAATTTATGGACAATATGTGGCTGTAATATTGAAAACACCTACCTATTATAATATGCAATTATCATCGAATTAATACATTTAATGGAATTCAAATGGGTCGATCCGGATTTGTTTTAAAACATCATCATCATCAGCCTATTAATGTCCCCACTGCTGGGGCACAGGCCTTCCCTATGGATGGAATAGGGAGATTGGGCCATGACCCGCCACGCGGGCCCAATGCGGATTGTCGGGTGCTAACGACTGCAGTAGCAGCCGGGACCAACGGCTTAACGTGCCTTCCGAAGCACGGAGGAACTCGAGACAGAAGTTTTTGGTCACCCATCCAATGCCCGACCACTGCGAAAGTTGCTTAACTTCAACCATCGCAGCCGAACGCGCTAACCACCTGCGCCATCGAGCTCCTCTGTTTTAAAACATTTTTAAAATATTGTGAGTTCAATCTACCATTGGACGACCTCCGTGGCAGAGTGGTTTATACGCCGGGTTTCATGGTGTCGCCGACTCGAGAGGTCCCGGGTTCGAATCCCGGTGGGGACAGATGTTTGTGTGATGAATACGAGCATTTGTACTCCGGTCATGGATGTTTAATATGTATTTCTATATAAATATACTTATATATGTACAGTATAATTATGTATTCTATCCGTTACCCTAGTATCCCATAACACAAGCCTACATTGCTTCCTTTGGGGCTAAACTAATTGGTGTGAGTGTTTTAAATATTTATTGATTTATTTATTTTATTGGGATTACAGTAAGCAATACATTTACTAACTGTTTACTTGTTTTTTTTGTTCGTTGTTGATTTAGTGATGGAAAGAGAGCTTTTTTAAAAGTCTGAATATAACGATTTAGAAATCCCAAGAATATAATCTGGGGGCACGGTTAAAGTCCCTGCTAAGACTAGCCAAGCGAAGACCCATTACCCACCCACACAAACCTTATCTCGAAGCGATTCGGCGTTTTCTTTAACCGTTAGAACTTAAATTGGGATTATACTAGATAAACAAATTATCTTGTCAATACCAAACTTATAAAACATATAAAGTTCCTTACGGCAGGCTTGGAGGGGATAGGGATTTTGCTGCGCGACCGAACTGAAAAAAATGTGATAGTAAAACCGTAAGAAAAAATCCGTGGAAAAAATAGCGTGGAATAAAACCGTTAAATGAGACGTGCGCAGGCGCGACAGTCGCATACACAAGCGAGTTTGCAATTTGTGTCGATTCTACATTAGCCGAAGGAACTTCGTTCCTACCTGGTGTCCTACGACACCACATCATTTTTTAGTATTAGTACACCATCAACAAAAAAAATTAAACTTCAACTTGTATCCTCCAAACAATTAAACAAGGGGATAGATTTATACTAATATATGTTATTAACGGGATTTTTACCATGTACCTTGTTTTTAACCCGTTAATAACATATCTAATATATAAAATTCTCGTGTCGCGGTGTTTGTGGTTAAACTCCTCCGAAACGGCTCGACCGATTTTCGTAAAATTTTATGCATATTCAGTAGGTCTGATAATCGGATGTAATCTATTTTTAATCCCCCTAAATGTTAAGGGAAATCTACCCCAAAATTTTTTTTTCAAATTTAGTTTTTTTTTTTTTATGATACAGCATTAGTAAATACATATAACCCTGAATTTTCAACCTTTTAAAATCAACTCCTATTTTTTTATGGCGGTACGAAGTTCGCTGGGTCAGCTAGTATTACTATAATGTTAGTGACCATGAAAGTTTAAACAAGGGGATGGAAGTTTGTATAAGACTAACGCAATTTTGTGACAAGTCTAATAATGGATATAGGGACTCCTTGTTATTATAAATAATAAAATATGTAATAAAATAATAATGTAACCGTTTATTAACAACCAAAAAATTACAAAAAGGAATCCCACCAAAAACATTTTAATATAAAATGATGCCAAGACTCGTTAAGAGCCAAGCTTCTAATTCTACACGCCCTAACTTTACAAGACCTAAATTCACAAAACATTTTTTAAACGTACAAATTAGCTTAGCCCCAAAGTAAGAACTGTAGGCTTGTGTTATGGGATACTAGGGTAACGGATAGAATACATATAAAAGTATATTTATAAAGAAATACATATTAAACATCCAAGACTGTACAAATGCTCGTATTCATCACACAAACAACTGCCTCCACCGTGACTCGAACCCGGGACATCTCGAGTACGCGGCACCTTGAAACTCGGCGTACAAACACCTCGGCCACGGAGGTCGTCGAACTCTACAATTTAGTTTCCCTTTTACAATAATTCTTGTAGCAAAGAAACTGCCAGGCCATAAGTTCTGTTAGAAATGAAAATGCATTTTCTTACGCAGTATTATTAAAATTTATATCTACATATTTATTAAAAAACTATTTGAAATGGCCACGTTTGGCTTTTATACAGGCCGTTGATCTGTTTGGCCACGAATATTAGGATTTACACACTGTTGCCAAAGGAAATATCGCCACTGCTTGCTCCAAGGATTTTTTAAAGGACTTAATGTCGCCGTGTCGTTTAGAGCAGGCCATGTCCTCTAAAACTGACCATAATTTGAAGTCTAAAGGGTTGAGTTCTCTGATACCAAAAATCAAATCAAAATCAAAAATCATTTATTCAGTCTAGGCTGTTACAAGCACTTGTAACAGCCTAATAAATGTGTTTTCACAAAATTGTAGTTTTGTGACTCCTTGATAAGACACGCCTCACCAAACCTCCACTACCGCAGAACGATGACCATGTTGTACCTTTTCGGCCACTTGAGCAGCTTCTTTAGAACTGTGAGCGTGCACTTTATCATTTTGCATATTGTAGTGTTCTTCAATTGTTTTTTTTTATCGGTAAATAGGATATTTCTGTACTTTTCACCTGCGTATCCCGAGAGAAGCTTTGGTCGATCTACTCTCTTTAATTGTAAAGATTGATTTAGGGCATGTTCTGTATATTGCCGAGAAGCACCGAGCTTCAGGTCTTGTTTTACAGAGTCGTAGCGGGAATCTTCATTTCTCGCGATAAGATTTTTTGCTTCCTAATGGGGTTCCGACGAATTCTGGCTTTAACTTTAACAGCCTTTGTAGTTCTAACAGCACGCGGCGGCCCCGATCTTTTCTGGTCTTCGACAGATGAAGTGTTGTTGTATCTGTTGACAGTACGATAAACGAACTTACGGCTGATACCAAGCTTTCTGGAATACGACCGACGGCTCCATACCCACTTTGTGCAAGGTGATCACTGCAATTCTATTTTCTTTAACACCCCAATCCATATTGTAATTTGATAATGAGCACGAAAAAATATGTGAATGGGCGCAAAATCCAAAGACTTTTTAAAATTAATATACGGGTTCCAAATTCAAAAAAATTAAAAAGTTAAAGAAAACGAAAAGTTTTTATGTAACAGTATTTATGGCCAGACTAGTTATAAACTGTTAAACACAATACCCTATGTCTGTGCGTCGCGCTTTGCGCTATTGCATTGCGCGCAAAATCCAAAGATTTTTTTAAAAATGATATACTGGTTCCAAATTCAAAATAATTAAAAAGTTAAAGAAAAAGAAAAGTTTTTATGTAACAGTATTTATGGCCAGACTAGTTATAAACTGTTCAACACTATACCCTGTCTGTGCGTCGCGCTTCGCGCTCTTGCATTGCGCAGTCGGGTAAAAATTTGGAGTCTGCCGGAGACTTACTGTCGGAGGGTCCATACAAAGGACATGGCTAATAAACTGCCTTAAAGTGTATAATTATTTCGCACTAGCCCGTAACATTATAATATGTTTTTATTAATTATCACGTCTTTATTATTCTCATACAACTTTCATGAAATAATCAAATATTTAAAAGTATGAAAATTGACTTCATATCTGTTTCAAAGGGAAAATGTTCCGATTTACAAAAATAAATGAACAATTAATGTACACAAAAAATATTCGTATAAGTATATCGAAATAAACAATATTAATTCCAAGCTCCTTTTTTTTGGCCCTAATTTTTATTATAATAAATCACTGAAGGCCTAAATAGTAAATTTGTTATTCTGATCATGCTTGAGACAAGGCTGTATGATAATTAATCCTTTGATTTTTGCATAAAACTTGGACTTCGTGACAGGCCGATGACAACGAATTATTTGTATTTATTTATGCATTAAAACACTTTGTGTAGTGTTAATCAGAGAAATGGGAGGAAGGACCCTAAGAAAATGCATAATTGATGGCTCTGTAAATAACTGGCAACATCTTTTATTAAATATAGCAAGGTTATGACATAGTAGGAGTTCTCATAATGTTCAAGATTGTGACTTTATCAAAAGTTCCTGAGCCTTTTTTCATAGATATTATAAATACTCAGCCATTCAGCATTAAATATTACCAAGTACAATATTTATACATTGTTATGGCAGTCGCTCATTCAAAATTTTACCATGTCCTTTGAACCCAACCCGGCCATTTCGATTTAGAAATCATAATTGGTTAGTGCGTCCTCCCAGATATTGAAAGATGCAGGTTCAAAATTACTGTCTGTTGTATGTACCTAAAATTTATATAATTTAAAGTTTGGCTATAATAATGTCTGATACGGGATTACGCGTGAGGAAAATATTAGTTAATCCCGATAATTCAATAATACTCATTTAAATTACGTCATTGAGGTGCAATCATTGCAATAAATATGTCATTTATTTTATCAGAAATTAATTTTCCATTACTGGTGCACTGCCGTGTTGAATAGAGGAAGATTGTGGGACAAATAACCAAAATTTCCTATCACGTGTACCCACACGTAATGGGTTATTTTCACGTAACTTTGGAGTGCTGAATGCGGATTAGTGAATGCTTCATCATCATCATCAGCCTATTAATGTCCCCACTGCTGGGGCACAGGCCTTCCCTATGGATGGAATAGGGAGATTGGGCCATGACCCACCACGCGGTCCCAGTGTGGATTAGTGGGTGCTAACGACTGCAGATGAAGCCGGGACCAACGGCTTAACGTGCCTCCCAAAGCCCGGAGGAGGTCGAGATAGTAAATTTTTGGTTACACATCCAATGACCGGCCACTGCGAAAGTTGCTTAACTTCAACGATCGCAGCCGAACGCGCTAGCCACTTGCGCCATCGAGCTCCTCATACGAATGCTTAAATCTCCAAATGTAGGTGGGGCCAGTGGCAATGGTATAAGCTCTAAGTCTGTTATATAATAGGGTTTGAGTGCTATAGTACACTTTCTTAACATATGCCTTTGCCTTGAAGGGTGGTATCAAAGGTCTAAAATGTACTCTGATTTTGTTATTGGCGACAAAAATTTACTATCTCGAGCAGCTCCTTACTTCGGATGGCAGGTTAAGCCGTTGGTCCCGGCTGCATCTGCAGTCGTTAGCACCCACCAATCCGCACTGGGCCCTCGTTGTGGGTCTTGGCCCAGTATCCCTATTCCATATATAGGGAAGGCTTCTGCCCGAGCAGTGGGGACATTAATAGCCTGATTATGATATTTTGTTGTAATTACCATGAAGTTTAAGAAAGATAGAAGGCAATTCAAAATATAATAATATAATATAATACTGGTTCCATTTTTTTTTAAATCTGATCGAGCGCGCAATGCGGACTACAGCTGGCTGTTTGTGTTGCTGCGGCTGTTGCTTGTCATATGAGTTTTATTTTTCGAAGATTGTAAGCGATCTATTTTTGCGGACTAAAAATTCCGTGGGCTAGTGCCTCATCTGCGCAGGCTACTAGAGGGATCGCCAAAAAAGGTATGTATATCACTTATATATAAAACTCAAAGGTGACATACTGATCTATCAACGCACAGCCCAAACCACTGGACGGATCGGGCTGAAATTTGGCATGCAGGTAAATGTTATGACGTAGGCAACCTCTAAGAAAGGATTTTGATCAATTCTACTCCCAAGGGGATAAAATAGGGAATGTAAGTTTGTATAAAACTTTGTCAATTTTAAACCGATCGGGTTGAGACTTTGCATGCAGGTATAAGAAAAATCCTAGATGAATGTCATTGTGTATAATACAAGCCTGAGAACAAAAACTAAAGTCTACACTTCAGCTCTACACCGAAGCGAAGTGAGGGCGGGCCGCTAGTAAAGTATATGTTGAAACTTACCTACCTTCTTCAGATATCGGGACATTATCTAATACGCAATGAGGAAACCCGATGACCAACCATAAGATGTTAAATTAAAATAGTTTAATTGCAAAGTTTCTCAAACCGCGCTATACTCATGGCGCGTAAACGACATACATTAAGCTATTAAACGAAGACAAAAGGTGTTGTACTAGCAAATCATAAAAGTGACACTATTTTGCAATTCATGAAAAAAACTGTCTAAACATAATTTGGAACCTTATGACGATAGTGTGATGGTGTAATGTCGCTCGCTCTGACGTGCTCCAACTTCGCGTTCAGTATATATACGCACTGTTTCTTTGAAAAATTGTCAACATTAAGTCTTACGAGAATATCTGGCGACATGTAGGCACTAATAAACATCATATATATATGTAATAGACGGCAAATGGGTGTCGTGTTACAAATACCTGTGCTATAGCAGAACGGTTATAGCACCGCAATGATATTAATGATGTTTTAGAATATGTTATTAGAAACTTTATTGCTAATGACATAGAGAAAAATAGTTCACTTTAAAACTTGAATGTTGAGCAACATATGTACACGAGAAGCATCAAAGTTTTTAGGGACCAAGCACGGGTATCCCTTTATCTGGCAGAATCTTGTTGCTCCAAAATTCATTGGGAATAACACACTTCGCATAATCTTCTTTAAAAAATCATTTATAAAGCGTTTTTCTTTGTAAAAAGACATCTGTTTGGCTGAATGTTTATATGTCTGAATTTAAAAACGGCATTAGGCAATTTGCATACTTTTAAGATCGCAAAATTTTATTAGCCATCATTTCCTTCAGCAGAATTTAATCCTGCATAATTTCGCTAAGCATAACTTTTATTTATGATAGTGGTTGCCGAGGCACGCTCGCTTCGTTTGCGCTGACCGAGCAAACGAAGCAAAGCGAGGCGATAAATAAAACAAGAAAAACTTAAATATTTGTATGCCACAAAAGGATTTATATAAAGGATTATGACTGTGAATTTTTCTGCCTTTTTATGATTAATTGTGGACATTGAAAGCCTTAAAATGATTCGGGATTACAAAATTATGCTTTTAAATGTCTGTTTAATTAGTGAATGCCAAACGATTTTCCGCAAATCCGCCATCCGCTGATATGCATAATAGTATTGACATTAAAAGTTCTGCGATATAAGGTAGGCCCATCAAGCGCGTTATAAAGTCGAATATTAAAACTTGAAACGTCATCTTGTAAGAGCGAATAAGTCTCACAGTCGACCTACTTTAAGTGGAGCTAATTAAGAACGACGTTTTATTGTTGCCTTTGAAGTACTAAATTGAATTCAATATTTCCAAAAAATAAGCAATTCAAAATAAACTATTCATCATCTTATTTGCTAATCTCATGTTTGCAAAGCATAAAATGCGCCTGCAAGCGCTTATTCCACCTGACTAAATTCAGAAGTCCTAATTAGGACTCTAAAAAGAATGCAAATCAGAAGCTTCTGATTACACTTGACTAATTTAGTTACTGATTCAGTCTGTTGCAAGCGCGCGGCGAATTCAGTCGGAGTTTTTCTTATTGGCTCCAATCCTGGCAAAGTAACCAAATATCTGTCTTCTCGTAGGCCTGGTCGTTGGCTCAATAAAAATAAAATAAAGTAAAAAACTTTTTGTTCCAAATATACGGCATATCAATTCGATTATGTTACTCATAACTTCTTTTTCTTTTACCGCCGACATGGCACACTCGCGTAATTCGTAATCGTAGGCACAACACGTCCTCACACAGTGACACCTTCGGTGCGACTGAAGCATCTAAACGCTATTACACCTTCCTAAATCGCGTTCTAATTAGGATACTAAATGATTTAGTCAGTCAGTAGCCACACTTCTTCCGATTTAGGATACTAATTAGGATCCTAACTTCCTAAGTGCTATTTCACTTGACTGAATTAGTAACTGAATGATTTAGAACGTCTGAATTTAGTCAGGTGGAATAAGCGCTTATGCCAGAAAATTCTTGTCAGTAGACAAATAGACCCAATGTTTTATAAGGCTTTATAAAACATTGGGTCTAAGGCATACTGGCTGGCGATGAGTGAAAACGACTTCATCCAGCACGAAGACTGGCCCTCCTCCAGTCCAGATTTAGTCCGTTAGATTACAAGATATGGCAACACTTGGAGAGGAAAAGGCGTGCTCAAAGCCTCATCCCAATTTGGAGTCACTCAAGACATCCTTGATTAAGGCAGCCGCCGATATTGACATGGACCTCGTTCGTGCTGCGATAGACGACTGGCCGCGCAGATTGAAGGCCTGTATTCACAATCACGGAGTTCATATTGTATAAACTTTATTGTCATAAGAATCTATGTTTTGTAGAGTTCATTTTGGTATATAAATGGTTTCATAATAAATAAACTTGTTTCAATCTACTATATAAAAATAAGTCGGGTTTTCCTTCCTGACGCTATAACTCCAGAACGCACGAACTGATTGCCACGGTTTTGCATTCGTTGGAAAGGTCTCGGGCTCCGTGAGGTTTATAGCAAAGAAAATTCAGGAAAAATTAAAAAAAAATCTTCTTTTAATCACCAAACGAAATGTTACATAAAACGAAGCCATCTGGTGGCGAAACGGAGTTCGCCGGGTTTGCTAGTTATTTTATATTAAACATGTGACAGAATTTATGACCTGACTAGGTGTAATTTATATCAAACACGTAAGATTTATCTAATTAATGGTAGTTTATATTTCGCCACTTCTGCTTTCACACAGCTTTTGAGGTCGCTCGAGAACGGCTTAGTCAAAAACTTCATAATACTACCGGATTTTGATCGCAAAGTGTAAGAAGATCCGTCGTGTGTCCGTATATTGCCTGATAGTCTTAAGAAGTTAGATAACCTCTAAATTCAAAACTGTATTGAATGTTATTATGACATTAAGGATTTTTTAACTGACAATTTCATATTTTGGCATTTCAATTATGTAATTTTGTATTAATATAAAAAAAGAACTATTACATTTAATTTAATTTTTAATACACAACGTTTCTACTAATAAGTTGTTGTTCTTCATCATCAACAATAAATTGCCTGAAACAGGACTATCCTTGGTCAGGCTGTGTATTTTTTGAAATGAAACTTCTTTAGGCGCGCTTGACTTGGAGGGTAAACTGGCGAATGCGTTACGAGTTACGCAGTACGAAAAGTGTCACCGGTCATACACACGTCACTTCACGTTCACTTCGTGTTCAATCATTTTCTTTCAGTTAGCGGTGGGTCGTTCTTAAATTTTCTGACGACGAAACGCAACCGTTTTCTCTTAAACGAAAACTAGTCCTCGAAACGGTTCTCGTTCGCAACTGGTTTTGGTTGCGGCTGGGTGACGCAACGAAACGACACGCGACGGTCGAACGAATGTAACGCAACGAAACTGAACTAAATGAAATCTTGTTAACGTTCGTTTCGTTGCTGCGAACGAGACGACTAAACATCGAAATAAATGTAGTGTTATACGATAATCGACTTTAAATGTTCGATAATAAAGATTATATTATTGTAAAATCAAAGCTTAATTATCATAGAACGAAACGGCCTCTTAGCATTGCGTTCTATTATAGACTGTATTTGCTTATTCATAAAGAACATATTGGCTTGCAGACAATCCGAGGACTAGTTGTTCGACGAAGACTGTTTTGATCCGAAACGTAAAACGGTTCTATCGTCGCGGAACACAAAACGGTCCTTGAAACCGGTTCGTCTTTAGAACGCTCACACCTACTTTCAGTTTTAAATGCCGTGGGTACCTACCCAGTAAAGACTGATGTTTAAACGTAAGAATTTAAACAAAGACCAAAGCAGTTTATTTATCGATTTTTTAATATTTTATATGCAATGGATGTAAAAAAAACAAAAAAAAAAACTTGTGATTACTTCTGCTATAATGATGTTTTATTTATAATTTTCTTTATTGCAGCATTCTAACAGGCGATTCTAACGCGACGCCATTACTTGATTCATATACTTCGTCAGATCCGTGATGCCGTTGGTCAGATCCGTGGCGAGCCAAAACATTTTTTTTTTCAAGAATCTATAAGGTTTACGTGTGTGCCTCATTTACAGAATGACTTGTTTTTTCAGCCCTCTTTAGCCATATAATTTTAGTTTTTTCTAATAATGAAATAAAATAAAAGCCACGGATCTGATGCGAAGAACGTTGGTACCAGGAATCACCCATATGTAAAAAATTATACTGAACAAAGATTTATTATTATTTATTATATTATTATAACAATGTCCCCACTGTTAGGGCAAACATCTTCCCAATGGATATGCAGCACAGCTGGGTTCCAAATAATCTGGTGGTTCTTGGTTCCAATTGCAGACCGTCTGCGTCATCGAGTATCTCAGACTTTTTGAAGTTATACTTAAAGAAGTATAACTTCAAAAACGCGGCTAAAGAGCCGCGTTATGAAAAAATTATGAGAGTGAAATTTTAAGATGCGCGCGCATCACTGTAACACAAAAGTAACATAATGAAGTTAGCCGCGGGCGCGTTATGAAAAAATCATGTGAGTGAAATTTCGAGATGCGCGCGCATCACTGTAACACAATAGTAACACCATGAAGTTGGCCGCGGGTGCGTTATGAATGTTAGTGTCTAATAATGGTGGATTATTAACCACTTAGTGGTTAATAATCCACCATTATTAGACATCTGTTCGAAAGGTACTTTGAACGATCCACGGAGCTCCATAAGATGATCGCGTTGATCACTGTTTTCATATTTATAATATTTATCCACTTGTTTCTAGTTTCTTTAACACAACGTGTTTTAGTTACTTACAAGTGCTAATTACATATGGATTAATAACTTAAATTCAGTAGTGATTTAAATTGAATATTTTGATTATTTATTACATTTTTTTTATTAGTCTTTAATTTTATGTTACCTGTACCTAGTTTCGGAATCTCGTACAAACTAGTCGGACGTTGTGCAGGACACAACATTGCGTCACGTAAAACCACGTAACTACGCGATAGTGTGACAAGGAGTAACATGAAAAGTGTTACTTAAGGAAGATCTGATATCATTCCGTTCGACATAGTTTCCAAACATGTGGATGAGTTGATTGTAGTAATTAATTGCTGTCGTCGTTAGACGCGATTACATGTTGCTTATATAAGATAGTTGCTTTTCTTGGCAGCTTCGCTCGCGTGGACTACATACAACCTTCAACTCCGTTTCGTCATCATCATCATCATCAGCCTATTAATGTCCCCACTGCTGGAGCACAGGCCTTCCCTATGGATGGAATAGGGATATTGGGCCATGACCCACCATGCGGGCCCAGTGCGGATTGGTGGGTGCTAACGACTGCAGATGCAACCGGGACCGACGGCTTAATGTGCCTTCCGAAGCACGGAGGAGCTCGAGATAGTAAATTTTTGGTCACCCATCCAATGACCGACTTCTGCGAAAGTTGCTTAACTTCAACGATCGCAGCCGAACGCGCTAACCAGTTGCTTACTATTATTCCAAAGCACAAGTTAGTTTACTAAATTCCAGATTTATCTTTTAGTTATTTATATTATTTTCACCCCTTAGAACATCGATTCCAAATTGAAAATAGTGCTTTTGTTGCTTACCAGAAGCTTATTTACTAATTTTCAGATTTCTGTCCTTAAAATAAATAAATAATAATAAATATTTCTAACACTATCACCAATTAGCCTAGCCCCAAAGTAAGCACTGTAAGGCTTGTGTTATGGGATGCTAGGGTAACGGATAGAATACATGTACAGTACATATATAAGTATATTTATAGAAATACTTAGACATCCACGACTGGAGTACAAATGCTCGTATTCATCACACAAACATCTGCCCCCACCGGGATTCGAACCCGGGACCTGTCAAGTAGGCGACACCTTAAAACCCCGCGTACAAACCACTCAAACACGGATTTTAAAGCACAAGTTAGTTTACAAATTTCCAGATTTATCTTTAGTTATTTATATTATTTTAACATCTTAGAGCATCGATTCCCAATAATAGATAGTGCTTTTGTGGCTTACCATAAGCGTATTTACTAAAATTCAGATTTCTATCCTCAAAACCGATAAAGTTTAATATAAATTATTACACCTTAGTGGATGAGTTTTGGGAAATCCTTTCTTTGCAAATACCTACGCCGTAATTTCCACCTACGTGATAAATTTAAACACAATCCGCCTTATAACAAAACTGATACTGGTGTCGTTTCCGGCGTGATTCTCTAAACTTAACACTAAATTTAACATCAGTCTCTCCTTTTTATTCTTTATAGAGAATGAAAAGGATGCACGGTTGTCAAATTTAAGTTTAGCTTTAGAGAATCATGCCAGAATCGACATCATTGTCACCTTTGTTTGCTAAAAACAAGACAGAGACATCAGGTTTAAAACCTAGACTAACTTTAGTCCACGTTTTTGGCTGTGTTTTGATACAATAGCTAGCCTTTAATAGGAAAGTGTGTATAGCTCTTATTTGAACTTCCGTACATCAAAAGGAAAGACGGTTGTATTGCAACACCAAAAAATTTACTGCTTTGTTTAAACAATGGTATTAAACGCCTGACACGCACCTGACTTACTTTTTTGTGGTACAGCTAATACTGGGATCTCTTTGTCATCTGTCTGTCCCAAAGTCAAAAATTCTTTATTGAAATTGGATGCACAATACACCCTTTTGAATCGTCTATATTTTTTTCACTACCGGCAGTTAAGGACATTTCTTTTAGCTGTGGAGAAAAACTGGCGAAGAAAAATATTTCACATTGGTAATTAATTAAGTAACAATATTTACAAAATATTATATTGTAACGGTGTCTATACAAATTCATACCATCTTCATCATAATTATAGAAAAAGCCTGCCGGAACATTTGGAACAGTTTAAACCCAAGCATTTTTGTCTGAAATATAATCAGACACAATATAATAGACTTTATTTGAATGATCAAACGAACTTACCGAAGTGAAGTTCGTTTGGTTACACTCGAGAGCAATGAATCCGGGTCATATAATTGGAAGAGGGTTTCGTTGTTTTACGCAACTCCCTAGCTCGTCCCAAGCATACTCGATCGTGTCGATATCCGGGCTGCGTGCTGGTTACTCCATATGAGTAATGTTGATCTCTTGAAGGTAGAATTCACAATCCAACCTGTATGAGGTCGGGCATTGTCATGCTTAAAAATAGCATCCCCACCCAAATTAACCATAAATGGACCAACGTGTTCATTCAAAATTTCTTCCACACATCTTTCGCTAGTTAAAGTGCCGTTTTCTATGAAAACCAGTTCTGTGTGACTCTCCGACGAAATTCCGGCCCACACAAGTACAGATCTACCACCGTAGACTACTTTTTCTTCGATGCATGTTTGCTTGAATCTTTCCCCAGGTCTTCTATATACTATGTGTCTTCTATCGTGCTTGTAGAACATTTTTGATTCGTCGGAAAACATAACTTTTGACCAATCATCAATAGTCTTAAGTGGTTCTGGGCATATCTTAGTCTTGAAATACGATGCCCACGCTCCAATTTACGGCAACTCTAAGTGGTTTCAAGCTAGCTTCAGCAAGTCGTCGTCTTACTGTCTATGCGCTTGGGTTACTTCCTCCGAGGCATCGAAACTGATTTATAATTTCAGTTCTTGTGAGAAAGCAATTTCGAAGCATGGTGTTCACTAAGTATGGATCTTCTCGTGCTGTGGTACACCTAGTTCTGCCTGTTCCTGATCTGCGTTAGACCCTTTTTTTTCTAGTAACGTCGGAGAACTCTTTGTACTGTTGATAGCGACACACCGACAGTCCTGGCTGTATCGCGCTGAATCCGACCGGTTTCCAGCATTTTGAGAATTCTGGTGCTTTCTTCAGGTGTAAGCGACATGATTACAGCTTGAATAATTAATATTGAACAAGCATTCTTAGATTACGAGTTTTTTAAGGATTCTTTAGGTGACTCGGATTCATTGCTCTCGAGTGTATTATTTCGAACATACATTAAATTTTCATAAATGTATTGACATTCAACAGTCATATTCAATTTTATATCGATTTCAAAAAACGATATTTAATTGGTGTACTCGATAGTTTTACTCTTAAGTTTATAAAAATGAACGTGTGGATCACAATACTCACAACTCGAAGGCTCGTACGTCACGACGTAGGTACTGAGGCGAGTTTGTATTTTATATATTTAATCTTTAATGCCTTAACATTGCATATGGCGGACTTAATGCCAGCATGGCATTCTCTACCAGTCAACCGGAAAGAACGTGCAGAGTCAATAAAACGGCAGACAATCATAGCAAAGAGCCAACATCAAACAATGAAAAAAACAAAATTAAAAATGGTTGCCTGTAAAGTCGGTTTTACGGGCGAAGATTTTACGTGACAACGTCTTTTTCTCGGTAGAATATTTATTGATATGAATATAATTAAATTGCACAATAGGAACAAGGAATTGAATGAAAATAAGAATTGCACAAATTTTAACTATAGAAATATATTTTGTTTACTAAAACATTGTACATGTAAACTTAAACTCATCGTAACGTTACCGAGCGTTACACTTTTTCATAAGTGACTCCCAGCCGCAACCTAATTTAAGACGTTGTCACGTCAAAAAGTATTTAATACTTACATATATACATACATACACACACATATATACATAATATACCTATAATATAGTGTCCGATTTTAGTATCCTATAGATAATAGTATGTATTCGGTTTTGACTTTATATTTGCTTTGATGGCCGTACTTGCGTGTTCCTTGCGTTTCATCTGCCTTTTGTTTTGTAATCTGTGATATAGGATACTTACATCCTACCGCTACGCTGACCTAGAATTAATGAAATGTTGATCAATATCTAGGCTAACATTTCTTATTTTTACTATGTTTTTTTATTTAGAGTTATTTTTTATGTTTTGGAGTTGTTTATCATTGCAATAACACAAGTGCACTGTGTTGTCAATTTGGTTTAATTACAAAATATATGCGTTTTGTTATTAGCTCGCGGCTATTAGTATAATTCCACAGCAAATGTAATTACAAATGATTAAGTACTTATTAACCTTTTTTTTTATTTCACGTCGTACATTCGTTGTCCTAAATTCAGTTTTGATAAGACCTGATGTTATGCGATTATGCACAATCGCCAAGAAGAGGGGATCGTGAGTTAAAAAGAAAAGTCAACAGCCGCCGCCTGGTGAGAGTGACAACGGCTACGCGAACACAGCACGCGCAACTCGCGCGCGAAATCTATTCCACAACGTTCGAATTTCGAATTTGACATTTCGATTTAGCGCCATTTCAAATTTTGTTACAGACTAGCATAATAAACGAAAACTTTTTTTGATAAATAACATAAACAACCTTTTTGGAACAGAACCAATGATTGTGAGAGTCGAAGTGTGAAAGCTAACGTTGTCCCTTTCGCACGTAGGTTCTAGTGTTTAGTGTGTGGTGATAGAGGAGTGTAGAAAAAAGGTGCTAAGTGACTTTAGCGCGTGAAATTTAAAAAGGATGAGGGGCATGCGTACCATAAAGGTAAGTTAATATTAATCAAATTTTGTTAATCCATGTTTTTGTTTGAATGGAATTCCAGATTCGGCTTATTTAAAAGAACTCCTATTTGTTTTATTCATAGGAGATAATGTAAAAGATACTCCATTATTTATATTTGGCAGCATATAAATAAAACTGTACGTAAATTATAATAGTTCGATTTAAGTAAACAAAAAGTAAATATTCAGTAGTAAATTTATATGTTTTTTTTTTAATTTCTTTACCTATTCTGGGAAGGCAAAGGGATTTATAAGAATAAGATTTAATTGTCATTATGTTAACAAAAGAAGATGATGTCATTTTTAATTTTCTTATTATTTTCTAATCATTTTCATAAGTGTAACATATAAGTATAGCGTATATTATGTAGTTGCATAATCTACTGAAGAGGTATACACATGCAACGTGTTTGTTGAAAAAAATATTTTCACTTTTAGAATAAATGCTGATGATTGCTGAGAATTTCTCTCAAACAAACAATGATGTAGTAAAAATGTGTGATTTAACTTAACAGCAGACGGATGGGTGAAGCTCACAGGCATTGTTTGAGATAACATAATAGTTAGTATTCAATTTATCGTTAAAACTTTTTGTTTACCTTCGTGTACCTATGATCGGTGCCATATATTCCTCATCGGAATATTTTTAGAATATGTTTTTAATTACATTATGTTTTATTAAAAATCCTTATGTGGTTTATTCAAGAAAAACCTTCTAAAATTGTTACTTGGGATGGTTTTTTATTCATTTTTATGTTTGCTTTGCGTTTGACGACCTCCTTGGCCAAGTGGTTTGTACGCCAGGTTTCATGGTGTCGTCGACTCGAGAGGTCCCGGGTTCGAATCCCGGTGGGGGCAGATGTTTGTGTGATGAATACGAGTATTTGCTCTCTAGTCATGGATGTTTGTCATGGTCTATATTATTATTTCTATATAAATATACTTACAAAATAAAAAAAATCAATAAATAAAATATAAATATTTCGAACACTCACACCAATTAGCCTAGCCCCAAAGTAAGCACTATAAGGCTTGTGTTATGGGATACTAGTGTAACGGATAGAATACATATACTTTACTTATATAAGTATATTTATATAGAAATACATATTAAACATCCATGACTGGAGTACAAATGCTCGTATCCATCACACAAACATCTGCCCCACCGGGATTCGAACCCGGGACCTCTCGAGTCGGCGACGCCATGAAACCCGGCGTACAAACCACTCGGCCACGGAAGTCGTCAATAATAAAATAAACATGGACCAATAATAAAATAAATGTTGATTTGCACCAACGTAAACAAAAAGACGTAAGATTTTTAACCGGCAAAAAACGGAAGAGGTTCTCAAGTCTATTCATACATATTTTTCATGTATGACCACGCATAACTTTTAGCAGAGTTACTGTCAAATTATGACCTCATTTCGCATGGTCCAAACCATTTTGTACTTAACCAGTACTCTAACTGAACATTTAAAAAAACTTGGTGCAACTTAAAGCTTAAAGTTTTACTGTCGAATTTAGGAAGCTCATTAAGTTATTTTCAGTTACCTGTAATAGGGGTGATGACGGGGTACAGTAAACGAAATTCTATTTAGTCCGTCAGTTAGATGATCAAAAAATAATGGACACGTATTTTTTCTTTGGGTAATCAACCAAAAAATGACAAAGTTATAGCGCGTTAAAGTTTGGGAGTAGGGGCTCGTGACGTCACTTTTGAGTGAATTTTCCCTTATAAGTGTACTCAAACGTGACGTCATGCGACTTTTCAAATCAATATATCTCTGCAATGTTTATATTATGTGAAAAAAGAAAAAATACGTGTCCAATACTTTTTGATAATCTACCTGATAAACGAAGAAATAAAAATTAGTCATCATCCCTATTGTGGGTTACCTATAATGCGAAGAGATGGCGCTGCCTTGTAGCTTAAGAATTTCGACGCGGTCCGTGAGGGCCGCGGTAGCATAATTGGTTAGTGCATTCGCCCGGATTGCGAAGGGTGCGGGTTCGAGTCCCATCTGCTGCCTGGTCCGCGTGGATTTTTTTCTAGTTATATTTTCTTTAGATTTAAAGTTATTTGCACTTATTTTTCAGGTTATAATTAATGATAAAATAAAGCAATTTTGATCCTCACGTAACTGTGTTATTAAGTTGGACAGTTAATAATAACATGCTGTTTTATTTTGCCGGTAGCAAATCGTGTTGTATGTGAAATACTTATATTGCATCGTTGGAAGACTTAATTGCCGTTTAGAACTGCTGTTGTGGCGAGCAAATATGCTAGCTACGTAGTCTTTAGTTAAACCGACCAACCGAGGATGTAATGCAACCTTATATTAACGAAATTATTCCAGATTTCAGTTTTTTTTTCCTTAAAGTTCATCATCATCATCATCAGCCTATTTATGTCCCCAATGCTGGAGCACAGGCCTTTCCTATGGGTGGAATAGGGAGATTGGGCCATGACCCACCACGCGGGCCCAGTGCGGAATGGTGGGTGCTAACGACTGCAGATGCAGCCGGGACCAACGGCTTAACGTGCCTTCCGAAGCACGGACGAGCTCGAGATAGTAAATTTTTTGGACACCCATCCAATGACCGACCGTTGCGAAAGTTGCTTAACTTCAACGATCGCAGCCGAACACGTTAACCACTTGCGCCATGGAGCTCCTCTTCTTCTTCCTTAAAGTTGTTTTCACGAAGGAACACGAGAAGATTTTTGGATGGGTGACCAAAAATTTTCTGTGTCGAGTTCCTCCGTGCTTCGGAAGGCGCGTTAAGCCGTTGGTCGCGGCTGTGTCTGCAGTCGTTAGCACCCGCCAATCCGCACTGGGCCCGCGTGGTGAGTAATGGCCCTATTCCATCCATAGGGAAGGCCCCAGCAGTGGGGACATTAATAGGCTGGTGATGATGATGAAATCCCAGTCAAATTTTGTTTACATAAAAAGGCTATTAATTTAATAGATTAGTTATATTGAATAGCTTTCGATTAATAAAACGCCAAAATAAACATGTATGACATAAGAAGTGTGTCGAACGGTAGAGCGGAAGTAACCACCTTGCCATTTTTCTAGAATAAAATTTACAATTTTTATCTTTTATTAGCGATTAATAATATCATTAATTCATAAATCTGTTTACTGACCACATAGTTTGATTTAACATTTAAACATACTAAACTTTAATCGTCGTCCGTTTCGGCATCATATACTTGGATAAACATCAGTATTATGTCATGTCACTTTTCCGTAAACCGTTTAGTTTCGTATTGTAGCAATAATAGTAATTTATATATATATATATATAATCATTGCAAAAATGAAATAGATGAACCGTCTAATTTCACCTTTATACAAAATAATATAAGTGATGGCCCGTATAGTGCTGCAGCAGTTGATTTCACTATCGATAGTGACGAAATATTGAAAAATAACCACATTATCGATAGATTAATTATTGTATCTATAATAAATAATTAAAATAATATCGATACAATCGAAAGTCAATAGTAATATATATATATGTGTGCGTCTGTAGATATATATATATGTGTGTGTCTGTAGATATATATATATATATAAAAAAAAAGTCTAAGGTGAAATGAAAACATACCGTATTCGCTTTGTGTCGTTGATGTCTTTTGGGACAGAAACATGAATTATAAGAAGATAATTTTCATCATTAAAAGTGAGTGTTTTTGCAAAGCATTATGGCTGTATTGCAAATGTTATTGACTTTGTGTTATGGTACGAAAACCTTCCTGTGCGATTCTGACAAGGGCTAAGAAGATGTTTCGCAGTAAATTAAAAATTAGGGCAAGTACCGATTCCAGAGGCAGAGACCACAATGTTACGAGTAGGGTAACACAAACATTTGTGACCTCAGACGTATCTCTGAAGTAATTTTTCAACTTGACGACTCTGTATATAACAATCCAGGGAGAAAAGAACAGCCCTTGCTGAGTTTCTTGCCGGTTCTTCTCAGTACAAGGTCTCCCGCCTTAGTTTTGCGAACCGATGGCGTAGCTTCTTGACAAGTGCTTGTAACAGCCGAGACTGAATAAATGACTTTTCATTTCATTTCATTCCTTTGCGCAAGCGTTCAATAAATCAAATGCGCATGCTCATCACGTGGTGTATAGATCAATAAGCGTACTTACTATGTTCTAATTTCAAATGTTGCACAATACCTAGTCTCGGAAGTTGTTGGTGAATGTATAGTTTTGTAACGCACCGCCAACTTGAGTTACATCTTCTTAATTTGTTTACTTATAACTTATAGGCTTTTGACGCCGCTCACTTTGTGTCCAAATCGTTCGCTCCCTATCACACTAATATTATAAAGGCGAAAGTTTGTGAGTGTGTTTGTTTGTTATCTGCACGTCTAAACGGCTGGAGCGATTTTAATAAAGGAGACCCGGTACTTTTCATAGAAAAAATGCTAAACTTGTATACAGTTGAATTTGGTCTCAAAATAAAGCCAAAATTATTTGCTACATAAAACTACTTTTGCCTTATTTTTAGTGAATCGTGGAAAGAAGTTATATAATGATTAACATTTTTTGATATGGAAACCCTAAATCTTCAAGGGACAGAATTTTACTTCAAAATATTACTCAAGTGACTGTAAAAACTAGGATTCCTTTGCTTTTTATAATTAAAAAACCAAATGTCAATTTGACAATTCTAAAATACAAACAAAAAAATCATTCGCATTTCGCATCCGCTCCCGCGTACTGTGATTGTGAATGTTCTCTGCTGTGATTGCCTTTTTATCCGTTATTTCTCTTGACGACCCGGCTACATATAGAGGTTATATTGAAAAACCTACGTATATGACATTGACAGCTAGCTGCTGATGACAAATATTGCCAGACTACGTTACCCAATTATGAAACACAGATAAAAAAAATAAAAAAGTATACAACTTTGGCACAAAATGCCGGGTGTCCTTTGGTATGGAGTTAGCCGACACCCTAGATTTACACAGAATACTTTTATCCCGAAAAAATGTTAGTTTCCAGAGGGATTTTCAAGAAACTAAGTTACCGTAGAGGAAATCGCTGGCGCCCTCTAGTTGCATCATAATAATGAATGAGATTGATACTCAATGTGAGAGGGATTATTGGTGCGTTCATTTGCAAGCGCAAGATGTTATGTTCTCGTAATAACATTTAACTAGCAAACCAGTGAACCAAATGTTCACCAAAACCTGATTTCTCGAAAACCGGAAGTGCTACGTTACTCAAATCCGGTTTGTAGTCTTATCAGACTATTCTTAACTTATAACTTAAATATTCTCTTTATCTATCTCTCACGGTTTGGCCGCTGAAACAGCACCACGGACAGACGGACGCGTCTAATAGATAAGAGATTTGTAATGATGGTACTATACGATAGAAGAGTCGTTGACCGTATTGAGCCTGAGATCAATTCAATTTCCTTTATTAACTCGACTCCGATCCAATTTCATGTTTCTGCGAATCGTATATTATTCCAACGCTCTCATGGAAATCATTTGATTTAATGATTTTAGAAATGACGCCTTACTTTATTCAGTTTAATTAATCATCTCAAAGAAAGCGAGAACATAATAATATCAACTTTAAAATAAACTTGAAAAATAGGGTCTTTGTATACGAACAAAAACAACTAAGGAATTCTAAATTTAAATTTAGAACCTACACTCGTACTTACTAGGAATATCGATGTTCCAAATAACAGGTACTACGTACCGTGAATACCCATCTAAAGTCGCGTTCTCAAAACCGATTGACCGCAGTGAAAGGTCGTCGACTCTACAACGTAATACCAACGGAACCTAGAATGAAAGCGAAGCCGTTTTGCTTTCTTAACCGACGCCTAGGCTGTCTGTCTACTGGTATTCTAACGATCTATGCCATCATTTGACATTGACAGGTGGCGCCGCCCTAGTGGAGTGATGCGGAAAATGATAAATTTAAATTGCTAGTGCAAGAAAAATGTTGTCCAGTACTCCATGGTATATTACAACCCAAGAAGTATACGAATACGTAGATATTCCTACTGTGAAGCAACAGATATATATGTACATTCTGCAAGAACTACTGTCTCATAATTGAGGTAAATTGTTTTTTTTTTATAATATATTTGATAGTTTATTTAAATAATAATAATAATTTGAGTAAAATTGCAACGCCCTTGCAGGGTGTCACAAGTTTCTGCAAATAAGTGGCACAAATATATCACACCCTGCAATGGCGTTCCAATTTTACTTATTTTTTTTATATAACTCGGTAGGCAAATGATTCTACCCCACCTGATGTTAAGTGGTGATAAAGTCCAAACGCGAAGATAGCTGGAACAGCAGTTATAAACTGCTATACCAACCATCCTCACCTTGCCGGCCCGCAAAAATGCTTCTTCAAAAAAAAATATTATTATTATTTAAATAATCTATCAAATATATTATAAAAAAAAACAGTTCAATTCAATTATGATATGTTATTGTTTTGTACTATCTGTGGCATGCAATAAGGAATAAAGAACATAAAAATCATGTAGCGAATAAACTCGTCAACACTAATGACATAGTATGTCGATTAAAAAGGTCAAAACTGGCTTCTATACAAAACTACACTCCATATGACATCTCTGGGCATGTTAGGTCTCTAATTTCTGGGAACATCTTCAAACAATTTTAATAATTTAATTTTATATTATAATAGGGATGATGACTAATTTTTTTTTCTTCGTTCATCAGGTAGATTATTAAAAAGTATTGGACATGTATTTTTTCTTTTTTCACATAATATAAATATTGCAGAGATATATTGATTTGAAAAGTTGCATGACGTCACGTTTGAGTACACTTATAAGTGTAAATTCACTCAAAAGTGACGTCACGAGCCCCTACTCCCAAACATTGACGCGCTATAACTTTGTCATTTTTTGGTTGATTGCCCAAAGAAAAAATACGTGTCCATTATTTATTGATCATCTAACTGACGGACTAAATAGAATTTTGTTTAATGTACCCCGTCATCACCCCTATTGTGTTTTAATAATTTTCGAATCTGTTTTTCAATTCTGCTAGGTCCATGACCCACCACGCGGGTCTAGTGTGGATTAATGTGTCAAATATTTTTATTGAGTGGAATCGGGAGATTGAACCATGACCCACTCCACTGCAATTAGTGACAGTTTACAAAAGTACAGATTTCTACGCCTGTTCAATAAAATTTACCAAAACCAATTCTATAACATCGGAGTAGATAGCTAATTATAAACGAAATACTCGTAAATTATGGCGGATATGACCCAAATTGCTATCGAAAACATCGAAAGATCTGTTTTCTAAAATGACTTGTATAATATGGCTTAGCGTTTTCGTAATGGACAATGTAAAATAAAAAATCAGCTCATTAGATTGATTGTATATTTCTTCAGGTCATCATCATTATAATTTCAGCCGTACGTCGCCCACCGCTGAGCATAGGTCTCCCTTCCTTAGGTGCTGGGCCTTCAATTTCCTTTTTCTTTCATTAATAAAAAAAAGTTTTACACTAACTATAATTGCTATTTCTTCTTTCAAATGTTTAATACTTGTAAAAGTATTCATTTGACATTGTGGGTTACCTTTAATGCGAAGAGATGGCGCTGCCTTGCAGCTTAAGAATGGCTAGAAGAATTTCGACGGTAGCATAATTGGTCAGTGCATTCGCCCGGATTGCGAAGGGTGCGGGTTCGAGTCCCGTCTGCTGCCTGTAACGAGTGGAATTTTTCTAGTTAAATTTTCTTTAGATTTAAACGTAAAGCAGTTACATGCTTAAAAATAAAAATTATAGATTTTCTGCTATTCGGTGCGGAGACGAATTCAAAAATCAGATGTCATCAAATCAGTTTAGCCGTTCTTGAGTTATAAGAAGTCTAACTAACACGACTTTGTTTTATATACGAGATGGACTAGTCTTAACTAGTATCGCCTGAAAAGCTCGAAGAAGTATCGATATTTTCTTTAGATTTAAACATCAAGTTATATGCTTTAAAAATAATAAAGATTATAAAGTTTTTCACTATTTAAATGGTACGATAATTTTATGATCCGATTAGTTGCATAGATAAAATTAAGTGTTCCGTTCTTGGAATATATTGCATCACTTAATTGACTATTTTACCAGTGCCAGTTGTAACAAAAAGGCTGCCTATCGCCATTAGTCTACTTTTTAATGTCTCATTTAATATTAACTTTCCACGGAACGGATTAAATGTTAATTGTAAATACAACGGCTAGTTTTGTCGGATTATTGATAGTTGAATAATATCGTAATAACCCTTTGTAATCTCTAAAATAATATCTATAATATCGATAGCAAAAACAACAATACCATCGGTACTATTGACTTTCGATTGTATCGATATTATTTAATTAATATATTATCGATACAATGAATAGTCTATCGATAATGTGGTTATTTTTCAATATTTCGTCACTATCGATAGTGAAATCAACTGTTGCAGCACTATACGGGCCATCAGTCATATTATTTTATATAAAGGTGAAATTAGACGGGTCATCAATTAAATTTTTGCAATGATTTGTGAATGATGAACAGTGAAATGCATTGTTTGTATAGACGCATCGATTTTCATGAAAGCTAATACTCCATTCTTTGTTAAATTCCCGCATGTACAACATAAGTTTCGAGTTATTTAATTGACGAATTAATACCGAGGCAGTAAAAGGGATGAACCGTGAATGATGTGTCTTTATTTAGGCATTTCACTTGTCGTTCATTGCCAATGAATTATGACATGAAAGATGCATGTTCGATGCTTGTCAAAACAATCAGGAGACAGCTCTGAATAAGTATCATAGGAGCCAGAAGCTCTTATCGCAAAGGCACATTCCGATGGACGTCAATTTGACATTTAATTTTCGGTTTTTCATCGTTGATGCATCGAAAATGAAAGCTAAAACGAACCGTCTAATTTCAGCTTAAGAGCCAGAGTCAGCGCATACTCCTGCTTTAGTTACTTACAGTGAAATAACAATTGAATAAAACAGTGAAATAACAATTGAACAAAACTGGCCTTTTTTTGTCTATATCGTATCGTTAGCGTTCTAATGGTTCATGTCATGCATGCCTTGCCAAAAGCCAGAACTTTTATACAAACACGGTCATCAATATCGAGCCTTATAATATAAACTAATACAGTGCGCCACATGACTCACCAGGCATTGGGTTAATGGTTGCGAACGAAGGAGCTTGAGATAATATTATTTTAAAAAAAATTGTGTGTCAGCTCCGACGCACGACTGCAGTTTACTCCTTAAGTTCGATAGTCTAACCAGACGCAAAAAGAGTTTATTTAACTTAAAAAAGATTGATACTGTATGAAAGGGTAAATTACCAAATTAATGAAAATAATATACATGTATATATATTCATTTCATATTCATTTATTATAACTAATCGACGAAATATTTTACATTAAACTTTTTACAATAGTCAATTTCAGATGTGCATAAATATATCATTAGGAATGTTGATAAATTATGCAATTATTATTATCAGACTATTATCATTTTTTTCAATATTAATTAAATCAACGTTGTCTGCATTATTAATTACAGTGACAAGTGGTTTATGGTAACTAAAATAAGACACATGGACGTTCGTAGATACGTGGTTCACGAATCTTGAAAATACCGCATCAATGGTTGTACCATACCTCATTGTCCCCATTGCTTTATCAGAAACAATATCTAAATTCAGTTCAGATTTTAAAAAAAATATTAATGTCAATCCGTCATCTTTGTTTGTCAAAGTTATGCGACATTGATAGATTTTACTCCTCACATTTTTCTCATACCGGGCCCCTTATATATGCAATTCGATTCTTAAGGAGTAAACTCCAATAACATCCGCATTACCAGACATTATAAAACTTGCTTATCCACAGCAATCGAGGATTGAACATTCTAACCGCTCTCTCTCATATTTATTGCTCTAGAAGCTATTAGACGTGCTATTCTCCAAAATATGTATGCACTTTTGTATTATTATTTGCCACATACGAGTATGGATAGAAAGTGACGAGACTGCATAAGTTGTGAGAGATACGAGACCAATATATGCCCGTCTCTTTCCGACGAGCTTTGCCTTTTACAAATGCTATAATATCAGCAATGCGGAGATAGGAGGTTAAAGTGATGTGTTGTGTAAATCATTAACGGGAACGAGTATCATCCGTGTTGTCGTAATCACTTCCGCTAAAGGTGATTTATATAAGACCAGTGGTCGCCCGCGACTTCGTCTGCGTTAACTTAAGTTTCTTGAAAATTCCTCTGGAACCTAACATTTTTTCGGGATAAAAGTATGTGTTAATCTGGAGTGTCAGCTAACTCCATAAAAAATTTATTATAATCGCTACAGCCGTTTAGACGTGAAGAAGTAACAAACATACACACTCACATACTCACACACTCACAAACTTTCAGAGCATGGTCTGGCCGAGTCTCGTTTATATAATACAGATATTGGTGGCAATTCTGGCGTGATTCTCTGAACTTAAAACTAAATTTAACATCAGTCTCTCCTTTTCATTGTTTATAGAGAATGATAAGGATACTGCTGTCAAATTTAAGTTTAGGTTTAGAGAATCATGCTAGAATCGGCACCATTATTAAATTTATTTAGTCTGTCGGAACCCTTTGCGGGCAAAAATAGTTTTTAGTACTTCCAAAATTTTAAATTCCTTATTTTGTTCAGAACAATATCATACAGTCAAAGCGGAACTATAGAGAAAATAATAATTGATGTGGTCCAGTTGCGAACATATAAAATATTGAGCGAATAGCGGGCAATATTTTGATTTGATAAAGTCCACAAAAAATTAAGAACAAAAGAAATTCATCATCAAGCGGAAAGTTCCTTAAAACGTGTTGTAGCTTGCAGGCTTCCAGATGATTTTTTTTAGTTACTTTGAGAGTAACTGATATAGTGCAGGAAATTTATGACGATGACGTTTTCGCACTTTCTGCTCCATGATGTAAATTGTTTATCATAATATCATAGTTGTAAATTGTGGTTTTGTGCCAATATTAAAACATAATTTTCTAAAGAAAAGTTTACTAGAAAAAAATCCACGCGGACCAGGCAGCGGACGGGACTCGAACCCGCATCCTTCGCTATCCGGGCGAATGCACTGACCATTATGCTACCACGGCCCTATTACGGCGAAGAGCAACCTTTTCTTTAAAAAATAAATAAAATCATAACATAATTTTCTAATTGCCAATTAATGTCATTTAACGACCTCCGTGGTCGAGTGGTTTGTATACCGGTTTTCATGTTGTCGCCGATTCAAGAGGGTTCCCGGGTTCAAATCCAGGTGGAGGCAGATGTTTGTGTGATGAATACGAGCATTTGTGCTCCAGTCATGGATGTTTAATATGTATATCTATAAAAATATACTTATATATGTATAGTATATGTATTCTATCCGTTAACCTAGTATCCCATAACAAAAGCCTTATAGTGCTTACTTTGGGGCTAGGCTAATTGGTGTGAGTTTTGGAAATATTTATTTATTTATATTTATTTATTAAAAATGTTATAATTTTCTAAATGACAAAACCATCAATCATTGTGTTTTCTGTTTTCCTTACCCATAGACCATGGTATTCCACAATGGATAAGGGTTCCCAATTTCAGTCTAACTAAGTTCAAACTTTCTTTCTCATCATTATATCTATTGCATTTGTTTTCTTCACACCTCATCACTTTCCCCAGGATAATTTTACTGAAAGATATAATCGGGCTAAAATTACCATTTAGCCGGTTTGGTGGCAACGATCACCACTCCTAATGATTCTCCAGTACGGTTTATTTTTGTCAAACTCGCTCATCATTACAGATTGCTCTCGGCACCGGTTAGGTGAACAACGCACGAGCCGCGAACCGCGGCGGATGGCGATCGCGCGGGAGTTAATACATTTTTTTGGGTGGTTTTATGAACACATATAGAAGTCAAAGTATTTAGAGACACATGAGGCGTCGGAGTTTTAGACCAGCTCTCCGATGTACTGACTTACTGAGTAGAAAATGATCTCAATGAATCAAATTGGAAGTATAATAAAACTCTTTTGATTAATGCGTAAATTATGTATTTGTAACAGATAGTCCCTTTAAAATAGCTTAGGCATAATATGTTAATATTAGTTTATAGTTATATTATTTGTAAGTTTATAATAGGAGTATTATTTTAACATGATACTGTAAGGAAATAGAGCGTTGGCTTGCCAACAACCTGATGTTTACAGGTTGGCAAGGTATTAAAAAATGATAAAATTATGTATCAATGATTAAATAAATAAATCTATACTAATATTATAAAGCTGCAGAGTTTGTTTGTTTGTTTGTCTGAACGCGCTAATCCCTGGAACTACTGGTCCGATTTGAATGATTCTTTCAGTGTTGGGTAGTCCATTTATCGAGGAAGGCTATAGGCTATATTTTTTTTTCAAAATTAGGGATCCGTAATAAAATTGCTTTTTTGTAACACAAGGTGTAAAATCGAAAAACTATTTTTGCGTGCGCTGCAAAAACTATTGACAATAGAACAAAATGATGTACAACGGGTTTGTAGATCCCATTAAGACCTACAAAAAAGTCCGCGAGAACATATATCTAGCTATCATGGTTTAATCACAATAACCGATTTTGTGTTCAAAATAATTATTAAATCATCTGAAGAAAAAAAAAACTACGTTAAATATTTGTATCGTAATATTAAAAACACAAACAACCCTTAATTTTCACCCCTCCACCACCCATATTTTTATGGCGATACCAAGTTCGCTGGGTCAGCTAGTAAAATAATAAAAATGATCACGATGCAATAATCAAATGATCACGATGAAATAATCAATTGATCACGATGAAATGAGGGCTATCGCGTATGAATCCGCCGCTAGAGGCGCTAGTGTAGCGTGAGGTCTCCGAAATGTCAAATGTTATTGCTCGTTGGTTGACTACGCGGGTTTATTTCTTATTAAAATAATGTTGTGAATAATTGGTAACAATTCGGCCTAATTATGGCAAATATGAGTTATGTGGCAATGAATGTCAGATATTAAAAATTTGAGCTTAGAAAAATGATTATGTTCCCATTTTTTCCGAATAAAACGGAACTGCGCGTCACTGTGGCATGGCCTATTATGTTTAGGATATGGTTCTTTTGTGTTAAAATACTATCTAAATGTAACCTTTGATTTCATGTGCGTATTAATAAACTTTAAAAGTTACAATTTAGGACCTCACTCAACAGTGGCGCCATCTGGTGAGGCAGAAAACGGTAGCCCTCATTGGCATCCGCGTAACCGCGCGGCAGAGTCATACGAATTAAGATCCGTGCAACCGTCATTCGCCGCGGTTTGAGGCTCGCGCGTGGTGGCGCTTAATGCGAATCATCTTTATATCTAGCGCGTGAACTAGTGTAAACTGAACGGCGGTTTGATGTTGTAATAAGTTCCGTTATCGCGATAAAAGCGACTCGGTCGCACGGAAGTGGTGAAGCGAGAGGCTTCACGACACTCATTGCCTAATTAACACACTGTTTTGCTTCCTGTCACCATTCACAATTATTATGCACCGCAGAGCTAGTTAAAGTTGAATCTTAGTATAACTTTAATTGTTCGCTTGGATAGTTATTGTCAAAATCAAATTATGACCTCATTTTGATTACCGTCAAATGATGCAAGACATTTTTTTACTGAAAACCGTACTTTAACTGAATAGTTAATATAAGCTGGTGCAACTCACGCTAAGTAACCTATATTAACAACGAAAGTTTCGGCAAACTTATAAAAATAAATGAAATCCTTTATGTGAAATCTCGAGGAGGAGATAGAGGAGCTCGATGGCGCAAGTGGTTAGCGCGTTCGGCTGCGATCGTTGAACATAAGCAACTTTTGCAGTGGTCGGTCATTGGATGGATGACCAAAAAATTTACTATCTCGAGCTCCTCCGTGCTTCGGAAGGCACGTTAAGCCGTTGGTCCCGGCTGCATCTGCAGTCGTTAGCACCCACCAATCCGCACTGGGCCAATCTCCCTATTCCATCTATGGGGAAGGCTTGTGCCCCAGCAGTGGGGACATTAATAGGCTGATGATGATGTGAAATCTCACTCGCGAAAACCTGCTACTTGATTTGAAATTTTTATTTATTAAATATGATCTGCATTCTAAAAAGTTATAGGAAGATTGTTCAATACATAAATGAATAAGAAAAGGCAGACCTTATTAAATTTCTTATTTTCACTCTTGACTTATTCGGAAATTGCTTCATTGAAAAAAAGAACTCTTTTTGGGTACGCGACGAAATAGCAGTCCACTAATTTGCCATTATGGCAATTATAATACATTAACGCTCTCTACAGTGGTTTACTAATTGGTGGTTTTATATACACGATATTTTCTTATTTTAACGACTGACAGCCAAAGGTACTCAGAAATGTCAAGTTAATTAAAAGTACCTTTTAATGGACTCCATTCTATATTCCATAATAGTAAATAACGTGAGATTGTTTTCTAATACTTGTTAAATATCCTATTAAAAGAACACGGTCAATTAAAAAAATATAAAGTTATTCTTTTGAAATTAAACTTTTAACTTGCTTTTAAGTCCTTTCAATACACACGCTCGCACACACACAAACAATCGCACGCGCACACACATACACACACGCACGCACACATACACCGCCAACATGAACATTCTTAAATATTGTCTAGGTACTAAGAAAATAAAAATAAACTGCTTATGGAGAGCGGTGTCCCCGGACACAGGCCCTTTCAAGATTACTGATTTTTTTTGGAGAAAATTTTAAGATGAAATAAAGATTTTATTATTATTATTAATATTATTTCTCCTTAAAATGCTCTTTTTCAAGGCTCGTAGTATAGCCTTATTGTGATCCAAAAAGGCATTGCATTACCGTGAAACCAACAAATAGCATTGCGCCTGTACCTGTTTTAATTTTTGAAGTGAAAACTGCTTTAGCGGCGTTCTACACTTTTTTTTGTATGGGTAAAAAATGTTAAACTCGCGTCAGGTTAAACACGTGGGCTGATCGCATCATGACACACAATAAAATTGGAAAGGTTGTTGACTTTCAATATATTTAACGAAACATAGTAATATTTAATTTTATCGTATTATAATAATAAGTCTCTATCTAGGACGTCAATGCATTTTTTTTACAATAGATGTGGCTAGGTGCGCTTAAATTTGATTCATGTAAGTTGATTTCTTTACAATAGATGACGCTAAGTGCGCTTAAACGTGATTTTTCTGTGAGATAAACCTTTTTTAATGTAATGTAAATTGTCATATTTGTGTACGATAGCGCAATAAATTAATATTGTATTCTACCACATACATGATAGTACTTTTATACTGATAATTAAAACAATTCGTGCAAAATTATTCCCTAACCATTCCAAAATATCAAAAATGCACAACGTTAATATTCAAGTTTTCACTTCTGCCGGCACTCCCGGAGTGCAACCCGTCGTTTTTTTTTCTAAACCACGTTCTTCCCGCTGCGTTTTTTGACGGAGGCGCTGTAGTTTTGGCAAAATATACTCTAGTTATGTAAAAAAATATTTTTAAAGTGAGTAACTGTAGTACTGACCTACTTAAAAACCCGTACTGGACACTGAAAAAGAGTATTTGAGCGTAGTTGCGTAATGCTATTACCTTCTTCATTAGCTATTCCATGCCTACTTGTTGAGTAACTCTTGGATGTCATTTGACGAAAAGCTACAACACCATGATCTACTTAAATTTCCAGTTTTCTTTATGGGCCAATGTAACTAAAAGTAAGAGTATTCAATTTCAAAATTATAACGTGTTTTTTTTTTGAGAAATAACTATTTAGGTGCCAGTTTCGTAATTCCCTTGATAAATTACTTTGGTTAGATAATTATAATTCTAAGTTTCACATTTATCTATGACAAGAGAGATTCCTTACCCAAATTAGCTGAATTAATAATTTCGAACTGATTGAAGTACCTATGATGAAATCATTTTTCGAATAGTATACCGATGCTGGCGTAGTGGCGAAAAAATATCTATTTATTTATTTAATCTTTAATGCCTTTACATTGCATATGGCGGACTTAATGCCAGCATGGCATTCTCTACCAGTCAACCGAAAAGAACGTGCAGAGTCAATAAAACGGCAGACAATCATAGGAAAGAGCAAACATCAAACAATGAAAAAACAAAATTAAATAGCGTTTAATACATACATACAAACATAAATGAAAATACACACACACACACATATATACATAAATATATACATAATCTCTTATCTATTAGACAAGTCCGTCCGTCCGTCCGTCTGTGGTGCTGTTTCAGCGGCCAAACCGTAAGAGATAGATAAAGAGAATGTTTAAGTTATAAGTTAAGAATAGTCTGATAAGACTACAAACCGGATTTGAGTAACGTAGCACTTCCGGTTTTCGAGAAATCACGAATTTCAAACGAAACCACACAAAATCTCCGAAGTTCTCAATTAATTAAATAATTTTTTTTTTATTCAGGTTTTGGTGAACATTTGGTTCACTGGTTTGCTAGTATACCTATAATATAGTGTCCGATTTTAGCATCCTGATTCAACTTAAGCACTATGCAATAGATTCAAATAATGTTCCCGCACCGAACTCTTAAACTCCGTCCTGTATGGAGCGTTTCGAACGTCTAGAAGAAGTACATTCCAGAGTCGAATGGCAGTAAGGGTGAATGAACTGGAGACAAACCTAGTATGGTGAATCGGTACTTCAAGTATCAAATTATCAATTCAAGTATCCTTCTAGTTAACAACAAAACTGTGGAATATATTGTCGCCTGCAGTGTTTCCGGACCAATACGACCCAAAAACCTTCAAAAAAAGAGCGTACGGCTTCCTTAAAGGCATTTGTGATACTCCTGGTGTTGCAAGTGTCCATGGGCGACGGTAATCACTTACCATCTGGTGAGCCGTCTGCTTGTACGCCCCCTATACCTTTTTTTTTTTTTTGACACCAATTATTACAAAAAAAGAAAAACAAATGGGTATTACAAGTCCATGTGAATTATTTTTTAAGGTGCATACAGCAATTTCCACACATTTTTTGGCACAATATTAGTCTTTAAAGTTATTCTCCAAATATCTATATGAGGTAAGTTAATTTTTACTCATTGAGGTTTATACGATTGACCATATTAAATTTAAATTTGATTTTTCACGATTTGAATGCTTACCATACAACACGTTAAACTGGTGAAGGCTAATACTATTGTAAATTGTTGTTGTGAACAACGACATAGAGGTACCTCTCCAAAAAACAAACTATTGTTAAAGCTTAACTCAGGACTACCTCTGACACCAACCAATCAAAAGCCTTATGTTTTTATTCAATACAATACAGGCTGTTCGGCTTCTGACGCTTTGTCTTTGGCTTATTATTTCCACTTGCTTTATTATTATTATTATTTAATCATTGTTTAAATCAAATTAAAAATAAATAAATAAATAGTTCATCACCATTCATGACTTCAGCGCGGGCTTTAGTTGTAATGACCAATTTGCAAAACTTTTTCTATATTGTATTTGTATTTTTTTTCCAACACACACCAATTAGCCTAGCCCCAAAGTAAGCACTGTAAGGCTTGTGTTATGGGATGCTAGGGTAACGGATAGAATGCATACATTGTACAAATAAAAGTATATTTATATACATATTATACATCCACTGGAGGACAAATGCTCGTATTCATCACACAAACATCTGCCCCCACCGGGATTCGAACCCGGGAGCCCTCGAGTCGGCGACACCACGAAACCCGGCGTACAAACCACTCGGCCACGGAGGTCGTCTACCAATCAATCAACCAATTTTAATTATTTAACTGCTAGATGCGTACATCTAAAGAAAATTTTACTAGAAACTGTTCCACGCGGGTCTCAATTTCAGACGGGATTCGAACGAATTGTTTTCACTAAAAATTTCTTTAGATTTAAATTATTTCCATTCTTCGGTCTGAACCGTTTTGCATCTTAGCAATTCCTAGTATAGTTGATTTCTAGAACATGTTATTATATGAAAAGGAAAGAAAGCTGCCCCTCTCTCCTTTCCAAGAACCAGTCGTTGAACTCGCGTTAACTGCAGATTAATAAACACTTCCTCGTCGCCATCTTGTTACATTTTCCCTAACAAAATGGCTGCTTTATGTAGTTTAAATAGCCTGTAAACATGATTGTGTTCACAAGGAAATTGGACGTCTGATTAATGACAAACGATAGTGTTCTAATTATAGACGTTATTAATATGTTTCTCGAATATCATACTACAAAATGATATAATTTTCTCATTGGCTTTCATACAAGCATCGGTCTTATAGAATCTTAACTTTGATCCTTTCCCAATCGCGCAAGGGATCAATGCTATTTAAATTTATGTAACAGTTTACCATAACATAGGAAGAAAGAAAGATTATTCTAAAATTATGGTAATAAAAGAAATTACATTCGAATTTGAGAAAACTTGACACAGGAGGATGTTGTAATGGAAATTCATTTATCTATCTATATATATAAAACTCAAAGGTGACTGACTGACATAGTGATCTATCAACGCACAGCCCAAACCACTGGACGGATCGGGCTGAAATTTGGCATGCAGGTAGATGTTATGACGTAGGCATCCGCTAAGAAATTATTTTGATCAATTCTACCCCCAAGGGCATAAAATAGGGAATGAAAGTTTGTATGAAACTTTGTCAATTTTAAACCGATCGGGCTGAGACTTTGCATGCAGGTATAAGAAGAATCATAGATTAATGTCATTATGTATAATACAAGCCTGAGAACAAAAACTGTAGTCTACACTTCAGCTCTACACCGAAGCGAAGCGAGGGCGGGTCGCTAGTTTAATATATTTTTACTGAGGGAAAGCGACCAAAAGGAAGGACACGCTGGACCCACCGCTCTCGACACTTCCACACACAGTTACATTCAGCGGCAGACAGAAACAGCTGGCGTCGCGTCGCATCAGCAAAAAAAAACTCTTCCCTACAGATCACCACGACCCTCAGGAATGACGAAACCCACTCAAGGAGTAGGAGGATATATCTTAATGATATTGATAGATTGATATTTTATAGATTGCTGTATTCAAAGCCTCAGCCCAGAATCTTTGGTCCATAACCTGATGGGTTTGGGCGAAAATTAGAAGAGATTATAATGATATAGTGAGATTTATTTTCTATCAAGTTAGCACAGTAAAACAGTTGACACAAGAGAGAGTATTAAATACGACCGTAATCTAATATCCGTAATATAGACCGTAATATAGAATGACATAATCAACGCATAGACAGTGGCTCCAACTAGTGAGGTGTTTAGATAACTATGACAATTTACATTGTTTGGTTTATATTAGTTCTAACAATATCATTATCACTAAACAGTTTTGTCATTGATATCAATCTATGGGTTTCAGACGACCTCCGTGGCCGAGTGGTTTATACTTTTGCAGAGATCGGTCATTGGCTGGGTTACCAAAAATTTACAATCACGAACTCCTCCGTGCTTCGAAAGGCATATTAAGCTGTCAGTCCCGGTTGCATCTGCAGTCGTTAGCACCCACCAATCCTCTTTGGGCTCGCGTGATGGGCCATGGCCTAATCTCCCTATATAGGGAAGGCTTGTGCCCCAGCAGTGGGCTCATTAATAGGCTGATGATGATAACTGTCTATTTTCATCAAGCAATTCTGTAGCAAGCGGTGGCATATCAGTTGCAAACTATATTAGGCCTGCCGCTGTGCCCTACACATTATACCTTTTCGCGTTCTGATGTCACCTGTTCGATTGCGTACTCATTCGGGGCCATGTCCGCAACTAAGTATGAGTGTACACTCCGATGCATCGGGAAAGTCCACTTTCATTTGTTACGACTAAAACAAGACTCAAATATTGCAAAGACTCACCACTCAAAATAGAAACACCAAAATGTAGTGTTATTACGCGATGTTATAGTCATAGTCATAGTCATAGTCATAATATTTATTGCTTCATCATCATCGTTCTTCTGAATGGGAATCGGAAACGTATAATTTTCACGTTATAGGTTCAGATTACAGAACAAAAGGCAGATGGAATGCACGGAATCCGCGAGTGCGGCCACCAAAGCAAATAATAACAATAATAAATATTTCCCCGTTCACACCAATTAGCCTTGTCCCAAAGTAAGCACTGTAAGGCTTGTGTTTTGGGATACTAGGGTAAGGGATAGAATACATATACAGTACATATATAAGCATATTTATATAGAAATAGATATAGAATATCTATGACTGGAGTGCAAATGCTCGTATTCATCACACAAACATCTGCCCCCACCGGGATTCGAACCAGGGACCTCTCGAGTCGGAGACACCATGAAACTCGGCGTACAAACCACTCGACCTCGGAGGTTGTCGAAAATGCAAAGTCAAAAGCAAATATAAACTTGCGTCAGTACACTACAACGCATCGTGTTGTGAATGCGTCCCGTAAATACTTAGTTTTTATCAGAACTGTGCCGCCTTGTTCGAAACATTGAAAAACTGTTCACAAAGACAAATAATATTTTAGTTTTGATTCACTATTTTAGCGGTAATGACTTACACATTAAAAATAGATATATGGTGTCACGGACTTTTTTTTAGAACTATTTAAGAGATATATTTTCACTCTATATTACATTCATGTAACTTTTATTGTTTTTGCAGTGCAGGCCAAAATGGCTCTCAGATGGGAGTTTTTTTTCCGTCTTATGTGACACTTATTGTTATATATTGCCCAATTCACTCAATAACTACATAAATTATTATATATATGTAATTATCATATATGAGCTATATACTGTTAAGTTTCATCAAAATCCATTCAGTATTTTTTAAGGTGAAAGAGTAACAAAGGTCCATACAAACGTAAGTGAAATTAAAAGCGTAAGTGGTTAATATACAACTTTAAAGCGTTGTAGATCCTAAACAATCATATAAAATGAAAAATAGCGTTAGAAACCTAAATATGATTTTTGATTATCTAGACAGTGATACCCCACTCGACATATTTTGTCAACTTATTTTTTTTACTTCGTTACAATATGGCGCCTAATTTTGCCCATATTGAATTTTGATTACTATCATATCTTTAGTAGCACTCCCATGATTGAGACGAATCGATTGATGTATAAAACATCAAAATCGGTCCAGGCGTTTGGTCTCTAGTGTGCCACAAAGGAACAAACATACATATATAAACACATAACCCTGTCTGCGCGTCGCGCTTCGCGCTCTTGCATAGCGCAGCCGGGTAAAAAAAGGCTTTACTTTTGATTTAGTATTTGGTTCGGTGGTCGCACTTGCATGTTCCTTGCGTTGCATTGTCCACCTGCCTCTTGTTCTGTAATCTGATCTTATAAGTATACTAGCGCCCCGCCCTCGCTTCGCTTCGGTGTAGAGCTGAAGTGTGTACAGTTTTTGTTCTCAGGCTTGTATTATACACAATGATATTCAACTTTGATTCTTCTTATACCTGCATGCAAAGTCTCAGCCCGATCGGTTTAAAATTGACAAAGTTTCATACAAAGTTTCATTACCTACTTTATCCTCTTGGGGGTAGAATTGATCAAAACCCTTTCTTAGCGGATGCCTACGTCATAACATCTATCTGCATGCCAAATTTCAGCTCGATCCGTCCAGTGGTTTGGGCTGTGCGTTGATAGATCACTATGTCAGTCAGTCACCTTTGAGTTTTATATTTAAAGATATCATAGAACGAGAAAGTAGTTCAAGCTTAAACAAAGTTTCAATAGGTAGCAGTGACCACTTATTAGCGGGTGGACTGTCAGCTCATTTGCCTGAATCTAGTATATAAAATTCTCGTGTCGCGGTGTTTGTGGTTAAACTCCTCCGAAACGGCTTTCCCGATTCTCATGAAATTTTGTGTGTATATTGGGGTAGGTCTGAGAATCGGACAACATTTATTTTTCATCCCCCTAAATGTTAAAGGCCCTAAATTTTTTTTTTTCAATTTTAGATAATATTTTTTTTTAATTTTTTTATGATACATCATACAAAAATACATACATCCCTAAATTTTCAACTTTGTATCACCAACCCCTATTTTTTATGGCGGTACGAAGTTCGCTGGGTCAGCTAGTAAACATATAAAAAAGTTGTGACGTCACGTGTTCGTTTGAGCACCCGATCGGGGCCAGGTCCGCGAGTATGTGTGTGCACTCCGACGCATCGGGAAATGCCACTTTCATTGGTTTCGGCTGCGACGACCACTTTCGCCCGCGGACGCACCTCTCTACATCCCACATGAATAACGACTGTTGTACGTTTAAATCAAAACATTATATTCTGGGTCATAGAAGTTGTCTTCATCTTAATGGGCAATCGATGGAATTCCACCAATGTTGACTTTTACATCGAACATAATATTTAATTCGAAAGCTTTTAAATGAAAGTTATCTCAGTATGTAATTTTGTATTTTCTATGCAGTTATAGCAAAACAATATGCGAGTCTTAACATATTTTACTAATATAAATTCAATTTATTGAAATGCTAGCAGAAGCAGTGTAAGCATGGAGGTGTCTACGAACACGCACGTGCCTAAACGCATATATCGCAGATCACTTCTTAGGCAGTAGTATGAATTGTCCAAGCAGCCGCTTATCAGGCAAGCCGTATTATGGTTGATAGCCACTCTATTTAAGATGAAAACGTTAGTCATTCTTGTATATTTCATAAGTTTTATGCGACGATATTAAATACCCTACATACACCACGTGCGCTCAAAAGGTATCCCTATCAAGAAGCGCTTGAACACGACTCAAGCACTTCTTGGTTCATAGTCACGCGCGGACCGTTGAAAAGTCTACATGCCTCTGAACTCCCTGAAAAAATGCAAAATAAATAGTCATAGTATATAAAATGTCGTTTTGTCGACAGGTTAAATCAATTTTTGTTAATTAAACACATTTGAAGCAAAAATTGTTTTTATACTTTCTATAAACTAATATAATAGAAAATAGTCCGAGAGCCGGCTGTCTAAAGTCCTATGGATCAGATACATGAATCATTTTTGGGATATGAACAATAAAGCCTAGGTCTAGAGGTGGACACCCCCGAAGTTGCTTGATTGGATCTGACTGTCGACTGAGTTTGAAGAATTAAAAAGCCTAAGCCTAGCTTATATATTTCATCTCTAAGTATGTTTAATTATTTAATTTATCTGCATATCTTTTTCAAATACATTGATTTTTTCCCCAAATAATTTTTTGACTCTAAAATAGTTGGTCGATACCTTTGATTTACCCGCATCCAACTGTCGAGTTAGTTTAAAGAATCAATGAGCTCTAACTCATAAGTTTCATGGCTATATCTATTTAATTATCTACATATCTTTTCCAAATAAATTAATAATATTTTTTTTAATTAATTAAAAATAAATCTAACATTACATTGATATATTTTTTAATTAATTCTAACATTGCTACATTTCTTTGCAATACTTGCCGTACATTTTTTCATTCTTTACCACATATATTCTGAGTTTTGGTTTTATTAATATATTACTGTGAGTTACAATTAAAATTCAAATTAGAGCGTTTATCGTCCAACGTACCTTTTGGACAGGTTTTGGGCACGATTTTGTTCGTGTTGGTGTATCTAGGGTATTTAATATATATATTTAATATCGTTTGTTTTAGGTCATATTTTACAGATGACCATAGCCACAGTATTATCGTATTATTAAAGTCATTTATTAATGTTAAACAGGATGTTACTTTCCATAACAAAGAAAACGTTTCATCAGTGGAATAATATCGAGGTGTTCGTCAAATATGCAACCGTGTAAGAAACAACTTTCATCACCACATAATGATAATTCTTCACAGCGCAGACATCCGTTGCAACTGTTTTAAAAAAGCCAACGGAAATGTCTCATGGGCACCAAGGTGCTTATTATACGCTTCAGTACGCTTGTGCGAAGGCGTTGCTTCTAGACTGTATTGCTGTTAATTGACGGTATGGTACCAATGTTTGTTGTATTTCGTTTATCGAAGTTTATCGAGTGATTGCGATACCAACGTACGTTACGATTACGATACCTTTCCGGACCAATACGACCTGAAAACCTTCAAAATAGAGCGTACTCCTTCCTTAAAGACCGGCATCGCATTTGTTATACTCCTGGTGTTGCAGGTATCTATGGGTGACGGTGATCACTACCATCAGGTGAGCCGTCAGCTCGTATGACTCCTATAAGATAGATATCGGATCTTCTCAGGAAACGTAGATGGTTTCCTGTATGTGACCAATCCATGAGGGCAAAGACTACTTTTTCACGGAGATTTCTTCCCTTTTTGGGTCCAATAGGGGTGATGACGGGATACAGTAAACGAATTTCTATTTAGTCCGTCAGTTAGATGATCAAAAAATAATAGACACGTATTTTGTCTTTGGGCAATTAACCACATAATGACAAAGTTATAGCGCGTCAACGATTGGGAGTAGGGGCTCGTGACGTCACTCTTAAGTGAATTTTCACTTAAAAGTGTACCGAAACATGACGTCATGCGACTTTTCAAATCAATACATCTCTGCAATGTTTATATTATGTGAAAAAAGAAAAAATACTTGTCCAATACTTTTTGATAATCTACCTGATAAACGAAAAAGAAATAGTCATCATTCCTATTGTATACAACAAAATAAACAAAAAATACTTTCAATCTTTTAAATATATAAATATACTCTATAACCTTTTCCTGTTCTTCACCTTTCATTTCTCTCTCATACACTATTTATTTTGTTTCTTCACAACAAAACACAATACGTTTTCTATTCTTACGGTACGGCCACTGTAATGTATTGCAGTATTACCGTTATTGCCACTATTACCGTGCGCGGTTAAAAATAATGCAAAACGAGTGCTCTCCGACAAGCCGACAACATAATACTTACGTTCGAATTAAATAACCACATTTTCTCGTCACAAACAATTTCACAGTGAGCTGTATTGTTAACGATTATGAGTACCAGAGGCCGTATTAAGAACTCTGAAAGCCAAGTAAGTTCTTTTTTTAGAGCGAGATATTACGGCTGGTTCACATTGATCCAGTGTAAGAATGTGCGGGAGGGCGAAGGGGGAGTATTAGAAGACTGACGTCAAATAAAGATAGGCAGGCGTAGGTAGAAAATACTTATATTCTGGTTACTATAAGTATACTATAGTAACGTTTGTGTGTGAGCAATAAAGTGTTAATTATTATTATTATAAAATACTTGTATGAGTAATGGTATTACTGTATCCCACAAGGGTGGAAGTACATGAATGAATACTATTATCAAGACACAAAGACGTCCTACGTGGTGGAAGCGTATAGCATGCAAGACAATAGGCCCTACGAAGCGATGATGATTTGGTCTATTTTTTTTTTGTTTCCTCCCAGGCGGGGGAGCGGGTGAGAAATCCTCATGGATACCCTACAGCCGGCTGCAGGGTTATGTCAGACTCTTACTGACTAAAAAACACCTGTTGGGACTGCCTCTGGCCGGGAAGGCCTTTAAGGCTTCATCGAATGCGATCGCCCCCTAAGAAGGGGACGATGCAAGATTTGGTCTATTTCCCAAGAACACCTTATACAAGTGGTGTCAGTATAATATAGCGCGATTCACATGCGTACAGCGCCATCTAGTAACGGGCGGCGTGATGATATGCTAATGCTATGGTGTTACACCAGTAGAATTCCAGTCCAGCGATTGAATTCAGCGCTGTAATGCTACTGGAGTTATGTGAAACGGCACTGGAATGTTCTCATTCCAGTGAGTAATCCAGTCCAGTGTCTGGTAAGACGGTCAACTTTTCATTCCAGCTCACCCATTCCATTATCACTGGAATTGTGTATACTGCCATTTCAGTATTGGATTGAATGTTTGATAGTACTCAAAGTGTGTATCAAACTGATTTTTTGTAACCATAAATAATAAATAAATATTTCCAACTCTCACACCAATTAGCCTAACCCCAAAGTAATCATTGTAGGATTATGTTGTGGGATACTAGGGTAACGGATAGAATACATATATAAGTATATTTGCACATACAATACATACTAAATATCAATGACTAGAGCAAAAATGCTCGTATTCATCACACAAACATCTGCCTCTACCGAGATTCGAACCCGGGACCTCTCAAGTACATAGATGATACGTACATGCGTAGCAGGTGGGGTAGAGACATTTGCCTACCTGGCTATAATAAAAAAAAAATCCACTCGGCCACGGAGGTCGTCAAATCGCGTGTGCGATCTCCTGTAAAGTTTCTTTATTATTGTTTATCCGTAGTTTGGTGATACAACGAGGTAAAGCTGGCAGTCTTCTGAGGACTGGGCCGGATCTACCTTATGGCTTTTTGGGCTTCAGCCCAGGGCCCCGTGGATTCAAGGGACCCTAAAAATACATTGTTGAATATAACTCCATTGATATTACCCCTATAATGGGAGGAGCAAATTAAAGAATTTGCCATTTCTGCACTTTGTAGAAAGTTTTCTTTATAATCTGTCCATTTATTAACGATTGTATAACACTAAGGCATAATATATTATAATTCAAATTAAATAGAAAAAATCCACGCGGACCAGGCAGCGGACGGGACTCGAACCCGCATCCTTCGCAATCCGGGCGAATGCACTGACCATTATGCTACCACGGCCCTATTCGCCGCGTCGAAATTTTTATTTTTTTTAGTAAACGTTTCTTTAGATTAAAACATCAAGCAGTTAAATGCTTAAAACAAAAACATAACTCAAATTAAATAGTTTACTGTCTCATTTTTTCTATACTTGAGTAATTAGGTAAGTACTTCGGTAGTAATTCCTAAGTACTATTAGCCCAGGGCCCCCTAAACTCACGGTCCGGCCCTGCCCGTACAGGCGAAACCAACGAATTATTTCATACACAATTTATGTCTGTACGTACTTAATTACCTAGTACGTTCAAACAATAGCGGCATCACATTGCCTGGCGTAAAGATTTGTATTCCGTCGTCAGGTGAATGACAATGTTCCCCGCACTGTGATTCAACGTTTGCGCCGAGATCGTTGCGGTTGTATCATATCGCATAACAGTCAGTGGTCGCTCGGTGCACTATCGCTTTCTTTTCGGGTGTCCCACTTAACGGCGAATCGAGTGTGCGGAACGGGCACGAAATGTCGACTATACTTAAACATGTCTCGTCAATTATGGTATATCTTAAATGTCAAAACATACTAGCGTAGAGTCAAAGCGAATTTCAGAAACAGTAACATAGCAAATTCACCCTTATCTCCGCAATGTAATGCACATATTCCTTCTGAGTTAACAATCAGCGGAAAACTCTGCAGCAACTCCTGTTCAATAGACTGACGATTTTGGACGCGAGCAAAAGTCATAGCCGGTTGTTGAAATTTTTTGCTTCCCTAGACGTTCGAATATATATAAAGGGATCAGGTATAATGGGAGTACTTCACAAGGTGCATGGTTGCTGTTTCAAGTAATAAATTAAAACAATTATAAATGAAAGCCAATATTCTAACATACTAAAGTATAATTGTGCAAAACAAACATAGTGACACTAATATCAACAACAATAATAATAATAAATAAATAATAAATATTTTCAACAGTCACACCAATTAGCCTAGCCCCAAAGTAAGCACTGTAAGGCTTGTGTTATGGGATACTAGGGCAACGGATAGAATACATATACTGTACATATATAAGCATATTTATATAGAAATACATATTAAACATCCATGACTGGAGTACAAATGCTCGTATTCATCACACAAACATCTGCCCCCACCGGGAATCGAACCCAGGACCTCCCGAGTCGGCGACGCCATGAAACCCATCGTATAAAGAACTCGGCCACGGAGGTCGTCAATATTTATATAGTAACTTTTTCCAAAATTTCGTAAAATCTTTAATTTTGTTAAGGATATTATGATAAGGGATTTCAATCCGGACGTGTCCGACCGGATTTTGTAAGTTATTTATAATAATTTTATTTAAGTAGTTATTTCTGGTTTTTAAGTTTTTAGACTTAAAGTACTTTTAAGCTTTTCTAATTTTAAATATTTCTATGTACTTATCTAATAATGACACTACTAATCCGTTTTTGGCATATATTGATTCACGTCACATTTTGTCACTAAACATATTTATGGGCATATAACAATTCATATTTGGTAGAAGTAGCACAAACTTATTCTGCGAGACCGATAAGATGAACTCGCCAAACAAAAACAGTCATTTACATTTTAAATTCGCTCCATAAACGGTTTTTTTCATATAAAATAAGCCATAACGTTTTGATGATGATGTTTTGTCATACTTTTTGTATTGTTATTGTTGTGTAACACACACGTTAAGAAAAAGATTTTAAGCGTTTATGGCCACAAAGTAAGCTATAAGTCAACGCCATTGCAGTAGCTTAGCGGACGCGAGCTGAGAGACATTTGAGAAATAGGTATTTGAACAAACTATTGCTATCACACATTGGCAAATACAGTGTGATAGGGACATCAGTAGTTAACGCTGAAAATCGTGTATAAAAATTGCGAATTTTGAGTTTTTGCTCTCGACGATTTCATCCTCGAAAATTAGATATAATGGATGTAAAAGAAATTTTACACAAAGAATAATAAGTAGTTATACTATGTCTCTATGTTGTGATTCTTTTGTAAATTCTTATTAAATCTCCATACTAGAAGTCTTTAGTGGTGATATTTCTCTAGTTTCTTTGAAACACAAGTTCTTTTAGTAATAAAACTTGAGAAAGGAATCAGTCGAGAACGTTTGTATGGAAAAAACATAGCGTGCCTCCTCTTAAGTTTAGTTATAAGCATTTTTATATGAGTTGTTAATGTTAGTGTGAATCTACAAAACAGTGCTTAGCTCAAACTAGTATTATTACTTTGTGATAAATAAATTATTCAGTTTAAATAATGTACGGCCTTTATGACAAAAAAAAATCAATGAAAGGAACATACAAGGCCCGCCCTTATTAAAAAGGTCTAGATACCTCTTTAATAAGAGCGGGCCTTGCTGTTTAATACATTTCAATTTGACTTTTAATCAATGTCACGTCAAATACATGGTAAAATAGGTAAAAAATTTGACAAACGGTTACTTTTTCCTTTATTATTTTAACTGTTATAGGGTGCCATAGGGTCACTTGGAGCAAACTTTCTTTCAAAATAAGGCTCTTTTGTCATTTGTTTAAAGTCAAATAGAGATAGAATGAGGTATATCATGCCTGAAAACTTGAGAGCACATACTTTATATTTTGACAGACACTTTTGTTGATCTTATGATCCGCGTGTTTAGGAGACCGCGCACCCAAGCGGAAGCAGCAATGCAGCATTCTCTGACGTCACAACGATGGCACGGCGCACGGCGCCTGCGCGCGCGCGTAAAAACTTTCGCTTTTCACTGCCAAGGCAAAGTCGCGCGTCGTGTGCTGCCGACTGCTGCGCTGCGCCCGATATTTGTTTTTATAACCAATCACTGGTCAGATCAGTTAAAAAACAAATATGAATTTAAGTTATCCGATTTTTAGACCCATCGAGTGACAATGACGTAAATAGATTCGTTCGGTTACTGGGTCGATAGCTTTTTATTAGCTCTATAATTGGGGTCGTTTGGGACAAGCAGAATCTATCTATTGATTTTTAATATTCAATAAGTATCATAGTTATTTATGTTATTATGCTTAGTTTTATGATTTTAGAAATATTACAAAATGTCTTATGTTGAATCTAAGCTATCAATCATATTTTGCAAGGACTTTGGAGAAGACTAGTTTTAAATTTAACTCAATAGCAACTTTACTTTCATCATATAGATCGAAAATCAAAATGAGAATACTCTCAGTTAAAGCATGATAAATGATAACTGTATTACTGTACCCCTAGCATGAACCAATATCGAATTCGAATCGTTTGCGAGCACGAAATGTCATTGTCAAACGCAAGGGCGGATCCAGCTTTGGCGCCAGGGGGCGGTCATATAGCCAGATTTGGCACCAGGGGGGGTCATATAGTTGTGGTACATTAAATATTGAAAGTATTTAAATAAAATCCCCCTGGGTTTGGTCCATCTGTACCCCCCCTGGATCCGCCCTTGGTCAAACGTGTCAGCTAGCCTTTTTCATAAAAAAATTAACGATGACGATACGATTACGGAGCTGTCGAAATTCGTGCTTCAGTACCATCAGATATTCGTGCTAAGGGTACAGATTGTTCCTCCTTTACGCACATGTTCTTGCCAGCGCAATATTCACTTTTGACCATTTGTCCCCCAGGTTTGGATGAGCGTGGTTTGCCTGGCGACGTCGTTGGCTGCGCCGGCGCCGTTGCCGTATCCGCTCGCGCTGGACATCATCGACATGGCGGCCATCAGCAGAATGACCCCACAACAGCTGGAGAGGCTCGCGGAGGGCCTAGCCGCTGAGGAAATCATGAGGTACACATCCCGGCGAACAACTTGAGCATCGTCCATAGACAAGGAAACCTCCGAAATAGCAATTTTACACACAATAACATCTATTACGCAAGTTTATGGTCTTGCTCAAGAATTTTGCCGCTACCTATATTTATGCTAATTTTAATAAAAAAATGGTGGGGAACTCTTTGGCGCAATTGTGTTTTTACGCCTGACGTGAGTAATGGGGATGGTCGTCCACCCTCAAGTTAGTTGAAAAATACTTAATGCGAACTCTGCCAGGTTGCAGCTGCTTTACGTTAAACTATTACTGACAACTACTACTACTTGAGGAGCTCGATGGCGCAGGTGGTTAGCGTGTTCGGCTGCGATCGTTGTAGTTATGCAACTATCGCAGTGTTGGGTCATTGGATGGGTGACCGAAATTTTCAATCTCGAGTTCCTCCGTGCTTCGGAAGCCACGTTAAGCCGTTGGTCCCGGTTGCATCTGCAGTCGGTAGCACCCGCCAGTCCGCACTGGGCCCGCGTGGTGGGTCATGGCCCAATCTCCCTATTCCATCTATAGGGAAGGCCTGTGCCCCCGCAGTAGGGACATTAAGAGGCTGATGATGATTACAGACTAAAACTACCAGAGGAAGCCTTTGGCTGCGATAGGTTTTAGGCTGCCTGTATACTGGTGCGGAGCGAGGCTGCGGAGCGGAGAAACGGAGAAATATGATCCAATGGGATTGCACAAAGTCTCCGCTCCTCTTCAGTAAGCAGATTTTGCAATCATATTGGTTAATATTTCTCCGTTCCTCCGCTCCGTAGTCTCACTCCGCTCCAGTGGTCAGACAGCCTATAGGCGACCTCGGAAGCGACATATGCGTCTATCGCCACGAAGCTTCATCTATAAACACGATAACCCCAGGTCTGGGAAGTCATTAGCTGCTATCGTAACGAACTATCGGGCTGCATGATGATAGACGCTAGCTTGCCTGGCGGTTATTGACACGCATCAAAGGGGTTTTGTGGGTCGATAAAAATGTGTGTGAAGGAGCGTACAACCACGCTTATAGCAGAAAACTTAGATGCTAATTTAAGCGCAATAAGTAGCCAAAGCTTTGGCACACAGGTGCAGGATAGGCAGAAGAGGGTGACGCAAATAGCACACATGGTTAACGCGTTTGGTTTGCGCTTAGTTTAAGCAACTTTCGCAAAAGCCGGGCGGAGGAGGATTGACCAAACATTTGTTTCTCTTGAGCTCCTCTGTGCTGCAGTAGTTGGTATATAACCTAGAAAGATGAAGAAAGAAAAATTTTTTATTGGCCTTATAGGCATATTTACATAAACAGAACACAGCAAGACAGCCCAACTAGGTCCCTGCCTCAGCTTAATACTACAGCAACACCAGGGCTGCTGCAGCGCTGATATGATAGAAACTTAGCCCACGTAACGGGTGTTAGGTCAATCTCACTATTCCATCCATAGTAAAAACCCTGTCTAAAATAAAGCAATCATTTTTGTTTGTTAAAAAGAAAACCGAGACAACATTATATGACGACCGCCGTGGCCGAGTGGTTTGTACGCCGGGTTTCATGGCTGTCGCCGACTCGAGAGGTCCCGGGTTCGAATCCCGGTGGGGGCAGATGTTTGTGTGATGAATACGAGCATTTCTACTCCAGTCATGGATGTTTAATATGTATTTCTATATAAATATAATTATATATGTACAATATATGTATTCTATCCATTCCCTAGTATCCCATAACACACGCCTACAATGCTTACTTTGGGGCTAGGCTAATTGGTGTGAGTGTTGGAAATATTATTATTATTATATAATTATTTAAAACAAGTTTAACTTTAGTCCCGGTTATGAAATAAGGTAGTTAATGGCTAAAGGCTTAATTGCATTTCTTTTCGTAAATTTATATTCATTTTAAAGGTCTACTTACTGTATATTGTGTTTAGTTGTTTTTGTATTCATTAACGGAGTATTGAAGATAAAGAAGAGCTTAATGGCGTAGGCGGTTAGTGTGTTCGGCCTGTGATCATGGAAGTACTAAACTTATAATCTTGAGCTCCTTCGTTCTTTGGAAGGCACTTTAAGCCGTTGGTCCCGGCTGCATCTACAGTCGTTACTACCCATCAATACGCATTGGGCCCGCGTGGTGACTCTCGGCCTATCTCCCTATTTCATCTATACGAAAGGGTTGTCCCCTAGAAGTCGAGACATTAATAGGCTAATGATGATGATGAAAGGATTAATAAATTCATTGTTTCATTCATTGAACTTTCGACGACCTCCGTGGTCGAGTGGTTTGTACGCCGGGTTTCATGGTGTAGCCGACTCGAGAGGTCCCGGGTTCGAATCCCGGTGGAGGCAGATATTTGTGTGATGAATACGAGCATTTGTACTTCAGTCATGGATGTTTAATATGTTTTTCTATATAAATATACTTATATATGTACAGTATATGTATTATATCCGTTACCCTAGTATCCCATAACACAGGCCTTACAGTGCTTACTTTGGGGCTAGGCTAATTGGTGTGAGTGTTGGAAATATTTATTTATTTATTTTATTTTTGAACCAGAACAAAGAGGTCATCGGCGCAAGCGTTGACCTCTGTGGTATCCAAAGCGTCATCAGGCCTTTCATCAGGCCTTCAGTCCAAGGTGGGTCTGCTGGGGCAGGCGTCAGCGGGTGCAGCATCCCTCATCGCATCTGCCTCCAGCAAGAACGGGCACAGCAGCGGCGGCGACCACGGATACTCTTACGAACCGGTGAGCTTATGCTACTAATAATATAAGTGTAAAAGTTGGTAGTTTGAGGAGCTAGATGGCGCGGGTGGTTAGGCTGCGATCGTTAAAGTTAAGCAACTTTCGCAGTGGTCGGTCATTAGATGGGTGACCAAAAATTTTCCATCTTGAGGTCCTCCGTGCTTCGGAAGGCACGGTAAGCCGTTGGTCCCGGCTGCATCTGCAGTCGTTAGCACCCGCCAATCCGCATTGGGTCCGCGTGGTCGGTCATGGCCTAATCTCCCTATTCCGTCCATAGGGAATGCCTGTGCCCCAGCAGTGAGTACATTAAAACGCTAATGATGATGAAAAGATTTGCATGTTTGTTACTTAAACAATCAAAAACTACTGAACGGTTTAGGATGATATTAGGCGCGCGTATAGGTAGTATAGGTAGTTCGTACCTGAATTGCAACATCGGATACATCTTACCCGGAAAAGATTTGGGTTCCTTTGGGATTTTTAAAAACTAAAGTTAACACGGGCGAAGTCGCGGGCGACCGCTAGTACATCATAATGTTGACGACCTGACACAGCAATCAAAATGCAGGTAAACAATTAATTTATATATTAATCACTTGCTGTGATTGTTTTTAAACTTAAATTTCTACAAAATAAGACTTCTCTATGTATCGATTCCGCTACCCTAGAATCCCATAACATAATACAAACCACAATTCTGGAAAATTTCCACTCTGTCCAGGTATATACGCGAATTTTTTCTAGTAGAATATCAACAAATCCAACATTTGAACAACAAACTCAACATCCAACGTAAAGATTTTTTTTTTTATATTTAGTTTTCTTTTATAATTTTTATTATTTTTAAAGCATGTAACTGCTTGATGTTTAAATCTAAAGAAAATATAACTAGAAAAAAATTCCACGCGGACCAGGCAGCAGACGGGACTCGAACCCGCACCCTTCGCAATCCGGGCGAATGCACGGGTAGCATAATTGGTCAGTGCATTCGCCCGGATTGCGAAGGGTGCGGGTTCGAGTCCCGTCTGCTGCCTGGTCCGCGTGGAATTTTTTTTTTTCTAGTTATATTTTCTATAGTTTTCTTTTCTTTAGATTTAGATTTAAGCTTTCTTAGAAAACTATGGTACTAGTTAAAAATAGCTTTAGAAGGTTTATGTTTAATGCCAACCAAGGTATACTGTAACATTTTTATGAAAAAACATCTATTCTATTCTTTTTAAACCCAACAGCACGACGATAAGTACGACTACTGGGGTCTGAAGAAGTCGATCCTTTACACGCTTTTCCAAGCGGTGAAAGCCATCACTGGAGGGGTGACCATCCTCAAGGGGCAGCTGATCAAGGGTGGCGGCGCATTGGCTGCGACCCTGGGCAAGGTGATCTCGGGGAAGGGAGACGTAGTCAGCAACCTCGGCAAGAAGATCGTTAGCTCGGCAGCCTTGAGCAATAAGAAGCCACACGGTGAGGGTTTGTATCTCTTTTTTATTTTTGATACTGGGTAGGAGCTCTATGACGCGGGTGGTTAGCGCTTTTGGATGCGATCGTTGAAGTTAAGCAACTTTCGCAGTGGTCGGTCATTGGATGGGTGACCAAAAATCTTCTATCTCGAGTTCGTCTGCGCTTCGGAAGGCACGTTAAGTCGTTGGTCCCGGCTGCATCTGCAGTCGTTAGCACCCGCCAATCCGCACTGGGCCCCCATTCCATCCATGGGGAAGGTCGGTGCCCCAGCAGTGGGGACATTAATAGGCTGATGATGACGATGATGACTGGGTAGGTATTCCAGTTTGGGTAGCAGTTTTGCAGTACTTATTAGTGGCGAGTCCATATAAAATGTATGAAAACTACAAGAAATATGCCGGTGGCGGCGTTTGTGGCTGTGGCGTGTGACCCGTGTGTGGCGACACTAACTGTTTATTCTTAAGAATATTAATTGTATTTTTTTTATATGTTACACTACATATTTATTATTATTTATACGTACTGACTCTGGGAGTCTACATTATTTAAATTAAATTAAAAATAATATATCGGAAATATGGGTTTCGTAAGTTTTTTAATTGTTCCACTATGTTACTTTATAGGTAGTAAGTTTTCCTTTCCGTTACCCAAGCCAGCGTATTATAGCTGTTTATATTATATTTCAGTATCAGATTAAATTTAGTATCACACACTCAATTTGTTTACGGCTTAGATGCTCTAAGGCCTGGGTTCCGAACCTGGGGGTAATTACCCCTTCGAGGGGTAAATCAGCCATACTTCGGGGGTAAGAAAGAACCTATTAATTGGTCAAATGTAAATAATAACAAATACTATTAAATAAATAGAGCATGCGCTCCTTCTTGCTAGCGAGCCCTCGGGGTGCTGAGTGTGGGAAGCGGGGCGAGATTTTCTCATGATGATGACATTATTAGAGGCCAAATTGGAATTTCTTGGGCTGGTGATAACACTTCAAAGTCGGGGTAAAATCTGTTTTCCTAAAAGGTAACATGGGTAGCAGTATTGGAAAGGTTAGTAAACACTGCTCTAAGGTTTACGGTCGTCTGGTGACGTGTTTGCTTACATTCGCAGTGTTCACGGGCGGTTTCCACTAGTTTTGTTCATGGACTGTAAAACAATGTTACACAAACCGCGGTAATAATCAGCGAAGCGTGAACTGGTGTCGTCCACCGCACACGTACGTTGCAATCGTAAAGAATATGCATCTTGACGCATTAGAAAACTTATAACGACACATTGTTCGCCGTTGGACGCACGTCAATGAAATACTTTTAGAATGATTGGTGGTGTAACATAGTGTTATTGAATCTGGCTCAGTTGTGCGTGAAATTTATGCACGCCTACGTAATTTGTTTGTTTTTATGTGAGATTTGTTTTGCCTAGATTATAAAGAAAGGAAGAAAAACATTTATGGACGACATACATTAACAGTTACAATAAAGGAACATAAAACAAAAGGTATGTGGCGGCGACATCTACACGCCCCACATTTAACTAACATGGAGGAGACAATCTTACGCCTCCTCAAAAGATGGCACTACCGGCGCTGCGTTCACAACGTAAGGAAAGCCTACATCGCGCAAGTAAAATTCGGTAGCCAACAGTTCATATATACGATGCCCAACCAATATCAGTCGGGCCGCGGCCCCCGAGCTACCATCATCTGGCTCGGAGGAAGATCTTCCCCTTTGGCTTTCCTACAGGTACATCGTCAACTAGCTAACGGTGATATTCTGAAATAATGAATATACACATTTAAGGAACAGCATGTTGTTTTTGATATGGCATCGGAGAGCATCATTATGACATTTAAGATGAGGTGTTCTAACAGAATGGATTTATTGAAATCAGAATCTATCAGTCGGTTAATAATGTTTTCGAAAAAGGTATGTACAACGGACACATCACGAGGACAGCGTGCAACGTGATTTGTCCTTAAAAAAATATTTATTTATTTGATCACCAACATAATAAACATTGACACAACAATCTAGCAGGTAATGATAAAATACTTAAGCTTAATGATATTACAATTATAGGCGAAGACCACATGCGTTATGGAATAGAAGCAACAAATGCTGGTAAACTGTCAATGAAAAAGGCTTTAAAAGCTTTCTAAGATTTAAAAAAAAATACATATAATCAACAATGTCCCGGTTAAAATCAATGCATTATAAGAAGAGTTATAATCGAATAAAGTCAACTTATATACATAATAAAAAAATATATGAATCGAAATTAATTAATCACAATAAATTACAGATAAAATTAATTTATAGAAATAATAACACAATTAAAATCAAATTACAATAAAATTAATTAAAAGGAGATGTCACATTAGTTTATTTTTTGTATTTATTGACTCAATATACTCTTTAAAATTGTAAAATATGTCAATGAACATTGATTTAGTGATTTGTTTAAGGCGTGCCATTACAATAATGTGAATAAAATTTTAACTGCAATAATATTTCATTTATTGCGCACTAACAACAATGGGGCATAAATACGATGGCTTCAATTAGATGCACCAGCATGAACCTAATATCTTCATGTGGGCCATAAAGTCATATTATGGATACTTTGACAGGTATGGTGTACATTCATTATAAATATTTCTGTCTGTTGCGAAATGTACGAGGTTTTATAATAGAACTATGCCCCCCCCCCCCCCTCCCCCATGACGTCTTTCCCGCTAAATTTAGTTCCAAGCAATATTCCTCAAAAATCTTCTATAAAGTATTAGATAACTTAGGAAATTTTAGATGAAATAGGTAAAGTCGTTCTCTTTATGGAAACGAGCCAGTACCAAAAACTAAGCTTTTCTGTCATTGGCCGGTTTATACTGTTGTCGTTACTTCAACCAATGGCAGCCCCTTATCTTGTTTGACACAGTTTTCTCTCTTTGTCTCTTGTAAGTGATTGGGTGTAAGAAAAGCACTTCATTAGCTCCTTTCGGCGAACATCGACGGGTGCAAAGTAAAATCAGACATCTGCAAAATAACAACTTAACAGGAGAGCGAAGATTAGATTATTATTTTTCTAATAAGTGGACCAATAGTTCTGAAAGTTTTATCATAATGTATTTAGACTCTTAAATATTTGTATATTAAGCTAGTTTAGCTAATTTCTTGAAAATTTACGAGATTTTGCAGATAGCCGTTCTTACATCGTACTTTAAAAAATGCTAACGGAGCCAACTACCAGTTGGTCGTGTATACTCCGTCTAGTTATACATACCATCCATAAGGATGTATACACATACATAACGTCCGTCCGTATAGTTATACATAGCAGCCTCAGTATTACGGCAATTATATTTTTTTAGTTTTAAAACCCCATCCGTTTCGTCCGTCGCATTGACTTCGTACTATTTGCATAAACATGCGTAGATGGCTTTTTATACGTTCGAAAATTGATTGAAATAAAGTGAAATCTGCAAAACAAAATATGTAGGTTGTGGCGTCTTGTTTGATTAGTAAGAAAATGAAATAAAAAGAAAAACGTGAATTTGTAGTTGACTTTATTTACTTTGCACCCGTTGAGAGTATAGTTATAGCGTTGTCAACAGAAATAGGGACTCATTTTTATATAATAAAAGATATTTTTCAGAATTTCAAACGAAGTTCAAACAAAATGTAATATCGTCAATTTAAGGTTAAGTATACTTAATTTGAACGATAAACTACCAAATTGAAGCTTTCTTTGAGTAGGTTTAGAAAATCTGCACCTCAATCTATATTCTGACGGCGAATATTATTATAATTTAAAACGAACCAGAAACAAAGTACTAAGTTTAGATCGGCCTCCTGGTAAGTACTAGACTTAAACCAAAACAGCAATCTTTGCATTTGGGGCCAAGGCCAACAGATGTTTTGTTTGACTGGTAAAGATTGAATATTTAATTTCACCTATAGTAAATTCACTTTCAAATCTCTAAGCTAGTATTTGACTTTAAATAATAGTGCTGTAATTATTGTCTAAAGATGTGATTATTACTTTAAAGTAGGTATATTGAAGAAATCATTTCGGTAATGTCTACTATTTACTTTCACTAAAGAAAATTATCAACGTCTTAAACATTGCGTTTTGTGTTCTTTTTAAAAAAATATAAAGCTAAGACAACATAACATAAGGTTTAATTGCAAAAGCATTAAGAACGTGCCCAGAATCTAAACAATGTGAAAGGTTAGTTATTCTTGTCTTGTTGCCATAGCAAACTAGGGTAAAACTTTACTTCCAGGGCCCAAGAGGTAATACTCGATTTTTTAAGTAGAAAAGGTTTCCTTTAAAAAAATTTTTTTTTCTGGCGCTTCGCCGGCCGCTACGCGGCGCGATCGCTTCGCTCACTCGGCTCGCGCGTTATGGTCACAACTCTAACCTAACCTAACCTAGTGTGATCACCACTTGGGCCCTGGAAGTACAGTTTAGCCCAAACTAGGCCTGAGGTTGAATTTTTAGAAAATTTTAATGTAGAATCATCGGTTAGTCGAATCTTATAACCACTACAGTCGGATGAAAGTTGTGAAATTATCTGTAATCTAAAACTACCACACTGGCAACAAACAAACAAAAAAACATACAATCGAATTGATAACCTTCACCTTTTTGAAGTAGGTTGTAAAATAAGGTTCTGGGCTAGAGAATCGAGGAAAAAATGGTTGCCTGTAAAGTCGGTTTTACGGGCGAAGATTTTACGTGACAACGTCTTTTTCTCGGTAGAATATTTATTGATATGAATATAATTAAATTGCACAATAGGAACAAGGAATTGAATGAAAATAAGAATTGCACAAATTTTAACTATAGAAATATATTTTGTTTACTAAAACATTGTACATGTAAACTTAAACTTAACACGAGAGACTCATCGTAACGTTACCGAGCGTTACACTTTTTCATAAGTGACTCCCAGCCGCAACCTAATTTAAGACGTTGTCACGTCAAAATGGTTGCCTGTAAAGTCGGTTTTACGGGCGAAGATTTTACGTGACAACGTCTTTTTCTCGGTAGAATATTTATTGATATGAATATAATTAAATTGCACAATAGGAACAAGGAATTGAATGAAAATAAGAATTGCACAAATTTTAACTATAGAAATATATTTTGTTTACTAAAACATTGTACATGTAAACTTAAACTCATCGTAACGTTACCGAGCGTTACACTTTTTCATAAGTGACTCCCAGCCGCAACCTAATTTAAGACGTTGTCACGTCAAAATGGTGAAGACGCCAAGTCCCATGCGTTTACCTGTCAGCTAGTTAGCGTTTTTCTCTGCCCCCCACAACAACGGCTAACTAGAACCGAGGTCCGAGTCTCCCGAGACGCCCTCTAGTTGAGCCGACCCCCTCAGGTTCGAGTGATCTAGAGGTTCCAGACGGAGAGGAGACTCCCCTCGTGGGGAGATGCCATCCGCCTGGAATACCTCTAGAGGCACTCGCCAATTCTCAGCTTGAGGTCCCCTTAAGATCTTTGTCGTCCCCAAACCCGGTGACGGTGTAAAGGTCATCTGCGAAAACCCAAAAGAAAACCTAAAAAAATGCAACGGTGCCGAAATATTAGAATCTCGCTTAAAACAAGGTACATGGTAACAATCCCGTAAATAACCTATCTAATATATAAAATTCTTGTGTCGCGGTGTTTGTGGTTAAACTCCTCCGAAACGGCTTTCCCGATTCTCATGAAATTTTGTGTGCATATGGGTAGGTCTGAGAATCGGACAATATCTATTTTTCTTCCCTCTAAATGTTAAGGGTAATCCACCCCTAATTTTTTTTCCCAATTTTAGATAAAAAAAATTGTTTTAATTTTTTTATGATACATCATACAAAAATACATACAACCCTAAATTTTCACTCTTCTACCACCAACCCCTATTTTTTTATGGCGGTACGAAGTTCGCTGGGACAGCTAGTATTACTTTAATATTAACAAGTTTTTATTGATATTACAGTACCTGTGTACGGCCCCCCTGAGCACGTGGAGTACGGACCCCCTACTGGGTACAGCGCGCCTACGGCCCCCGCGCACTACTCGCATACAGCACCAGCGGCACCCACTTCCTTTGCTGCACACAAGTACCCCTCACATCTAGACGGTAAGCTGAGTAGCTTTAACTTATAAACACAACACAACAACTCGAAATAAAATTGGAATATTAGGTAAACCTAGTTTTTACGGGTTAATGCACGAAACTTTATTTATTTATTGACGTTTCGCAGCCTTTTCAGGCTGCTTCGTCAGTTTTTTTTCTTTTTTTCAAAATAATTCTGACGAAATAGCCTGAAAAGGCAGCGAAAAGTCAGTAAATGAATAAAGTTTCGTGCATTAACCCGTAAAAACTAGTTTTATTTAATGACTGATGTGCGTGAAAATCTAAGATACAAATATGGAATATTAGGCTTATTGGCTCAGCAGTGGGCGTCGTACAGCTGAGATGGTGACTATTAAACAAATGGAATCCTGACCCACTTGCCCGATAATTTTAAAAGTTTTGCAATGGTTGTAAGAAAATAAGCTTATAATGGATTAGGAATCAAATTGGCTGATAGTGGTGTCGATTCTGGCATGATTCTCTAAATCTAAACTTAAATTTGACAACAGTGTATCCTTGTCGTTTTCTATACAGAATGAAAAGGAGAGACTGATGTTAAATTTAGTTTTAAGTTTAGTTCCATCGGCTCCATCTTGCCAGAATCGACACCATTATCTATGTATCTTTACATAGTATCAAACAAAGTCAGTACCGCTGTTTTGACACGCTTAGATATTTTTACTAAGCGACGGTAAAAGACAGAGGAACGAGAAATGTTCATATGTACCTACCTAGAATACCTTATTGAGTACAAAATACTATAGTCTCAGGGCGGGTCATTAGTTAATTCATAAACGCTAGGCCTTGACACCAGTAGTCTTAAATCAAATTATGGTATTAATCTTGTTGAAAACATGTTTCCGTTTTGGCCGATTGTTTCAAGTCAAATTGTAAATAAAGACACGTATTTATTTGAGCATTTATTTTTGAACTTTACGAAGTAAATAATTTATTTAGGAAGCCTTTAAAAAGACGCATTCTTCTATAAAACATGATACGCCACATAACTCCTCCATATGGAGGAAGACGAAATTTATTCTGTAAAGATGACTTATGGTTAATTCATGCCACAATCCAAATATTTGAGAACTAGGTAAAGTTTTGCATAAGGCAGTTGATGTCCTTAAATATTTTTTATTGAAACTTTGCCTGCGACTCAATATTGATTTTAAATTTTTAAATTAACGGAGTACGCGAAGGTTTTAACCGACATAAAAACTAAATATGGTTTTCAGGAACAAAGTTATTGATTTTGGGAGCTTGTCTTTATAGGGCAAAAGCGAAAGCTTGTCTTTATAGGGAAAAAAAAGAGTATTGTCAGCTGTTTATAAACTGTTTCTTATAAATTAAGTGCTTATTCGAGACTAAAGCATTCATTTCATTATAATAAGTAAAAATGTAAGAAATATTAGAAAACAATGTAAATGTAATAAATAACAGTTACGATGACATAGTTATGTTATGTAATTCAATATGTACGTAGTATCATTTTCCGCATTATTAACTATATTTTGGTACGATAGTTGTTTGTGTATTACCGAGCAAACAACTTCATTATGTGTTACGGTTACACAACCCGACAGGGTAACAAACTGGAAACGACTTCAAAATGGTATGACTATTACGTAAAAGAGTTAAAAATGATTCTTATTAGTATCATCATTATGTTAGTGGGACCACACTATAGGGATCTGTTTTTCTTTATCGCATAATTTTAACTGCTAGATGTTTGAATCTAAAGAAAAGTTTTAATAGAAAGAAATCCAGGCAGCAGACGGGACTCGAATCCGCACCCTACGCAATCCGGGCGAATGCACTGACCAATTATGCTACCGTCGAAATTTTCCTATCCTTAAGCTGCAAGACAGCGCCATCTCTTCGCATTGTAGGTAACCCACAATGTCAAATGAATACTTTTTCAAGTATTAAACATTACAATATTTTTTCTATTAAAACTTTTCTTTAGATCGCATAATTTGTTTAATATGCATATAAGAATTGTAGTAATAAAATTAAACAACGAAAAGGGACGAGTCGTATACAAGCAGATAAAATGAATAAACAATGAAATTATAGCAAAAGCCGGGTAGCAACTTATTAATCCAACATAATTTAAGTTATTGACTAAGAAAATATCATACAGGAAAAATAAGGTTTAATGATATGGTTTACACAAAGAATTCAGTATCGGTTTGAATAAAATATGCACAACATAATAATATAAAAAAAAATATCTAGAGTCTGTGCGGAAAGAGAATGGGATTTAGATTGGAAGGCGCTGTAGTGCTTTTCTACCGTATTTGTAAGGTTTTACCCTTTTAAGACATGATTAAATAAAAAAAACCGCAAGAAATCACAACAACAAAAAAATCCGTATCAATACAAAACTTTGACGTTTTACAGATTGCTGGGTTTGATTGCCAAATAAAAATCTTAATGTTAGTTCACAGACTCTAGAAGAAATGTGCGAAGTTTCGAAAAATAATCTATGAATTATAAAACAATTGCAACTCTTGAAAAGCAATTCAGAATGTAGGTTTAATCAGTTTAAAATTGAAATGACGTAATTATCCTCTGTGGTCAGTTTTCAGGAACACATTTATTTGGTAACCAAAAATTACGATTACTAATTTTAAATATTAATACGATGACTATTGCTAAAATTGCATCAACAATAGCAGGAAACGAAAGTGTTGTGAGTAATGGATTTTATTCGAATTCGAAAAGTGTTACACGGGTTACGTTTGCGGTCAAAGTTCCCAACGCCTCCGGAACTAAAGACAACACTATGACTGCATAACAATGCACAGACATATGAGATACCAGTACTCGAGATTACCGCAAAATCTCACAGTTTCCCAATATACTTAAGAGTTTACGTTCATAACTTCGGTTAGCCGGATGTTCCGTTGCCTGTACGCACATTCTTACACAATCTTGTGACAAAGTGAAGTTCTGCATATTCAAAATTTGAGCCTCGAGAAATGCTAATTTATTCGGTGTACCAGAATCCTCATTTGTAGACCTGAGTTAGCATAAAATATTACTTTTCGTCATTAATATTTTCGATAACTCAAAACACTAAGTAATCCGTTTGACTGATTTTAAAAATAGATAAAATTAACTTAGGCTGTGTTATAATCGAATGACGCACTTGGGATATGAATTTTACTCTTTTTCATGCCATTCGTCGAACTGATTATATTGAACGATTTAAATAGTCCGGTATCATGACATAACTACTCATCTATGAATGTAGCTGATGGAAAAGATGTGATATTTAATATTTTCAATTAAACGAATAAATTGCGGCCTTCTATTACAGGATAAACCGTACTCCTGTTATTCTACGACTGTAGAATTAATATTTAGTATATGTCTATACTATATATATGACTATATACTAAATATTAATCCTAGATCCATTAATATTATTCTGTTGTCTTGTTGGTGTTGAAGCTTAGCTTCAATATCTTTTAATTTTATGTGATATGCAATGAAATTTTAAATGTTCCAGTGGAATTTTGTACTGTCACAGGAATACCGATGCAACATCTAGATCACACATTTATAAATTTATTCAAAAAAATTGACAGGGTTTTGTGTTTTCCAGAGTTAATAGTGATGTCGTCTGTGGTAGATGATGTAATAACGAATCCTCCACCGCCGGAACCTTCGTACGAACTTCTGGATCGTTATTATGATCTAGTCAACGAGATTTGGTAAGGCAAATTATTTCGTCACTGACGTGACGAATTCTCCCTATCGTAGTTTGATCTTGAAATTTCCTCATATCTAGATGGTCTTCTGAGCTCTTCTGAAACTTATCTAAATCTCATTTAAAGGCAGTTTTTGTTTTTTTATCTGAGGTGATCCATTTAATGTGGAATCGCTTTGCTTGCAGTGTTTTGCGTAGCAATATTAGACTGTTCTGTTCTTCTAGAGTTGCTCTTATTTCGTCTGTTTTATGATATTTTTCTATTTTTCCTTAGTATTCGATACTCTTTTTAGCATAATTTATCAAATATCAATATCATGTTAAAAAATGATTTTCCGCCTATATTATCCGTACCACCATTCTTAATCTGGTCTGTTCTTATGAAGAACAAATATCTATTGACTTGCGTTTTACTTACCGTCTTCTAGGTGTAGTCACAATTTTCGTTGTGTTTGTCTGTTTGAGGTACATTTGCAAATGATGTTCTATGAGTATAGTTTTCACTAGTTTCATCTTTATTCTATATTCTCACATTTCCTTTTATGTTAGAGTAAAAAATATTTTCAAGTTTGTAATTATCTGCTTACGAATACATTCTTAACTAGCACAATGAATGACTGTAATTAATATTACAAAAGTATTGATTTCTCTAATAAGCATGCCCTAAATGCTTCACCTTCTACGGCCTTCAGTGTTCATTTGCATACTTGTTCACTTTCCCTCACTAAAGGAAATACACATTTTTATTTATACGTTATCGTGACGAAATCACATAACAAGTGACACACAAGCCGTACATTTGGCAGATTCAATTCAACCAATGATTTATGTTTGGTAACATGTGGCTTGCGCTACTTTGACAAAATATTTGGACAAGTCATGTAATAAATTTATACAAGTACATAAATTTATTGGGTAAGTTATTTTGAAGTAGGTACTTGGGTACACTTTAACCAGTTATTAGAGATTCAAAGATAATTGAAGATTGAGATTACTGTAACTGATCAATAAATCGAAAGTTGACATTATCGTTTTAAAGATTTCTTGTTTTATTAATGTGCATTTTTGCATTGCCTTTCCTTGAATGTAAAACTTTTCAACACTCAATTTATTGAACAGTTTACAGGACTTGTCTTCTTATAAAGCTTGTTTCGATATTATGCAATACTGTTAAGGTAACTAAAGGCATACGCGGAAGTCCTAGCAATCGGCTCACCCTTCGCGATGAAGTGAAAGTGATAAGCACGGACCGGTTGGAGTGGTCACCCGCCGACCCATAAGTGCCTCGTATGAGTGATATAGTGTTGGTTGAGTGTAAGTCACAAATAGGTCATTGAATGATGAACGAGGAAACAGAATATTTAACCTTCGATGAAGGATGAGGAGGATGGAGGAGTTCTAGTGGTTAGCGCGTTCGGCTGCGATCGTTGAAGTAAAGCAACTTTCGCAGTGGTCGGTTATTGGATGGGCTTCGGAAGGCACGTTAAGTTAAACTATGTAAATGACTGTTTCAACAATTTATACATTGAATCTACGGGCATTTCCTTCTTTGTAAAGGTGGTTCGTGATCCAGTTTACCTAATGATTGTTTCTTGATAAAATACTTGCCAATGTTTACGTAGTTTACTATTTTGCAGCATTTAAAGTAAGGAAGGTTATTCTGGGCTGGATAGCACATATTTTAGTCCCATCAATAACGTTATATTTGTATCTGGATTCTCACATCAGGTGGATAGAACTTTTGGACGAGCATTGTTGAAAGGCTGTTGTTGATATAATATTGTCATAATGTAATTGACACATACTGATTAAGTACAGGAAATGTCAGCGATACAGTAACGGTGTCATTTATGTGTAATAAATGAATCACGCGCAGTGAATAATTCGTGATAAACTTTAATTCAAAATTCGTTTTAATTATGTCTGCACTATAACCAATTCTCATTGATTTTGTATGCAAAAAAGTTAAAAACATGAGTATTTCAACATTTATCATTTGTTAATTTTCAATCTTTTGTTTTATTACTTTCTTTCAACGTATTGCATCAAACTGTACTACTCGTATTTTCAGCTGACAAATTTGATCAAATAAAATTAGAATTTTTGGTACCTAAGTATCTGCTTAGAATTACACAACAGCAGTTCCGCCTGACTGGTATCTAGTAAAAAGAAAAGCGCATCGTTAATCCTTGTCAACTGTTTCTATTCAAAAATAGAATGATGAGGAAAAAATAACCTATTTTCGTTAAAACAAATAAATAACTGCTTACATAAACTAAGCTAATTATCTTTTTAGGGGCATGACACTTTGCAGTCCGGTATCCACATCCTTTAAGTTATAAATAGAGTAAGATTCCAAGACGGTCAGACCTTACTTATTTTGTCATGGACCAAATTTGGATAATCAAGTAGTTTTAGTGTGTACAATGAACGTATATATACACATACTTGCTAACTTGTGCTGTGGGCCAATTTTCAGGTATCACGTGGCATAGGCACGTAAAAATTTTCTCATTTTACTTAAACTTTAGGACTGATTCTTACGTATGTTTTAGAGAATATTGTAAACAATTTGAAATCAATATTGTCAGACACATTCTGTCAGCAATATTTTTTGCCAGACACTTTAAACGTCGAAAGCAAAAAAACACAAGCTTACTTACAGTCCGTGATCTGATATTTATCTATGATATTTAGGTAGCCTCCTATATATTACTATTATTTTATTTTTATTATATTATATTTTTTAAGCAGCCAAGATTGGTCTTAAGTCCCTTGAAAACAGGCACGCTCATGGCAATTAAGTACCTTTTTAATATAGCTTCATTAAAGTTCTCTTTTAAATAGTGTAAAGGAAGGCTTTTACAATAATTAAATAATTTCCTATTATCTAATGATCCAAATTATTTCAGAGGATTTTAAAAATGTCTGGCAATAAAAACTACTGACGCAATGTATCTAACAGTATTAATTACAAATTGTTTCCAACATACGTTGAAATCAGTCCTCAGACTGTTAGTATAGTGAGTAAAATGTTTACGTGTCTGTGCCACCTGATACCAGATAATTGGCCAACAGCACAAGTTATCGAGTATGTATACGTTCATTGTACACACTAATACTACTCGATTAACCATATTTTAACCATGAGAAATAAGTAGGATCTGGCGGTCTTTGGATCCTGTACTATAGGAATTAATAAAAAATAAACACGCAAAAGCTTGTGCAGAAATAGGACGTTACCCTTACGGAGAAATAAAAAAAAAACAGGTTTTATTCCCTATGCCTCACAGTTGCGGTTAACTTTCGAAGTGGGTCTGATCACACAAAAGGCACGAATGTGTCATGTATCTTGCTTTCACGAGATAGAATCTTGTGGTGACTTGAGTATTGCACATAGTCTTTTTTACTAAGCCACTTGTGAGCTTCGATCAACTGATTTAACTAAATATTAAGCAAAACCATAACTATAACTGTTACGTTATGCTTGCATAGTAAGTGTGAGTTGTAGGTACCACAGCGCCAGTTAAAGTTAAGTTTTACTGTAACTTTGACCGGCCTCGCTTACACAATTATTGTCACTGTCAAATTATGACATCATTTTAACTATCATCGAAAAGAACAACCCTTTTTCGCAACGATTAAAGGAATAAAATACTATAACTGACCAAAATTTTTCTTTTCTCAAATTATTTTCCCATAACTCAATTAACTTTATCAATTAAAAACATTTTAACAGTGTCTTTCGATGAGAAATTGCCTACAGCCTATGCCAATCGGAAACGATGTTGTGTTCTTCATACCAGATCGCGTCTTCTGGGTCTTCAGAGTGTAGATTTTAAGGCCTATGTTAGCTTGCTGCTAATGCTCCTAGTTCATCTCGTCTGCTACAAATTGCTCCTTCGCACTTGATGCTTACCTATTAATTTTTTTTTTAATAAAATTTAAGTTAATTTTTGGTAAAGCAAGAGTCCCATTGCGAAAATTTGCGAAGCTTGGTTAATTTTACTTAAAAAGCAGAACTTGTTATCCAACACTGTACCATAGAATTGTTTCATTGCTACATGGTGTCCATAAATACTCCTAAAATACATTCATGAACGAATGCACATACTAATGAGGAGAGAACAAAACTGAATAGTGAATACCTTTGGCACTTACTTGATTGAAAAACAACAAAAAGTAATCTTCATTCTTATGATGTGTCATGTTATGTGATTTCTCTTGAAATTATCTACATATTTTAGTTATGCAGTTTATGAGAAAAAATTGAATAGCGGCAAAGTTCTTGAGCAACAGACATATAGGTAAACTTACGCAACAGACGTTTCTGTATGTACTGTGTTGTTACTGCGTAAACAAAAAACTTACAAACCTTTTTTGTTTACGCAGTAGCAATTGAGTGCAAAGAATTTTGAGTTACCCGAGAAATTAAGAAATCGAGTAAATAATAATAGTAATAATAAACGTACTACACCCTCATACAAAAAAAATATTTGGCGACCTCTTGGTTTGGCTACTCGAGAAGTCCCAATGGGGTTTCAAATCCCGGTAGGGGCAGATGTTTGTGTGATGAATACGAGCATTTGTACTCCAGTCATGGATTTTTAATATGTTTTTCTATATAAACATACTTATATATGTACAGTATATGTATTCTACCCGTTACCCTAGTATCCCATAACATTACAATGCTTAATTTTGGGCTAGGCTAATTGGTATGAGTGTTGGAAATATTTATTTATATTGTTTACAAAATATCCTAAAACGGAGCAAAAGTGCGTAGATCCTAAAAGTAGTTTTATTTGAATCTATTTGGGACAGTTAAAATTGTTAAGGTTTCAAAATTGCATAATTAGTGAGAACGCGAATACATTTTTCGAAAAAAAAAGTTTTTTTTTACGGAATTATAACCTAACTCGTTGTCTGAATTAACCAGTAAAGTTTCTCAGGTAACTCAAAATTCACAGTGTATACTTATACTGAAGTATAAGTCGCGGCATGAAACTTTACCGCTGACCGTTATTGCGCAGAAGTAAATATTATGATGTCTTGGGGGGAAACGAGGTGCGCGGGTGGGCGTGCGTTGCGCTGATTGGCTCTCCAGTCGTACGCATACACAGCAGTGTTGGGCAAAATGTAATTAACTTAAAATTAACAATTTCAATTACAAATTGTATTTGGTGACTTTTATTACAATATATTTGAAATTATTGAAATGTAATTCAATTAACGATTACAATTAGCAACTGTAATTGGTAATTGCAATTACTCAATTACTTATATATAATCTGTTTTAGAGACGAGGTAGTATTTTAAATAAAACTATTATATTATGATTTATCAAATGTTTATTTACGAAATGGATCAGATAAATTGTGTAATTATAACCACCTTTTTTAAAATTAAGACAATAAATGTTTAATTTATTTTAAATTAGACATTAATACTACTCTTTGTTCAAACATTTGATCAGAAAGTTTGTAAGATTTTGGTAAGTTAATCATTGTAGCATATGAGAAATAGCATATGAAAATCAATCGAAATGAAGGTGCACGCCGCCGAGAGACTAGAAAAGGGATAGGTAGCTGTGTAGGTACTGGTAACGAGGCACACAATTTCAAATACATGTAATTTCAATAAAAGTAATTCAATTGAATTGGTAATTAAATTACAAAAGTAATTAATTACGCTAACACGCGCAACTGTCCCCTCCGCGTTTTGTTCAGCGCTAGAGTTACGTGCCGCGACCTGTATACCCTTAGCACGAACCAATATCGAATTCGTATCGTTTGCGAGTCCGAAATGTCACTGTCAAATGTGTATTGAATTTTAGTTTTCGTTACGTACGTTGTGGCGCTACTGTTCAAATTTCCATACAAAATTTGACATTGACATTTCCGTTTGCAAACTATTCGAATTCGACAATGGTTCGTGCTAGGGGTACTGTAGTATTACGTATTCTGTGTACTTATCAATTGAAGAGCTGAAAAAATTACATTGTCGTATCCACGCTTCAGTTATTTGCTACAATGATATTTTGCAATTTGGTCGAATGTAAGTGTTTAGGCAGTAGTGTTTCGAGGCAGTCTGTTACATAAGTGTTGGCCGACATTTAGTAATACGAGAGACAGGGGTTACAGTGGGGTTGCGATGTAAAAAGAAATTGAAGATGCAGTTAGGTAAGATTAGATAATGCCTCTTACAAACATTTCCTATTCTAACTTTTAAAACAATTACATCTAAACTCTACGTTATACAACTTTCTTTGTCTGTGGACAAAAAAAATCAAAAACAGTAACAAGTAATTATTGATATGTATTATTATTAAAATCCTGTACGAATACAACAAAATCCGATCAAGACATTTATTATTAATTTAGAAAATCCATAAATGTCTGAGGTAGTTATTCTTCATCATCAGCCTATTAATGTCCCCACTGCTGGGGCACAGGCCTTCCCTATAGGATGGAATAGGGAGATTGGGCCATGACCCACCACGCGGGCCCAGTGCGGATTGGCGGGTGCTAACGACTGCAGATGCAGCCGGGACCAACGGCTTAACGTGCCTTCCGAAGTACGGAGGAACTCGAGATAGTAAATTTTTGGTCACCCATCCAATAACCGACCGCTGCGAAAGTTGCTTAACTTCAACGATTGCAGCCGAACGCGCTAACCACTTGCGCCATCGAGCTCCTCAACTATTTATATGTATGCAAATTACTTTAGGATTAAAATGTTTTAAGAATACGTAGTCTACAATGTAACCCTTATTAATAAACGAGGCGAAATTCTTAATTTCATATATTATTATCCTAGGTATCTTTTCTTTAATGTTAATTAAAAACCGCAATTATTCATTTTTGTATATACGAAAAATATAAAACGATAACAAACCTAACTGTGAAAATACAAATATAAGCCGCAAAACTACACCGCACTTGAACCTTCGATACTTTAAAGGAATTTTCCTAAAAAACCCAAAAACAATAACATTCAATATACCAAATCCAGAATCTCCCATGATGACAAACTTTTGCAAAGTTCTGCCAAACTGGAAAGCATAAAGGTATGGCATGAAAGGGCCATTTCATTACGAATTATTAATATACTAGAGGTCGCCCGCGACTTCGTCTGCGTTAACTTAATATCTTGAAAATCCCTCTGGAACCTAACATTTTTTCGGGATAAATGTAGCCTATGTGTAGTTCCAGCTAACTCCATACCAAATTTTATCAAAATCGCTCCAGCCGTTTAGACGTGAAGAAGTAACAAACATACACACTCACATACTCACAAACTTTCGCCTTTATAATATTAGTGTGATTTCAGCATTAAAGATTATGAAGATTATCAATCCAGCGCTCCCTTAATCTAAGTAGCCAACATGTGTAAGCTATCGGAGAAACCTTGACTACTTGTTCCAAGGAAGATAATGAATCAACATCTTTGAACTCTAAAACCATTGAAGATCCCAACCATAATACCGCCGCTGCAAAACTTGACAATTACGTGTACCTAAAAAAGTTGAAAACAAATGACAGTGAAGAGACGTTATTATTTTTTGCAACTGCTCATTGTTTGTTACTTAAGTTTGACGACCTCCGTGACCGAGTGGTTTGTACGCCGGGTTTCATGGTGTCGCCGACTCGAGAGGTCCCGGGTTCAAATCCCGGTGGGGGCTCGTGTGATGAATACGAGCATTTGTACTCCAGTCGTGGATGTTTAATATGTGTTACTATAAAAATAAACTTATATAAATATGTATTCTATCCGGTACCCTAGTATCCCATAACACAAGCCTTATAGTGCTTACTTTGGGGCTAGGCTAATTTAGTTATTATTATTTTAATATTATTATTATGAGGATATTGCTTGATCGAAACGTTTAATTGAACTTCCCTAGAAGAAAAGATGTATTGTGACAACACTACCCAGACCAAAATTACTGATAATAAAATATACTCAATTCTTAGTTCGATTAAAAGCAATGATGAAACACAAATAATGACAGGTCACAGGTACCGTTATAAGTAGTACAGGTATTATGCTTTAACGTACAAAAGATCCCCAGGCTGTTATATCACTTAAATAAAGATTAATATCATTAATCATTATTGGAGACGATTGTACCGTACAGTTACATCATCCTGCTGGTAGAAGTCTATATTGTGTATTACGCAATCTCTTTTGATAGTTGGTTACTGGACCAAAATCAAAATAAAAATAAAAATTTGCTAGGGATCTGATTTCTTATGAGAACTATATTAACTACCAAAAAGTCACTACTAAATCTAAAAGAATCCTCGCAAACAAAAAAACTCTTTCTTAGACGAAATGACCTGCATACTCTTCTTCCGTATTAAGTACACGTAGGTACGCATTATAATTAACATTCAATGATTGCATTGTTGCGTAAAAGACATATATTATTGACTTTATGACAACATCAACAGATATAGTATTTTTTAATATTGTATGATTGGTATTGATGATGGAGGCAAATATAGGCTTTTAAAAAACTGTTTAATATTAAACTTGTTTTTTCCCTATCATGGTACGAGTTTTTAGAATAAATTCATTTTTAATTACTTCATTTCTAGCGGAGCTGCTGCATCAGACTATTCCGGTATACTTTCGCAAAATAGGTATCTACTACATAAACGTCACCCAGTAGTGGAATGAGTAATTAGTTTTAGAGTAATACTTGTTACAACTTTTAGTTCAATTGTTAAAATTAGTAAGATACATTTTGTAATACGTTGGTTTTCAGTTGAAAGTAGCTTAGAAATTATCGTAGGTAGTTAAATCGGACGAGACAGGAGGAGGCATAGCTCCCTCGTCTCTCGTTTTGACTGACGGACGTTCCGACGCGACTGTCGACTGATTGGAACGCTTTTTGAGGCAGGCCGGGGTAAACTGAACGGGTTATATGCCGGCGCTGTGTTACTGACGCCGCTGGGCGACGCCGCGCCGAGCGAGACTCACGACTACGTCGCCGACCACACGCCTCTCGAGCCGCCGCCCTCAATACTGCACACTGTGTATAGCGCCATCAAAAACGTCTTCACACCGCCGCCGGCGCACATATCCGACTACTCTCCCTCCCCCACGCACCATCCCCAAGAAGACATACCAGCTTTCCACCCCCCACCTCCGCCACAGCCTGTTCCCTCTTTCAAGCCAATGTCTTGGGACGCCGTCAACTCCTACGGCGAACCAGCGATGGTCGAAGCCTACCAAGATTACGACCCTCGTCATCCACACCCCCCGTTCAACTACGCGATGGCGAAGCACTCCAACGTCCCGTACAAGCAGAAGTCCGGTCTGACAGCCGACAAAATCCAGAAAATCAAACACAATCTCAAAAAGCTCCAAGCAGCGTACATGAACGATAACCAAAGATCTTCTGAAGTTCTGCCCACTTTTATTGGCTTTGATAAATATCAAGACATGCTTAACAGGGGCCAAGTGCCTCTGTTTCCCACACCAGTTGTGAGTGATAACGAGATTGGGGTCCTCCCTGCTGAATTCCTCCCCGAGCCTGTTAGCACCAATAACCCAACCACAACTAGTTCCACAACCACTAGCACATCCACAACTACAACAACTACAACTACACCAAAACCAAAGACGACAGCGGCCCCAGATGGCGAAACGAACAGAAGAAAAGACGTGAAATACATACTTCGCGGCAACAAGATTGTTCAAGTTTGAACAGGACTGACATTTGACTGACTGAGGTATGTGATGAGTGTGACGCGACTGACTGATTTATCAGCCCTCTGATCTTCTGCAATTCATCTTAAATCCGCTGTATACGGATTGTAAGGCATGTTTGCAGAAGACGAAATTGTAAATGAGATTTTCAAAATCTTCGGTGTTGCTTAATGACTAAAATGACTTTATTTGGCACTCGACTAACAACATCTATTCTTTTATGCATGACTTATTTCTTACTTACTGACCTTTGTAGTTCTTAGTACTTTTAGTTCTGTAGTAACTTTTTTTTTGTTAGAATTAAGTTGATTTGCAGTAGTTATCGATATATTGTTTTAAACTTTCATGGTCACTAACATTATAGCTATTAACGGGATTGATACCATGTACCTACCTTGTTTTTTATGAGTTATCAATGTTACATTATCCAAAAATATTCTTTCAATATTATTGTTGGAAGCATATTTTTTTAAAGACGAAGTTGTTGGTGTAGATTTTAGTAGTTAGCTTTATTATTTGTCTAACAAGTTTCCTAAGCTTTTAATGTCAACCCAGATTTTATTTCAAACGAAATAGGCAAGCAAATAAACGTTCTAAGACTCGTTTATTTCCTAATATATTCATTTAAAGTTTTGGTACATGAAAATTTCATTTTTGCGTACCTACTTTTTTCTGTTCAATGAAAGTCTTTAGTGTTCATATATATGTAGAACCTATTAAAGTGTGTTTCTTTGTACATATAAGTAGTATCAGTAACGTTTGGTTGTATGAAGTTTTTGAAATGTTCTAATATCTATTTTTTAATTTCCAGAGTTGCCACAGCACGGATATGTGTTGGGAGAGGAAGCCTTGCAACACTACTACGGTTATGGACATTAATAGAGCTAAATATCAAATAATACTCGGTGATATTTAGTGTGTAGTTAGACAGTTGCAAGTAGAAACCAGAGGTATTGACCATGCTCAAAGTAGATCGTGTGGCAGAACTTTAAGTAACCTATTTATAACATTACCTATTCGTTTTAATCACTAATTTCTTCGATTTATCATGTAATTATATTTAGGTTTTGTAGATATTATCGGGATTGTAAATATCGTCAATATTAAGTAAAGCTATGTTTGTTCAATTTCCATTATTACCATTGGTAGTAACCATCACTTTCTTAATTCTCTGATATAAGTGAATCGCAATAGTGCGAACTTTGTTTTCTTTTCCGCAAAACATGTTTTTGTGTCCACTAATTTATTTTCTACTATCATGTGTATATGTGATTTTATATAATAATATACTTTGAATTTGTCCATATTTATATAGTTGTACATAATGCTCAATAATTTATATGGTTTATGAATTGTAAATAAATTATAAGGGATGCGATTTAATGATATTAAGTAAAGAATACCAAATTAAAGTTTTATGTTTTTCTTAACCATAACCTCAGCTGAGATCCCATTCCCAGATGTCAGAGGGTGGCATATAAGCATGACTCGCCTGGTGGTACAGGTACCATAGCCTTATTAGACAATAGCTACCATAGACGCTTGCCTTGGCCCAATCCCCCTATTCCATCCACAGCGAAGGCCTGTGCCCCAGCAGTAGGGATATTAATAGGCTGATGATGATCAGCTAATCATCAAGCCGTCGCACCTCCAAGGAGTTATATCCAGGCAGCCTAATATTTACTTGATAGGGTACATGTAAGGGTAATATCCGTAAATAGACTTATATAAAACCAAAGAAAGGTTTTCTGAATCTCTTCCAGCATATTTGTGTATATTTACTTTCATATGGACGCCAAACACACGCGCTAGATTCAAGTTTACTACGTACAAGATAGATATTAGATAAATCAGTTAAAATGAAAGCTTAAGCAATCAATTTTCTGAATCAACAAAAATATCCTGCCATAAAATAATAGACATGACGCGGAAGTCTATTTTACATCTTTTATAAGTTACAGTACTCTAAACCAAAAAAATCAAGGTGGCTCGATTTAGGTGTCCGGGAGTGTATTTAGATTTTAAAATGTTAAGTATTTATCATTCTGTATGGAGGCTAAAGTATTATTCGCGCCTGTAAAAATCGTTTAGCAAATGCGCTCTCGCCACAAGTACATCAGTGTATTTTACAGGCTTTTTCGTATCCTATGCTCACAAAGGCTAGTTTTAGAATTATAATCATAATAACATAGAATATCTAATCTACTTAGACCATCACCTTTCCAAGTATATCAACTTGGCATCACATTGATGAGTAATAAGTATAGGAAAAAAATTAGATCACAGTGTTTGTTATCAAAGTCCTCCGAAAAGGCGTCACTTATTTTAATGAAATATTTTGTATATACCATTTGGTAGATCTAAGAACAGGTTGTTGGTTATTTTCAACCCCATTATTAGGAACATAGGCCTTTCCAGTTTTTTTTTAGATTTTAAGGATTTATTTTGGCCTTACAAAATACTTACTGATACTATAAATGTTCACCCTTCTACCACCAACCCTTATTTTTATGGCGTTACGAAGCTTGCTTAGTCAGCTAGTAGTAAAGAAAATCTTTCTATATGGTGGAACGCATAGAATGAAATAGCTTTCCTAATGTACAAAAACGGTAATTTGGTCTCGAAAATAAATAATATTGTTTTTATTTTTTTTGTTTATATACCTTTGCCATTTTTTTTTATACCCTACCTAGTCTATATTCCTGTTAATTTGAGAGAAAAACATGGTCAATATACACCAAATGTAGCTCTGAGAGTTGGCCGCTAAAATATCGTGTCAGACAGCAGAATTATTCCTTACATTATCCATGTAAACAGGCTATTCAGCCCTATTCAGCCACAAAATCTTACATATTTTACTATCACTAAAATCAATATCTTACAATTTGCAGAGTAATATCTACCTTCGTTTGGGTTTAATAGAACCTACCACCATTTTATTTTAGGTATAAGGTTCTGTTAATGCAGAAAAACAAATTTGCTATAAAAAAAATATTTCTGAGCAGTTCTGACTTCATCGTTTCAGATATTTGCATTATTTATAAAATACATAAATAAAGAATTTTCTGTATACATTGGAGTTCTTACGTACTTTAGTAAACATTGTCCGTCAAACATGGAAAACTACAGCCATATATAAAGGATGAAAAAGACTTAAAGTTCGCCTGATGATCTAACACAACTATTAGACTCGTATGTTGCTTACCCAGACCATAAGCCCTAAGTTTCTCACTTACAGAACAAAGTAATTCCTAAATAAACCCCTTTAATTTTAAGGGAAAACCGCTATGCTATAGAAGAAATAGGCCCCATTACGTTACTAATCCGTACTGTTATATCTAAAGTAACTATAAAATCAATTCAGATTTACAGTTTTATTGTAACACAAAGATATGGTTTTAAACTTTCATGGTCACTTACATTATAGCTATTAACGGGATTGTTACCATGTACCTTGTTTTTTATGAGTCTCCGATATTTCGGCACTGTTGCAAGCGCCATGATCACCGAGTAACTGAAGTAATTGCGGGTAGATGTTATTGGCGGACATATCGGTCTACCCTCTGACGTCGTCTTTTACTGCGCTCGATACCCCTACCATTGGTTACATTCTCACCATTCACTCGCACCTGTTCCCGACACAATACTCACAGTATCAGATCTCTCTGATACTGTGAGTATGTCTATGATCATGACTCATAAAAAACAAGGCACATGGTAACAACCCCGTTAATAGTAATAACACAAAGATAACAGACAATCGATCCACCTGATGATAAGCGATTACACAGGGTCAGGCATATTGACGTGTGCAGCTCCAGGCATTGCGCGTTAACGATCGAAGTTGTAACAAAACCTCTTTACTTCATTCCGCGTCATAACTCACTTTCTCAATCTCTCTCCACCATAACTCACTTTCTCGTCAATACAGCATTGCGCAAAACGCTCGTTCTGTCTTCGGTACACCTTACTCCTTCCGTCACTTCCGTATAGCATTATCTTGGACTCATCTGTGAAGAGAACCTGGCTCCATTGATGTCGAGTCCAAATTTAGATGTTCGCGCGCAAATTCTAAGACGGGCTATTCGGTGTGCTCGTGTCAATTTGGGTCCATTGGCTGGCTTATGGGGCTTTAAACCACGTTCATTGAGTCGCCTTCTAACGGTCCGAGCACTTTCAGCCACTCCGTGAAAGTCCCTGAGCTGTTCTTGTATCTAAACAGAGTTCAGACATCGATTTTGTAAGCTAGTAGGGACAATGTATTGATATTGTCTTGCCGTTGTCACTTGGTAACGAGGTCCTCCTGTTCGCCGAACGAAGCCGCCAGTCTCCAGGTATCGGTGGTACACTCTTTGAACAGCGGAACGACTTATGTGAAGTTGTAAACTCACATCTCGCTGACTTAGCCCAGATTGAAGAAGTGCTACAGCTTGCGCGGCTACTTCAGGTGAAGTATCCATAATTTTATAGCCAAAAACGGTTCAAATTATAGGAAAATAACTAAACTAAACTTTGGTTTACAACAATTGCGAAAATTCAAACCAAATCGACATTAAATTGCTTCAAAAGCAACTTTCAACAGACATTTTTTTTTTCAAATCAGTGACCAAGCTCGGCTTTTCTTCTTTATTTTAAATTCTAAAATTCAAATTTGGAATAATACATACGGGAAAGATGATGAAATATGCCAGCATTAAAAATGCATAAAAACTTTTTTGTTATATTGTATATTTTTTGTGTATTGGGCTTTTAGGCTCGGGAATGTAAGGTGGCTCGACTCAAGAGTCCGGGAGTGTATGTAAATCCGTAAGAAACGTCAATATATAGTCCCTCAGGGATCTATTTTAGGACCTATATTCTTCACTATATTGATAAACGATATCATGCATGCAATCAAACATAGTGGGTATTCTTTATACTTACGCGGAGGATTTGAATTTTTTTAAAACAGTTAATTAAGAGTTCCTTTGATATAAAATTGGTATAAGAGGATTTAAATAATATACAAAAGTGTTGTGAAAACAATGACAAGGTTTTAAATCCTAAAAAAAATATTATATACAGTTTACTCGGAAAAAGGACTCTTTATCATCAACTTACAAAATTAATAATCTATTGTTGGAAGCAGTGAAGGGAATTAGAGGTCTAGGTGTAAAGTTAGATTCAAAGCTTACTTTTGTGCCTCATATGAATGAAGAAAGCGAGCCATATGATAGGTTTTCTGAAGCACAAGAGAGTAGTTTTTCGAAAGTAGTGCTTTTCAATACTTTGGTCCGCAGTCAATTAGAATATACAAGCACTGCTATTTCTTCTTTCAAATATTTAATACTTGTAAAAGTATTCATATGACATTGTGGGTTACTTATATTGCAAAAAGATGGCGCTGCCATGCAGCTTAAGAATGGCTCAGAGAAATTCGACGCGGCCATAAAGGCCGCGGTAGCATAATTGGTCAGTGCATTCGTCCGGATAGCGAAGGGTGCGAGTTCAAGTCCCGTCTGCTGCCTGGTCCGCGTGGAATTTTTCTAGTTATATTTTCTTTAGATTTAAACATCAAGCAATTACATGCTTAAAAAATAAAAATTCAAGCTGTACATTCCCAGATTCCCAGAGAGAAAGAGTGCAACGTATCACATGTCATCTAGCATTCACAAGTGATAAGATATCTTACCCTGCCCCTTATGAACAGCGCCTCGATTTTTTCCATATGAAATCTTTGCGTGAACGCCATAAAGTAAGCGCTCTTTTGGCGTTGTTCAAGATAGTTAATAGCAATTATGACTGCAGTATTGTGTATGGACGGGTGGGTTTACAGGTCCCCTTATATTTGCCTAGAAAAGCCATGAGTACGCCCTGCTGCTGTCCATTCCGTAAAACCAACTTGGGTAATAATGAACCTATAGCATGAATATGCCGTGAGTATAATGCCATATGTAAGGAAATGACTAAAGACATATTTCACGCTAGTCTGAATATTTCTGTGGTCTTCCAATGGGGATGATGACTAATTTTTTTTCTTCGTTTATCAGGTAGATTATCAAAAAGTATTGGACACGTATTTTTTCTTTTTTCACATAATATAAACATTGCAGAGATATATTGATTTGAAAAGTCGCATGACGTCACGTTTTGGTACAATTTTCACTTAAAAGTGACGTCACGAGCCCCTCCCAAACTTTGACGCGCTATAACTTTGTCATTTTTTGGTTGATTGCCTAAAGAAAAAATACGTGTTCATTATTTTTTGATCATCTAACTGACGGACTAAATAGAATTTCATTTACGGTTGTCTTTAATTTTAAAAATGGGCGCGGCATCCCAGACTTTTTGTTTTTTTTATAGCGAGGTTGGCAAATGACTCTACCCCACCTGATGTTAAGTGATGATAAAGTCCAAACGCGAAGATAGCTGGTACAGCAATTATAAACTGTTACACCAACCATCCTCACCTTGCCGGCCTGCAATAATGCTTCTTCACACCTCTCTTAAAGGACCCCAGATTATAGGAAGGAGGGAACACGTGCGCGGGCAAAGCATTCCACTTACGAATAGTACGACAAAGAAATGAGCCACAGTAAGTCGGTATTCAATCAAACGCGATAGCGCAAGCCAACAAACTAATAAATGTGCACAACTACACGAGCATAATTGCTCGTAACGTAATGATACAATAAAACGCAATGTTTCTAATGAACTCATTCATCCGTCCACTGAAACAGACGGTGCGTTGGCCATATTAACTGTTACTACGGTTTCTGGTAATGTTAGTTATCTTCGCCTCCTTATACGAGATCGTTAATACTTGGTACACACTATACTTACATACTTATAAAGTGAACATTTGTTTATGAGTTACATAACTGTGGTTATCTGGTTTTCGTTTTGTTAGAAGTAAGCGTTCTTTCTTCTGGCTCTTTTCAATCGTCGAAATTATAGTCATAGTAAATAAAAATATTAAGAGTTAAGTTTTTTAGCAAGCTTCTTATGACATGATTTTGGATAACCTGTGTCCTCACATCACAGCAACATCAAGATGCAAAATAAATGAGAAACGTGTCGTTTTTATCCTAAGGCTCAACTCACCCTGCGCATTGGAAATACCTTAACAGAGGGGCAGTGTTGCCAGGTCTCCAGATTTTACAGGAGATCTCCTGTTTTTCTGAAATTTCTCCTGTTCTACTGTTTTTCTACATGAATCTCCTGTTTTTTTAGAAAACGATTTTCTTTTTTAAATTGCATGTTGAGTTGCATTTTTCGTCATTAATAATATAGATAACGGCAGAAGCCACAGAAACACATTCATTACTGATCTTTATCTTGATTACTTGATTTGATTTCTAGGGGGGGGGGGGGAACCGGAAAAAGTACACCCCTGCATCTACTGTTTTTCTTGTAGCTGTTTCCATACATCTACTGATTTTACCTGTAACGCCACCCGATTTTTAAAAATCGGACCTGTCAACACTGCAGAGGGGAGAAGAAGTCGCGCGTCGGCGTTCCTTGTCGCTCGTCTTTTAAGTGGGAATACCTTAATAGTTGGAAAATAGAGAAGGATTTGCTACAGTCGCTTCGACTCTGAGCCAGTGTGAGCTGTGCCTAAGAGGATTAATCGGAAAGCTCTGATGCTTGGTGATTCAATTTCATAAACTGATTTATTTTACAGTTGCAAGACAAACTTGTGTTAAATATAAGCAGATTCCAATTGTGAAGTTAGTTCAAGGAGTGCAGTAAAAAGGTACCGCTCCAGTCATTCTCTACTTATTTATAATTAGACTATTAATGCCCTCACTGCTGGGGCACAGGCCTTCCCTATGGATGGAATAGGGTATTGGGCCATAACCCACCAAACGGGCCCAGTGTGGATTAGCGGGTGTTAACGACTGCAGATGCAGCCGGGACCAACGGCTTAACGTGCATTCCGAAGCACGGAGGAACTCGAGATAAAAGATTTTTGGTCACCCATCCAATGACCGACCATTGCGAAAGTTGCTTAGCTTCAACGATCGCAGCCGAACGCGCTAGTCACCCGCGCCATCGAGCTCCTCCTCAAGTTATTGAACTGACTGAAAACATCCCTAGAATCAAGAAGCTTTTTCTTAACAACAGAGCACAACACCAGAAGAGGTTGTTATTTGACTGAAGTCTTCTTTAAGGTGAAGGTTTCTTCTGAGAGTGTTCCGAGGAAAATTTCTTTATTCTACCTGTCCTTAAAATGGAACAAATTTTGCTGAAAATAAATAAGTAACTTGCAAAAGATAAACAAAAAATCCATGAATAGTTACTATATATACGTTATTGCAGTGATAAATATTCCATTTTGGTAGTTTCAAATAAAACAGAAACCAATGCTCAAGCAATGCATATTAAGGAAACGGAAGCATAGCGCCATAGACAAAAAACCATAGATTTACATAAGTGTTAATCTATGGTGTTCATTACACAGCTTCCTTGTATCGACCAATTGCTCGCTTTCTACCCGCGATTATGGCTTTGCAGGTGGCAATTAGAGCTCGACCAGGGTTTGCTAAGTGCGGTGCTGTGGTGAATAGATTGTAGTTTTATATTTATCAGAACAGAGCTACCGGGAGCGATATAGCTTATATCACCGCAACTAATCTAAACTAAAGGAACAGACGAAAGGAAAAGTTAATACGATAATATTAAACAACTTCAAATTGTAGTTTTATTTTGATGTTTCCTAAATAAAATTATTTTGTGCTGGCATCTTACTGGTGATACTCCTGATTTTGCAGGCATCACAAGGTATTGCTAGATTGGTAGAAAAAAAGTGGTCAGTGCATTCGCCCGGATTGCGAAGGGTGCGGGTTCAAGTCCCGTCCGCTGCCTGTTCCGCGTGGATATTTTTCTAGTAAAACTTTTCTTTAGATTTAAACATCTAGCAGTTAAATGCTTAAAAAATAAAAACATAAGTATAATTGCTATTTCTTCTTTCAAGCGTTTAATACTTGAAAAAGTATTCATTTGACATTGTGGGTTACTTACAATGCGAAGAGATGGCGCTGCCTTGCAGCCTAAGGCTATGAAAATTTCGATGCGGCCATCAGGGCCGTGGTAGCATAACTGGTCAGTGCATTCGCTCGGATTGTGAAGGGTGTGGGTTCAAGTCCCGTCCGCTGCCAGGTCCGCGTGGATTTTTTTCTAGTAAAACTTTTCATTAGATTTAATCACAAGGTATTCTTCAGCTTAAAGGTATGCATTTAGAAAATGCATTTTTGTTATGGTCATTTTTACGTGGCATATTCACATATTCCAAATCATTTGGAATCTTTGTCATCGATATATTTTTACAAGCTTTTATTGACATAAACGGCAATGATAATCTTTGATAAACGGTCCATCCCACCAGAGGAGGTGAAAATCTGATGGGGTCGGACTAAGTCATTTAGGACCAAAGTACTCATTAAGACTAATGAAATGGGCCAAAACTCAATGTGGTTACATCGTTTTATAACGGAGATCCTACGGCCACCATCCAGCTCCAGCATCAGACCCTGGATACTATCTAAGGGTAAAATACTCGTCAAGACGAATTAAACAAGCCCAAACTTGGTTGGTTTGTATCATTTAATTACAGAGTTCCTATGGCCACCTTCCAACGCCACCATCAGATCTACACAGCACCATATTATTGTATTGAAAAAAATTAAATGAATTTAGATCTAAAGTACTCATTAAGACTAATCAAATGAGACCAAACTCGATGCGGTTACGTCGTTTTATAACGGAGTTCTCCTTCCAGCTCCATCATCACTTTCTGGATACCATCTAAAGGCAAAGTACTCGTCAAGATGAATTGCGTCCCCCACGACAACGGCTAAGTAGAGCCGAGGTCCGAGTCTCAGAGACGCCCTCTAGTTGAGCCGACCCCCTCAGGTTCGAGTGGTCTAGAGGCTCCAGACGGAGAGAATCCCCCGTGGGGAGATACATCCGCCTGGAATACCTCTAGAGGCACTCGCCAATTCTCGGCTTATGGTCCCCTTAGGATCTCGCCGTCCCCAAACCCGGTGACGCTGCAAAGATTATCTTCGAACAAACAGCATATACACCCAAAAAATTAGACGAATTAAACGAGCACAAACTTGATTAGGGATGGCTGCAGCGGCACACTTTCTTCCGCATCATCTGTCTGCGCGACTGGACTTCACATACACTTACCATCAGGTGGGATGGGGTAATTTACCTCGCATAAAAAATTCCAACCATTTTTAATTGACATATCTGTAGGGCTATTCTGTAAGATAAAATCTCCCCGCTGGACCACCCTGTACCAATAAGTAGTACCATTGGTGGTACAAATGGCACTGAATTGTCCCACTAGCGCAATTGACGATACAAATGGTACCGATGTATCCCATTGGGACCATTGTACAAATAATTTCTCACTCCCGATTTCGGTAGCTGCCATTTTGGTGTGGATTCTGGCATGCTTCTCTAAATCTAAATTTAAATTTGACAACAGTGTATCCTTGTCATTCTCTATACAGAATGAAAAGGAGAGACAGATGTTAAATTTAGCTTTAAGTTTAGAGAATCATGTCGGAATCGACATCATTCGTTTGATATTTATTACGCCATTACCCGACAAAATGTCGCTGGCTGTAGAAGCAGCCAGTATCACATATTTGATATTTGTCAAAAATCCGAATAATTGAGTTCGTTACTGAGATTGCATCTTACAGCATACCTATGCTGAATGCAGCCATAATCAACATCTCTAGGTACGCGATACATACTCATCTAGAATATTAAAGAAACAATCAAATTTCAAAAACGTCACAGTAATGAAAATGTATTCTTTAAGGAAACGCGTATCACTAGACATTAACATTGTTGGCGGTTTCTTTAAATTGTTTTCGTGCGTTTTTCTCAATGTTTCGAACGGTAAGAAAAATTCGTGTCGTTTGGTTTTAACACGAAGTTTGCCTCTTTAACATCGTTTGTGTTGCGTGCGCAAGAGTCAGTGACTCGAAAACTCGCCCTAACAAAAACATTGTAAGATTGTAAGTGCAAGTCAATCTATTTATGAATTAATAACGGATAAATAGAAGTGTTCATTACAAAACAAAGTGAAAGAAAATAATTATAAAAAATAATGTATTATTTTATAGCTATTAACGGGATTGTTACCATGTACCTTGTTTTTTACGAGTCTTAGATATTTCGGTACTGTTGCAAACAAGGTACATGGTAACAATCCCGTTAATAGCCATAATATTAGTGATCATTAAAGTTTAAAACAATATACATATCGCACGTCACAAACAATAGGGTAATAAGTCGGCAAAACCATTTATTTTTTTATTTGCGTTTTTTTGTTTTATTTTCAGCGAAATTATTTAAAATGATACTAGTTGTAATTTTAACATGAGCCATTTGAGCCATTTGAACTGCTTATAGGGTATTCTCTTTACCCAGTCACATAAAAGTACCTTTAAAATAAAAACTACTATTGATACACTAACTAAACTTACTCAACACAAAGAAGAATAATGTACGCTTAAATCAAGGTATCATTTTAAACATTTGAACAAGTAGTCCTGCTTCTATGATTTTTTAAAACGTCAAAACGCGATATCTCAAAACACTGGTTTTGAAGATAATACCCTTTTGTTAGTGACGTGCGACATGTATTATTTTATCTTGATTAACTTGTATTAACCAGTAAACTAACAAAGTGACTAAGAATTGACTACTTCTACTTCATCATCGTGAAGTCCTCGCGGATCAGGCAGCAGACGGGACTCGAACCAGCACCCTCCACTATCCAGGCGGATGCACTGACCATTATGCTGTCGTGGCCCTTATGGCGGGGTCGAATTTTCTCTAGTACTTCTTAGGCTGTAAAGCAGCGCCATCTCCTCGCATTGTTGGTAACCCACAATGTCAAATGAATACCTTTACAAGTATTAAACATTTGAAAGAAGAAATAGCAATTGTAGTTATAATTTTTATTTTTTAAGCATGTAACTGCTGGAATATACTGTCTAATATTTAAATCTAAAGAAAATTTTATTGGAAAAACTTACATTCCACGGGTTCGAGTCCCGTCTGCTGCCTAGTTCGCGTGGATGTTTTTCTAGTAAAATTTTCTTTACATTTAAACATCTAACAGTTAAAGGCTTGAAAAATAAAAATATAATTATTTTAAATTTAATTTTAGAATCATCATTATCAACCTATTAATGACCCCACTGCAGTGGCACAGGCCTTCCTTATGGATGGAATAGGGAGATTGGACCCACCACGCGGGCCCAGTGCGGATTGACAGGTGCTATTTAGAATAAATACAATTAATACCTTACAACAAGTTATATTTCAAACCGCTGTTTGTTTAGTATAAGTTTCGCCGCACACCACAAAACGCCGCCACCGGCATATTTCTTGTAGTTTTCATATATTTTATATAGAGTCGCCACACACGGTACGCCGCTGGCCGCCACACGCTACAAATCGTCGTTGCTCGCTTCTTGTGGCCCGCACCGGCCACTTAATGCGCCGATACAAAACGCCGGCACACGTCACTCGCGCGATTCCCCACCCCTCTCTCCCTTACCTTAGTCGGCCGCTGTCTCGCGCTTCAGCCACTTTAGTAGCCGCTTCTAGCTTCTCGTGGCGGCGTTTGTGGCTGTGGCGTGTGGCCCGTGTGCGGGGACACTTAGGCTGAGCGCAGATTAGAGTCACGACAGTTGTTAGACGAGACAGCTTTACAATTAAAAAGAAACAGTTGTGTCTACCACAAGGCGCACACCAAGACGAAACTGTTTTGTCTACGATGCGACACACACCATTTTCATCAGTATCAGAATAGATTTCACCGATTATTTATTATATAGAAATTAAGGCACCAGCCCAGAAAGTTTTACCAGTAATTTCGAATGAATGTATCAATCTATCTTTGATAATTTGTCAAAATTTATGGACCCATATATTACTTATTTTATCGTATGTATTATACATTCTTTCAGTATCGATTATCATCCCTAATCGCTAGACAATTTTGACATTGGTGTGCGCCCTCGCATACATTACAAAGGGAAGCGGACAGTCGTTAGTCAGACTTGTCGCTTTGCAGTTCTTGTGTACATAAGACTTTTTTGTCTATGGGACGTCTCATTTCGAATGTGCGCATCTTCATAATTTTTGTTAAGCAATAGTCTGTCTTGAGACTGTCGTGACTCTAATCTGCGCTCAGCCTTAAGCAGTCCACTTGCGCTGTACCCTGCGGTGAATAGAGGGGGCTCGTATATAGGCACGTAATGACCTATTTCGTTACACACACCTCCCCGACCACTGTCCGAAGCCGTCATACATGCTGACGTTCTTAAAAAAAAACTTTTACTTTTTAATTTCCACTCGGGCAAGAGTTTCATTGAACTTCGCATAGAAATGACCAAGTGTACCAATACGACGTGATCATTGTGTTTTTTTTTAAAAGTGCTTTTTTGTGGCCAGTGTTTTGAGGACTTACGTTTGCATCGGCAATATGTTGAAGGTATGGTATTTATAATATCTATTATTAATAATAAAATTATAAATTAAATATTAATTAAGGGCCTGTTTGACAATCGCTGAGTAAAAAGTTCTCTACTTTTTTTTGTCTGTGGCTGTTTCCGTTTTATACGAAATTCCGAATTTTCACCAAAATTAGCTACTCAGAACTTATCTGCTCAGTAAACAAATAGGGATGTTGACTTTGACGTTGACAATACTTTTGCTTGCTTTTAAACGCTTTTCCGAAAAATTTCAAAATCTCTATTCTTAACTGAGCAGATTAGCTTAATAAGAACTCTACTCAGCGGTTGTGAAACAGAACCTTAGAAAAATATTTTGACTATCAATAACAATATAAACAATGGAATCACTTTTATCTCTCTATCGTCATCAGTCTATTAATGTCCCCACTGCTGGGGCACAGGCCTTCCCTATGGATGGAATAGGGAGATTGGGTCATGACCCACCACGCGGGCCCAGTGCGGATTTGTGGATGCCGACGACTGCAGATGCAGCCGGGACCAACGGCTTAACGTGCCTTCCGAAGCACGGAGGAGCTCGAGATAGTAAATTATTGGTCACCCATCCAATGACCGACCACTGCGAAAGTTGCTTAACTTCAACGATCGCAGCCAAACGCGCTAACCACTTGCGCCATCGAGCTCCTTATATGTTATCTCTCTATGTCTAAGTTAAAAAACTCATCCCTACATTACTAAGTTAACTTATACTATTACTAGCTGTGCCCCGTGGTTTATTAGGGATATTTTCCCGTAGTAAAACGTAACCTACTCGTATGTGTTAATCCAGGGTGTCAGCTAACTCCATACCAAATTTTATTAAAATCGCTCTATCCGTTTAGACGTGAGGAAGTAACAAACATATACACTCACAAACTTACGCCTTTATAATATAAGTGTGTTGTTAAATAAATAAAGCTCTTATAATTATACTTAATTAATGTTAGTAGTATATTTTAATGATGATCTAATTAAGTACAAGTTCATGTTGATAAGTGATCTATTTTTACTCATTTCATATACATGTCGCTTTCTTAAAATAAGTAATGGTTAATATGCAAATGTACTTAACACGAGTTTTCTAACTATTGACAAGTTTATTTGAATTCATAAATATGGAAATTATTCTTTGAGCTGCACAGATATAGTGATTTAATTCAAGGAAAAGTGTGTTTAAATGCGTGAGTTGGTTTGTACTCACTTTTTACACAACCTTGAAAATTTCTGCGAAAAGTCACAATAAACTTTTTTTAGTTGCTTTATAAACTCCTTAACAAGTGTAAATACAAAAGTTGTATATCTTTTAATTACCTACAATTTTCCATTGGTTTTTTTTGAAAGGTTTTGTAGTCTTTTCCTCCCATAAAAGGACATAAAAGACATTGCATTTTGTTTAAAAATGTTCCATAGTAATGTATATTTTTGCATACCATCAGAAAGAAGAGGTTCCAAAGAATAAAAAGTACACCAACTTTATTTCAAAATCAACTTTTTTGACAGGAGATTTTAAAATAAAAAGAAGGTAACTTTTTCCATATAATATGAATTTAAGAGGAAAAAAACAATTTATGAAGTGAAAAAAAAATAACAGTGAGTTTGGGACATAAGGAGGTAAGTTTTCTCGAAATTTCGTGAAAAAAAAACTTAAAAGCCGGTTACTTTGATTTTTTGCAGATATTTTTAAGGTTATGTGAAAAAAGTGTAAATTTTACCATTGATTTTTTTTGATAGAATAATAGGTTATGCATTGAATTGTAACTTCAGAAGTTAAGTTCATGATTAAGGTTTAAAAATAGTCGTGATAGAAGAAAAAAATCGGACAGTGGGGCTATTTTATAAGATTTTGACGCGCGGATTCGATTAGGATCCGCGCGAATGTATATGGTGAACTTGCGGATCCGCATGGGATCCACGTGTGAAAATTTTACAGAATAGCCCCGCAGGTGCTAGTCAAGTCTAGTTAGCCTTCTAACCTCATAGAGCTCATAGACCGTTTGTATGGGAACCGTATTCGCCGACTCCACCCCCACTACACTTTCACCTAATAGATAATAGCCAATCAAAGGACGAGACATCAAACAATCGACCTAATGAGAGCTCACACACGAGAGCAACGACGCAATCAGAACCAAGTTTTGGTCAAGTTATAAGCATTTGCTTACACATACTGTGGTGCGCCTGCCCCGCCCAGAAGGTTCTTCTTACCTTCTTCTTTCTGTGTTCTGTGAGTTCCTTCCCACCGAGAGTTCCTTACATTTTGGAAAAACACAGCATAAACGGCCATAATTTTGATTCCCGTAAACTTGGAAGTCTTTTCACAGCTTCACAGGGACTGCAGACCTGAATACATGTTTTTTTTTATAACCAGGTAGGCAAAACTCTCTACCCCACCTGATGTTACGTTGTGATAAAGTCCAAACCCAAAGATAGCTGGTACAGCAGTTACAAACTGCTACATCAACCATCCTCACCTAGCCGGCGTGCAAAAATGCTTCTTCACGCCTCTCTTAAAGGACCCCAGATTGTAGGAAGGAGGGAACACATTTTTTTCAACACGTTACCTTCACGCGTTCCTGTGATAAAGGGCCGTGGCAGACAGATAGACGAAGTACATAGTGTCCTATAACCCCTCGTTTACACCAAGGTACAACACATGTGTTTAACAAATTTTATACAATGTCTTAATTTTTTTTCACACTTACATACATGTATAAAGCATGTAGTATACAATACTTGCATCAACCTTGTTGGATAAACAATTTTTTTTTCTAAATGGCTTCGCACGGCTTTTGCATTTAGCCATTGTCAAGTGTTAAAATGTTTACAAATTCTATAGCACTCGTGGTCAAAGTAATAAATCAAGTCAAAGTAAGTGGCAGTCAAGTCAATCCCCCTTTCCCTATGTTTCAGTAAAAGTGTTGGGATTTACTGGAACCTCCCCGTGGACTTCTTGGGGGAACGTCGAAAGACACTTTCCGCTATTTAGTTTCACTTGCCAACACTTGTGCATGTTCCCGAACACTTAGTGGTTAATAATCCACCATTATTAGACACTAACATCCGCCACAACACAATTTTTAACAAGAAAAACAAAACTGCTAAAGTGACGCTTCCCGATCCCGCCAAAAAGTCCTTCTAAACAAGATATGTGAAGTAAATACGTGATTTATACTTTTAAGATACTTATTTGTCTATGCGGTGTAAACGAAAGAATGTTTTAAACAGCCACAACAATTATTCTACAAAGTTTTGTTTAAAACTAGTATACGTATTGTTCCTTGGTGGTTAACGAAGGGTTAGGGTTCCGTTTTTTTCATTTTGACGTACGGAACCCTTAATGTAATATACGTAGGTATACAATACAATTTAGTTGATGACCACGTGAATTTGATGTTTAAAAATAGTTTCCTCTCTTAAAGTAGAGTATGTACCTAATTTTGTTTTCGATGGCACATATGTGCAAACATAAATGTTTGAATGATCATCGAGGGAATAGTGGTTAATCCTCAGGGGTTTGAGGTTAAGTTAACCTAAATCTTACATTAGCTGTGTTTGAGTGGTGATCATTTTATATTCAAGGTACCTATATATAAATATAGTGAGATAAGTACAAAAATAATTATGCAACGCCCACGAGAGCTACTGCCGACAAACTGTTGCATAGTTTGGCAGAATAGAAATAAGTGTTGTACTTAGTTTTCAGAAAAAAATTTAATAAAAAAAAAACTCCTTCCTTAAAGGAAGAGTACGAGTACACTCTTCTATGCTATTATTTATCGTAAGGATGACCTTACCTGTAACTGACAGCGTGTTATGATAGTACTTAGACTCAGTAAATAGATAATATGATGGGTGCTTAGAGCGGGGTGATTACTGTGCCAGTGCGATGTGAAATCTGGAGTGACCGGTATAGCGGGGCGGGTCTCTCTATGCCCGTGTTGGGTCTAACACTAGGCTGAGAATACACTGTTGTTGCCACATACATAAGTATATCGGAATAAATAAATATTTAAATCGTAATAGATAACGCAAACGCATTTACTTCGCGTGCCAAAAGTCCAACATTACGTTCATGTTTTAAAAAAAATGTGTGCACGGACCACACTTCGAAAGTGAAACTTCTTTTTTAAATACCCTAACATTAGGCGGTGCATAAGATATAGGGGAATGGAGCAGCGCACGCATCACTCATATATATATGTATATATTGCCGCGTGTGACGCTCGCGACGCTTGTAGCATTTCAGCCTTCGCCGAGTTACCCTCCAACTTTCATGCTCGTCGGGAAGAACGACGCATGGTCTATACCACGCGCGCAGACTATTCTGTAGAATGTGCTTAATGATGCCACATCACGGCGCAACAGTGTTATAACGAGAGAGAGGGATGTATGGCACAGCGGATTTTCAATTGGATTGGATGGTATTGGAGCGCCCATCGGGGCAAACATAACCTCCACCTTACAGAAGACCACTGTAAAATACGTACGTAAACGTGTCTCACTTCCGTAATAAATTTAATTGGCTCCCTATTCGCCGGCGCAGAGATCTACACACTCTAACGGTTCTCTATTCTATAGTTTTCCTGCCATCTTCCCCACCTTATCTTAAACAGTGTTTCTCATTTCTATCCTTTTCTTCACAGCTCTCGCTGGGATCCTCTTCTAACCTACTTCTTGAGATTCCCTGTCACTCTTCCGACTTCTATTCTTACTCCTTCTCTGTGCATGCTGCTCGACTTTGGAATTCACTTCCTGTGGGTATCAGAAATGCTCGTTCGCTTAATTCCTTTAGTGATCAAGTTAAAAGCTATTTCCTTTCTTTATCTTAAATTCATTTAATATCCTATTTCTTTGCTTCTCTTATATTTATGTAAGTATAGCTTCTGTATCTACTTTTGCACCCTTCTATATTTCTCTATTTTATTATTCCTTTTCTACCATAGGTTGCCTGGAAGAGATTGCTGTTTAGCAATAAGGCCGTCTATTGTACTCTTTCTTCTGTTTAATTTGTTTTTGTCTTGTGTCCTTTGTTATGTGCAATAAAGAATATTTATTATTATTATAAAATAACACTACCTTTTGGTGGTGCTGTGTTTCTGCTGGTGAGTAAGGTTCCAGGGCTCCACGGGGTAGGGGATTGTGTTCAGGTTTAGATTAAAACCCAAAAGGGAAGATACGGCACTTGCGGCTCAAAAGTGTACCGCTTAAATTGTGGTGCATGACCACGATACGCTTTAGTCACAATTGGACATCCAAACACGCTGCATGTGCACTCAATTATGCGTATATTATGTGTTATAAAGATAAGACAATATCCTCGATGCTTTTCAAAAGAACACAAATAGTTCAAGGTCAAATATCAATTACCACGGCTACACTTTTTATTCGTAGAACTATAAAAACATTTTATTTCTCAAAGATCACGGTTTGTCATGAACGTTATTTATATGGGTATTCCAACAAGGTTCGGCGCCAGCTCATAGAGCGAAGAGCACACAAGACTGGCTCTCGGCGCGTGAAATCGACTTCATCCGGCACGAAGACTGGCCCGCCTCCAGTCCAGATTTTAGTCCGTTAGATTACAAGATATGGCAACACTTGGAGGAAAAGGCGTGCTCAATGCCTCATCCCAATTTGGAGTCACTCAAGACATCCTTGATTAAAGCAGCCGCCGATATTGACATGGACCTCGTTCGTGCTGCGATAGACGACTGGCCGCGCAGATTGAAGGCCTGTATTCAAAATCACGGAGGTCATTTTGAATAAACTTTATTGTCATAAGAATCTATGTTTTGTTAAGTTCATTTTGGTATATACTCATAAATGGTTGCATAATGAATAAACTTGTTTCAATTATTTTATATTAAACATGTGACAGAATTTATGACCTGACTAGGTATAATCTAGTATAGTATAGTATTTATCATCAACAAAAAGACAACAATACAGCTCAGCCGTTTGTAGAGAGAGATAAGAAAACGCAGTAAGCTGCCAAGCGACGCGGACTCGCCTTTTCGCTCGCGCTGCGTTGAAGCGTACAGTTCTGTCTCTCTCGCTCAATGAGGGCTATCGTTTTCTGTCTCACCAGATGGCACCACTGTTGAGTGAGGTCCTAAATTTAAGCTTTTAAAGTTTATTCATACGCACGTGAAATCAAAGTTTACATTTAAATCATATTTTAATACAAAAGAACCGTATCCTTAACATAATCGGCCATGCCACAGTGATGCGCAGTTCCGTTTTGTTCAGAAAAAAGGAGGACATAATAATTTTTCTTAGCTCCGCTTTTAAATAACTGACATTCATTGCCACGTAACTCATATTTGCCATAATTAAGCCGAGCCATTACCAAATATTCACAACATTATTTTAATTAGAGATAAACCCGCGTAGTCAACCCACAAGCAATAACATTTGACAGTTCGGAGACCTCACGCTACACTAGCGCCTCTAGCGGCGGATTCATACACGATAGCCCTCATTGATTGTTTATTTACAGAAGTGCGTGAGAGTTCCATAAGTAGTTAAATCGGAACATGTTTTATTTGATGCTAGTATGGGCGTACTGTATAATGCGATTCAACTAAGAATAGGACCGACTGGGTGCCATATTGTGACGTCATAGCTGTCAATTCCAACCAAATAGGTAGGGTGAGCAAAAGAAATATTTTATTTAATGAAACTTATTAACTAAGATGAAGTGAGAAAAAAAATCAGTTTTTTTTACTGAGATTTCTGCATTACCGCCGGAGTAGTTATGAATAATCATGCACTATTACTAGGTCATCCTTTATGTAAACGAAAGTTTTAAATGGAGTTTTTGAACGCAACTTAAAGTGACATTTGGTTGACGATTTAGGTTATCAACCATTCAAATAAGTAAATGAAAATATCAACCAATATTAATTATCAATTTTTTTATTGTTTGTTTACAAATGTGTGCATTTTATTCTAGAATTAGCTGTGTGCTAAAAAAGGGTTCCAAGATTTTCTTGCAAACCGTACTTTTCAAGTGACATTTGACAGATGGAGCTAATTGGTTTTCCTATTCTTATTTGAATCGCACTATACCTATCTTCTTTTTTTGTTTTAATCTAAGGGTTTATGCCGGCAAGGTGAGGGTAGCTGGAGCGGCACATTTTCTGCCGCATCATCTATCTTCGCGACTGAACTCCACTTACACTTAAAATCAGGTGGGGTAGGGTAATGTGTAGCATTTAATATAAAAATGAAAAAAAAAAAACAATGTATTTTCTTAGTTTTGCAATGAGCACTATAAGTAATATTATTGAAAATTCTAAGAAAAAAATTAAAAATGATATAATAGATGTAGGTATTAATCAATAGTATACATTTTCACTTTCACCATCAAACACTTCTAAGGAAGTGAAAAGTCTTTGCCATGCATAGTCAACACCGTGTGAGTGTAACCGATGCCTTACATGAACTAGTTTGTCAACTGGTGCTTTATGGCTGTGTTGGTAAATACTTAATGGTAACTTAATTGACGGTGATAGCTGCATCACTCACTTGTAGTTGTAATTGATAGCTGAAAGAAACAATGTACTTGAGGATAGGGGCGTACCTACTAACCCTAGGGCCAAGATAGCCGTGGCCCGGGTGGCAGAAACCTTATGAATAGAGTTGGACTGACTATAGTGGTTGCCGACTAACCGACTAGCTAATCTAATCGGTTTTCAAATTGCCGACTATTCGGGCGACTACTCGGCAATGCTTCTTCTCCAGTCGCCAGAAACGTTTCCGGAAGCTTGCAGCAGTCTACCAAGGCTGCTTTCCTTCTGGACCGATATAGGCTGGCTGTAGTAAATGGGAATGTTTTTGAGACACGCACAATGGTCCAATAATTAGGCCTAAGTGCAGAAACCGCCCTGAAAAACCAAAACTAAACTAACTACTACTCGGCAATGCCGATCATTCTAATATCTGTCTTAAAGAGGTGTTCGGAATGCTCACACACGACACAAGCCATTGCGCGGCCGCTTAGCTGAGCAAGCTGTGATATTTTGTTTACCTAAATTTTTGTTTTAACTATTCGTTTTGTGTTTGCTGTGCCGGTATAATTTCATTGAGATAAACAATAATATAATTGAGACAAAATAAAGGAAATATTTTTTTCTGTAAATTTATATTAGTGCATACTCTATAAGGCCTGTGCCCCAACAGTGGGGATATTAATAGGCTGATAATGATGATGATGATGAAAAAAAACATAAATTGTTTGTTTTATTTTATGTAATAAGTGTCGATAATAATCTGCATGGTTTTGTCGAATAGTCTCCGACTAATCGACGACTATAAGCGACGTCGAAAAGTCGTCTTACCCGACTAGTCGACGGCTAGTCGGCCCATCTCTACTTAAAAAGGCATTCGTTTTTTACCTATATTTTAATTTGATTCACTATTCTAGATCTCTAGGATACATTTGATTACACTGCAATAGAGATTCACTTTACTAATAGAATGACGGTTTAAAATGTTGAAGGTCTACTATTCGCGTGTTGCGGTATGTATTTTTGTCCGATAAGTTTTTGAGCTCAAGCATATTTAGGATGAACACTACAAAACTGTCTGTTAAAAAATTTTGACCCTTATTAACTAAAACTACACAAGTATCAAAGTCGAAACAGAGAGCTAGTGGGATGGGAAATGAAGGCTATGATTTTGGACGCAATGGGTTTATTTACACAATTTTAAAGTAATTCACAAAATAATATTAAAAGCAGGTGACAGACACAAAGGCAACGAGAACACAAACAATTTTGCTAGGCTGAGACTTTTCATGCCGGTATAAGAAGAATCATAGATGAATGTCATTGTGTATAATACAAGCATGAGAACAAAAACTGTAGTCTACACTTAAGCTCTACACCGAAGCGAAGCGAGGGCGGGCCACTAGTCAGGCAGAGTTTCCCAATACTCGAAATTAATTTCTCTTCAATGATTAGGTAAATATTCTTAAATTACAATGAAACACGTTCCCTTTGAAATGTAAGATATGGTAAAACCGTGAGACTGTTTTGTTGTGATTGTCATCTCGCATGGTGGCCAATGAACGAATTGATATTTTGTTTGCTCAAATACAAGCTTATAAGATGGTTCAACCGTCCCCCCTGAGCAAGTCTTCCGGATTTCCTGATCCATTTTCAATCCTGAGTCAGGTCCTGATTGAGGAATAAGTATTATTTTGAGGGAGATCATTTTCCAAACTTTCCTTTTCAACTTGTAAGCGTCACACAGGTAGGTACTTGTTGTCTTGCGTTTTACGTATTGCGAGGTAGTTTACATATTTCTAAAATTTATTACGAGTCTTCTGGCCTCTGAGAAAGTTACTTTACTTAAGCTGAATGCATTTTTAACAACGATCTCCGGCGGCAGGCGTCAGTACAATTCATAACTCCAAACATCACAACTAAATTTCCCCGTTCCGGTCAAAGCTTCATTTTGATCATGGGAAAGTTTTCATCAAAACTTGTAGTAGCATTGGGATGAAGTGCTTCGAAGTCAATTGATATCTGAAAAAAAGAAGATCTATCTATCTCTATACAAACATCACAAAATTTTCGCTTCGCTTCCATCTACCTCTGCGTCGGCACCGGCGCCGGCGCAGCACAAATATTGCATGCGCTGCAATTTCTCTAGCGGCCGCGGCAATTAGACTAAGTCGTACCGTTACTGTTCTGCTTTATTTACATCTGTCTATACACTTTGTGGTATGTAAGACGTTAGTCACCTCTATATTCTCCGTTGATTGTGTGTATTTGACGACCTCCGTGGCCGAGTGGTTTGTACGCCGGGTTTCATGGCGTCGCCTACTCGAGAGGTCCCGGGTTCGAACCCAGGTGGGGGCAGATATTTGTGTGATGAACACGAGCATTTGTACTCCAGTCATAGATGTTTAAATATGTATTTCTATATAAATATACTTATGTATGTAAAGTATGTGTATTCTATCCGTTACCCTAGTATCCCATAACACAAGCCTTACAGTGCTTACTTTGGGGCTAGGCTAATTGGTGTGAGTGTTGGAAATATTTATATTTATTATTTATTTATTGTTTTCCGGCAGCTAATCTAGTGTTTCATAAAAATCTACCCTATGCCTTGACTGAAATACAGTAGATACTTATACAATTTCATATAGCCGTTAGGAATATTGTTAATCTGTTTCCCTGCGTTTAGAAGGTTACAAATCTTTTATCAGGTGCTTAAAATGGACTTGAATGATTGAAGTAGTAATTTTGTTTATGTTTTAAGGGTAGCTTACCAGCAAATTATGATCAATCTGATGGTAATCGGTCAATAAATCAAATATCAATGAATTCTCGCACGTTTTTTACCCTGACCTCATCCCCTACTAGGTTCAGCACTGGAAACCATACTGACAGACAGAAATACAACAGTCTTTGTAAGGTGTAGCTCCAATTCGAGCAATAAATTCGCTGTGCCATGTTCTTTAACTTAAAATGACATATTGGACCAATCTTACATAGTGAAACTACTGGTAGGTACCCAAATCTTACATTCTTTAGAACAATAACACAATTCTGTAATAAGCACAGTCATTTGAATTCTGATGAATGGTTTATCTACGCTAAATTGCAATTGTGTACGAATTTTACGGCTCCCTTATGTTATGTGTAAGGTATTAAAAGTTACGAGAAAGTTAATATGCTTCAAAGATGACAATGTACATTTGCATTGTCTTGATAAATAAAAGAGAAACCAAATGATATAACAGAGGTTGAACTTAGTGGATTTACTGATTAAATAGGAGCGCTTTTGTCACAGAACACAGAATTAGGTCAGTATCCCTAGCACGAACCATTATCGAATTCGAATAGTTTGCAAACCAAAATTTCAATGTCAAATTTTGTGTTGAAATTTGAACAGCAGCGGCACAAAGTACATAACGAGGACTAAAAATCAGTACACATTTGACAATGACATTTCGGACTCGCAAACGATACGAATTCGATATTGGTTCGTGCTAAGGGTACAGAACGGCCTTAGGATGACAAATCAACATCGAGCTATGCTGCGCTGTACTGCGCTGTGCTATGTTTGGTCAACTCGCTCGTCTAATATTTTAATGAGGATACAAACAAAGCATGCTGTGCTACGCTGTGTAAGGCTATAATGCGATTCAAATAAGAATAGGAAAGCCAATGACCTTCATCTGTCAAATGTCGCTTGAAAAGTATGACTTGCAAAAAAATCTTGGAACCCTCTTTTAGCACTCGGCTAATTATGGAATAAAAACCAAACATTTGTAAACAAACAATAACAAATATTGTTAATTAATATTGGTTGATATTTTATTTTCATTTATTGAGCTTTGACTATGAATGTTTGATAATCTAAATCATCAACCAAATGTCACTTTAAGTTGCGTTCAGAAACTCGATTTAAAACTTTGGTTTACATATAGAATGCATGTTCGTATGTGACCTAGTAATAGTGCATGATTATTCATAACTACTCCGGCGGTAATGCAGAGATGAGCGGAATTGAAGAGCTTAATTTTGATTAATGTTTTTTCTCGCACAGTCTTCATAAATAAATATTATTAAAAATCGGTTATTTTCTTTTCTCAATTTTAGTAAATAAATTTTATTAAAAAAACGGATGTTTTTTCTCACTTAATCTTAGTAAATAACTTTTATTAAATAAAAACTTTTTTGCTCACTCTACCTTTTTCGTTTGAATTGACAGCTATGACGTCACAATATGGCGCCCCGTCGATCCTATTCTTAGTTGAATCGCATTATACGCTCTGTTTTAAAACGCAGCAGTCTCGAGCGAGGCGCGCTACTCGCCGTGCTGAGCCGCGCTGTGCCGTACTGTGCTACGTTTATTATTGAGCTCTGCTATGCTGCGCTGTGTCGAGCTGTGCTAGGTTTTACGTTTGTTTGAAAATTTTACGTTCATTTATGTTTACGTTTTTTTGAAAATAAAGTCATTTTTGACGAGATAAACGACTACACGAGCTGCTGATTACTTTTAATACTGAGCTAAGTAAAGCGCAGTTGATTGTTAAAAAAAACGTAGCTCAAGAAACACAACACAGCACAGCACAGCGCAGCATAGCAAAGCGCAGCACAGCTTGATGTTGATTGTATGCGAAATAACATCTCAAAAATGTTATTAAAATGGTCGTACGACAGAGCAGAGAATCTTTTAAGGATAATGATTTGATTATACAAATACGCACACAACACACAGTTACACACACACACACACACACACACACACATACACACACACACACACAAAAACACTCACATACATACAAACATACGCGCATACTATCACCAATGTATCCATTCTTTTAAGTTGGTTGTATTTTTAGGCCGTAAGTTATATATTGTTCATTTTTTACTTCCCACATAGGACGGGCTTCGCCTAGTATGGGTGTCTGTTATGGCTTATTGTAATTTTGTTTATGAATACATGGATTATTATTATTATTATTATTATTTGTTAAAAAAACGTAGCTTATGAAACACAGCACAGCATAGCTCGATGTTGATTTGTCACCCTTATGGGCAGGGCAGGCGTGCCACAGTTATGTGTCAGCCAATGCTCATAACTTGACCAAAACTTGGTTCTGATTGCGTCGTTGCTCTCGAGTATGAGTGCTGATTGGTTCGATTGTTTGAAGTCGTGTCGTTTGATTGGCTATTATCTATTAGGTAGAAGTGTAGTGGGGGCGAGCCGACATCGGTTCCCGTACTTGATCCCCCTTCTAACCTCTTTCTGTGTTCTGTGGCTCTTCAGGAGTAGTAACCTTTACCGTAGCGAATAATAACTAGGAATTAATACTATACCTTTTGGTGTCCTTCAGTAAAATAGATGGTAATTAGTCGCCGCCGAACTTTACCCCATGAATTCCTGGACTCACCGACAGAAACACATATAAACCAACAAAAAATTGTGTTATTTTGCTGTCGTCTTCTGTAAGGTAGAGGTTACTTCCCCAGACGGGCGCTCCAATTAGAGCGAAAAAAACGCTATGCCCTACCTATCTTTTTAAATACATATTATACAGGGTGTTACAGAATTCCGAAATAAAATTTTTGTAGGTATGTATTCCGAAATAAAAATTTGTAGGTATCTGAGCGGAGCGCAGGGGCGCCTAGGGGAGAGAGGGGGGGTCTGTTTAGGTAGTAGTAATCGTACGCATTTATAGGGTTGTCATAGGCAGGTGTAAAACGATATTTTTATTAATTTAATTAAAAAATAAAAGTGGTCTGAAAGGCGTCAAACTTTCGTAGGTAATTCTATACAAGGAACACAACCAAACCCTAAAGTTTTATTTCGGACTTTTGTCACACCCTGTATATGTCATATCTGTTCGATTCTGCCAATCATGGATGAACAAGGAGTTCCAAGTTATTCTTTCAATAGAACATATAGGAATTAATAATTAAAAATGCGTTTAGATTTCAGTTCATAGGCAATGGGGGTCGCTTAGCATCACAGGCGATAATTAAACGTTAACTTTGTCATTGCCATAACGAAATTTTTTTATGATTATCAAATATTCGATACAGCGGCAGTTTTAATGAAGAAGTGTTCATATTTCTCACACACTGAGAAGCAAACAGTTATATTAATTATTCCAAAAGCGAATGCACTCAAATACGTTCACCCGTTGCATGACCGTATGATGGTAGCCGACAGAAGCATCTGCCGGATTCCTATCTGTCGTGATGTGTTTGCAATTACGATGCTAACGATAAATTATTCTATAATCGCAATCGACTTTGAAAGCCAAAGACAATATTTTCTTAAGAAACGCGATTGGAAAATAAAGAGATTAGGTGGCTTGGTTGTCCATCGACAAGTGAAAGATGATTAAAGTTGAAATAGGGATAGAGTTAGCTGGGTGATGACGGAGTACAGTAAACGAAATTCTATTTAGTCCGTCAGTTAGATGATCAAAAAATAATGGACACGTATTTTTTCTTTGGGCAATCAACCAAAAAATGACAAAGTTATAGCGCGTCAAAGTTTGGGAGTAGGGGCTCGTGACGTCACTTTTTAGTGAATATTCGCTTAAAAGTGTACTCAAACGTGACGTCATCAATCAATATATCTCTGCAATGTTTATATTATGTGAAAAAAGAAAAAAAATACGTGTCCAATACTTTTTGATAATCTACCTGATAAACGAAGAAAAAAAATAGGCATCATCCCTATTGTCGGTCATTAGATGGGTGACCAAAAATGCACTACCTCGAGCTCCTCCGTGCTTTAGAAGGGACGTTAAGCCTTTGGTCCCGGCTCGACTTCATCAGCAGTCGTTTATACTGCATTCCATCCATAGGGAAGGCTGTGGCATGAAATATTTTAACCTTATCAGTATAAGTGGAGTCAAGTCGCAAGAATATCTGATTTGTATTTATACTGTATGACACAGCAGTCAAAATGCATGTAAACAATTAATGTAATTCAATCATAATGTAATGAAAGGTGACTTCAAGAATCATCTCTGAAATCATTTTTCAACTTGACGACCCTGTAAATAATAAAACAGGGAGAAAAAACCAGCCCTTGCTGAGTTTCTTGCCGGTTCTTCTCAGTACAAGATCTCCCGCCGTAGATTTGCGAACCGATGGCGTAGCTTCTAGATATTCATGAGGGCTTGTAATAGCCTAAACTGAATATATGATTTTGATTATGATTATGAATAAAAAAAAATGTGTGCGTGTACTAGTGTACACACGTAAGAAGTGAAACTTCTTTATGGCCTTATTTTTCGAAAAATGATCTACATGCAACTTTCCAGAAATTGGTTAAATAAAGTTAAATTAGATAAAGTTTAAACAAAAGGATTTTATTATCATAGACATGAATACAAATTACTGCCTATGAAACTGTTATGATTACACGGCTCAGTAATCTAAGGCACATGTTCCACCTCCGACGATGAACGATAAGCGAGTAGAAACTAGAAACGAATTGGCAGTCCTGAGTTAAAATGCACGCGCACGGCTTTTGACAGCCAAGCCAGCTTAACCGAGCGAGTATAGCTGAGCGAGTATCGCTGAGCTAGTATCGCTGAGCGAGAATCGCTGAGCGATAATATAAAAAAAGATGGCGCGTAACGGAAAAATGTGACGCGTAGCCGAAAAATGTGACGGTAAATTTTTTTCCAACGCCGATAAAGAAGTTTCACTTCAAAAACAGGCATAAATCGATTTTACTCATCCTTTTTGAAATCTGTTAAAAAGCAATGACTGCAAAGCCACGGAGCGGTTAATGTAAACATACAGGGCATTGACAAGTCGTTTTCGCTCGCGTTCATCCGTGACATAGATGTTTCACTGGTACGGTTGCGAGTCTTGCTTGAGTGGTCAACACCTACCTATATAATACCCGCGGTACAAATAATGTTAAGTATTTGGTTCGTACTATAATTCACATTCATAAACGTAGATTATATCTTCTTTGGATGCTATATTGTATATATCAGGTATCAGCCATGCATCAGCGTTTGCAGGTCCACCCATTGAAGAATCATCAATCATAAAGAAAATATAACTAGAAAAAATTCCACGCGGACCAGGCAGTAGACGGGACTCGAACGCGCACCCTTCGCAATCCGGGCGAATGCACTTACCAATAATGCTACCGCGGCCCTCACGGACCGCGTCGAAATTCTTCTAGCCATTCTTAAGTTGCAAGGCAGCGCCATCTCTTCGCATTATAGGTAACCCACAATGTCAAATGAATACTTTTACAAGTATTAAACATTAGAAAGAAGAAATAGCAATTATAAAGAAATAGAAATTATAAAGCATGTAATATCATATTATTGCTTATACACCATTTCCCTGGTGGAATGACGGATCTAAAATTATACCACTGAGAAATAATAGCGCTTGAATTGACGACCTCCGTGGCCCAGTGGTTTGTACGCAGGGTTTCAAGGTGTCGCCTACTTGAAAAGTCCCGGGTTCGAGTCCCGATGGGGGCAGATGTTTGTGTGATGAATACGAGCATTTGTTCACCAGTCATTGTTGTTTAATAATAAATAAATATTTCCAACACACAACAATCAGCCTAGCCCCAAAGTAAGCACTGTAGGCTTGTGTTATGGCATCCATGACTGAAGTACAAATGCTCGTATTCATCACACAAACATCTGACCCCACCGGAATTTGAAACCGAGACCTTTCAAGTTGGCGACACCTTGAAACTCGGCGTATTTCTTCTTGTATATGTATCAGTATATTTATTCTATCTGTTACCCTATTATGCCATAACACAAGCCTACAGTGCTTACTTTGGGGCTAGGCCAATAGGAGTGTGTTGGAAATATTAAAAAAAAACTTAGTTTAAATATTATACATACAGTACGTAACTAATGCAAAAATTTAGGACAGCCAACAATATATTGTAGTGTTGTGTGGATATGACTTGTGGATTCTCTTATTGCTGAGTTCGTAAGTAGTGCTGGAAAATTTACAATACAATGTGTACTTGAATTTCGCTTTCACAAAATTCAGCACTGTTCTGTGAAAGCAAGTTCCAGCTTAATTAATTATGCTTACAGATCTAGACCCATACTCTATTATTTCTGACCCTTTTTTTATACGCAGGCAAAAATACTGTTTACAGACGATGGCGTCTTTAAGAGGTACACCGCCGAACGGACCTCACACCTGGCTCCCGCAAGCCTTACAAGCCCCAGCAGTGGCTACCCACTAAGGACCCCGTAACTCTTACGGGCGCTTTACGGCATAATATACGCTAAAGCCCCCTGCGAATACCCTCTAAGCTTCTTAGCGCAAAGCCGCGAGATCCCCGTTTAGGGATTCTTCCGCGTCAATTATTATTTTCTGATCTACCTAAGGTTAACTTATAATCGGTGTTTAGTGTCCCATAAAGGAGATGGAAGTAACTAAAGGAATCAAACACCTGTTCCAATGTTTAATTTAAATGGAGAGAGAGCATTTACTTTTTTTTTGAGTGTGTTTGCTGTTGGTCGCAGCTGACCTTTACAGCGTCACCGGGTTTGGGGACGGCGAGATCCTAAGGGGACCTCAAGCCGAGAATTGGCGACTGCCTCTATGGATGGCATCTATCCACGGGGGGAGTTTCCTCTCCATCTGGAGCCTCTAGACCACTCAAACCTGAGGGGGTCAGCTCAACTAGAGGGCGTCTCTGAGACTCGGCGTAGATGACCTTTACAGCGTCACCGGGTTTGGGGACGGCGAGATCCTAAGGGGACCTCAAGCCCAAAAATTGGCGAGTGCCTCTATGGATGGCATCTGCCCACGGGGGGAGTTTCCTCACCATCTGGAGCCTCTAGACCACTCAAACCTGAGGGGGTCAGCTCAACTAGAGGGCGTCTCTGAGACTCGGCGTAGATGACCTTTACAGCGTCACTGGGTTTGGGGACGGCGAGATCCTAAGGGGACCTCAAGCCGAGAATTGGCGAGTGCCTCTATGGATGGCATCTGCCCACGGGGGGAGTCTCTTCTCCTTCTGGAGCCTCTAGACCACTCAAACCTGAGGGGTCGGCTCGGTCGGTCGGTCTTTTTGTCAGAATAGTAAAATCGCTCCCAATATTCACGTTAAATACACATACCAATAATTGATACTTCATGTATTACAATACAATACAATACACAATACTTTATTGAAAACACCACAACACAGAACAGAAATGAGGGAAATTACAATTGTAAAAAAAGAGTGCTTCAATGGGCGGTCTTATCGCTAAAAGCGATTTCTTCCAGACAACCTTTGGATGGAGAGGATTGAAAGAAAGCTAGAGTCGGCGGTGTCAGTAAAAGAAACAAGGTATATAAACGTGTTTATGAATTAAATATACATATTATACAATACATACACTACACATATATAAGTTTAGTCCAGTCAGCAGAGATAAAAATGCAGCTACATCGACAAAAAGTGATTTACAACTAGATTTTTAAAGACATTTATAGATTGTGCTTGTCTTATGGATACAGGAAGAGCATTCCATAGACGTACAGCATGTTTTGTACTGTCATTTAACCTATTGTACTGTCGTTTAGCAAATTACTAAAAGCGTTGCTACAATGCTTCTGTTTTTGGTCGATTATTAGCAAATGCTAGGAAATTGCGTTGTTGAAGTAAAATAATGATTGTGTTTAGTTTATATAGACGCGTTTTCACATGACGGACCGGTTGGTCCACCTGTGTCCTATATGGATGGACGCCAACTGGTTCATAATTGCACTAACAATTTTTCCATGGAATACTGCCTCCTTAACATGAAAAGGGAAATTATGTTTCTCGATCGACCTTTTACATGGCCGAAAATTAAGATAAGTACTTAGTAAAGCAACAGGCGTATTATGCTGATTTCGCTGTATTGCGTGTTTGGGAGTCTATGACTCCGTATTATAGAAAGATTCTCAGTGATTGATCTAGTCTTGAGCATAGTTAGAAAGGGATGTCGCTATATATATCACATAGCGATATCCCTTTCTAACTGTACTCAAGTAAAGATCAAGACTTAGTTGTTATTCTGTAATACGGGCCATAGTCTAAAAACCAGAGTCTTCAAAAATGGAGTTTTAGGAGGTTCCTGCCAATAAATATACAATCCATAAGTACTATGAAAAAAATACTAATTTTTGAGAACTTTAAGTGTAGTTTTAAATCCAAAGAAAATTTTACTAGAGAAAATCCCACGCAGACCAGGGAGCAGACGCGACTCGAACCCGCACCCAACGCAATCCGGGAGGATGCACAGACCAATTATGCTACCGTGGCCCTAATGGCCGTGTCGAATTTTCTCTAGTAGGTATTTCTAAGGCTGCAGGCAGCGCCATCTCTTCGCATTGAAGGCAACCCACAACTACACTTGAGTTTGCGATTACTCGATATTCTTTCGACTATTTGGTTGTTCAAACGATAATTTTACAATATTCATAGCATTTAAAGCTGACGCCCAAATCGCGTCGAGTGAACGTGCACAGATCGCTCACACGACATCAGTATCTCTTATCTATTAGACAAGTCCGTCCGTCCGTCTGTGGTGCTGTTTCAGCGGCCAAACCGTAAGAGATAGATAAAGAGAATATTTAAGTTACAAGTTAAGAATAGTCTGATAAGACTACAAACCGGATTTGAGTAACGTAGCACTTCCGGTTTTCGAGAAATCACGAATTTCAAACGAAACCACACAAAATCACCGAAGTTCTCAATTAATTAAATACTTTTTTTTTTAAATCAGGTTTTGGTGAACATTTGGTTCACTGATTTGCTAGTCTCTACCAATAGCTAAAATAGAAACGTGCTGCTGATTATTTTACGATATAGTTTTGCTATTTGGGATTATTTTTTATTTTTTTATTTATAAGAAACAAACAGTCACACATGTTTACAATTGATACATAAATATCATTGGTTAGTTGACCTATAGTTTTCTTAACTAATTCAAATAATAATTGATCCAGTAACATTGGTCAGCAATATAAATAGAAAAATACACATTTAAACTAAAAGCAACTCACACATAAGAAATGAAAGTACATAATAAGCAGCAACGCATTTTTTAAGCAAATGTCCATAAAGTAACACTTACTTATCTTACAAACTTCAGCCTTATATGAGTTCAGCAATACCCCTCCTAAACTTATGTTTTATTATAGACTAGTGGCCCGCCCTCGCTTCGCTCGGTGTAGTTTTACACTATTATATTATTTTAAACTATAGTTTTTGTTCTCAGGCTTGTGCTATAAAGAATGACTTTATTTATATAATTACAAGTGTTATTGTGAATCAACCATAAAAGATAGACATATGCTGTTGCGGGATATTTTTTAGACAATTTTATGTTGAATATTTCCGTCATACATGATTTCTATGTAACTTTAACCATTAAGGCTGCACCCGCGACGGAAGCTTAAAAAAGGAGTAACTTCTCCCGTTTTCCCAACATTTCCCTTCACTACTCTGCTGCTATTGATTGTAGCGTGATGAAAAGTATAACCTGCCCAGGAGTATGAAGAATAATTGTACCAAGTTTCGTTAAAATCCGTTGAGTAGTTTTTGTTTCTATAAGGAACATACACAAGGACAGACAGACAAAAATTTTACTGATTGCATTTTTGGCATCAGTATGGATCACTAATCACCCCCTGATAGTTATTTTGAAAATATATTTCATGTACAGAATTGCCCTCTCTACAGATTTATTATAAGTATAGATAGATAGATGGGCATCTATAATGGGCGCCTCACATTTAAAACCATTTTAGCACTCAATTCTGTACAGGGAACGTAACTCTAGCTCTGAACAAAATGCGGAGGGGATAGCTGCCCATGACTGGAGAGCCAATCGGCGCAACGCACGCCCACCCGCGCACCTCGTTTCCCCCCAAGACATCTAAATTTTTAATTCTGCGCAATAACGGCCAGCGCTAGAGTTTCGTGATGCGACTGATAGAAATAAGTACAGCAGTCGAACCAGCGACAACAACCTCACTGGGACTCACTCGTGTTATATAAACAAACTATACTAGCAAACCAGTGAACCAAATGTTCACCAAAACCTGATTTAAAAAAAAATGTATTTAATTAATTGAGAACTTCGGAGATTTTGTGTGGTTTCGTTTGAAATTCGTGATTTCTCAAAAACCGGAAGTGCTACGTTACTCAAATCCGGTTTGTAGTCTTATCAGACTATTCTTAACTTATAACTTAAACATTCTCTTTATCTATCTCTTACGGTTTGGCCGCTGAAACAGCACCACAGACAGACGGACGGACGGACTTGTCTAATAGATAAGAGATGACATTTAAATATTCAAACTTTTTAGATCTGCTGATCTTATTAGGGTTTGTTGAAAAAATGAACATCATTGCGAAAGTGATATTAAATAGTCCCACGTGCACAACTTTCATAGAAAAACACGCGGCACCGATATGGTTATACAAAACCAGTTGTACAACGAGACATCTCTGCTCACTTTGGTGTGAATTTATTCTCTTAGCTCTAATTGGAAAATCGCCTTCATCTACTTTCAGCGCAAGAGACGTTACACCTAGAATATTCCAATAGGTTTAATTCTAATCTCAGACCTGAATCCAAAGGACTACATTGAAACCGTGATCAAAACAGCTTCACGTAAACTCGGAGTTCAGAACAATTTGCGGCGTTTTTCACGCCTGATCAACTGTGCCTGTTGTACAAAACGCAAGTGCGGTCCTGCATGGAATATTGCTCGCACCTATGGGATGGCTCCGCTAAGTACTTACTTGATGCCTTGGATAGGTTGCAGCGGCGCGCTGCCCGCATCATTGGCAATGAAGAGGTAACTAACAAACTCGAGTCTCTACAATTACGCCGCGATATGGCATCATTAAGCGCGTACCGACTATACCAATGCGAGTGTTCTGAGGAGTTATTCTCCCTTATCCCTCCATCGCCTTTTCTTCAGAGGTCCACGCGCGCTGGCCTACGTTGCCACCGACTTACTGTAGCCACTATTCCTACACGAACAAAGAAATTTGGTGACTCATTTCTTTGTCGTACTATTCGTATGTGGCACGTGTTCCCACCTTCCTACAATCTGGGGTCATTTAAGAGAGGCATGAAGAAGCATTTTTGCAGGCCGGCAAGATGAGGATGATTGGTGTAGCAGTTTATAACTGCTGTACCAGCTTACTTCGTGTTTGGACTTTATCACCATTAAACACCAAGTGGGGTAGAGTCATTTGCCTACCTCGCTATATACAGGGTGTAAAAAAACCTATAACGAAGTCGAAGGCCACGTATTTTCTCTTCTTCTGGACCATACCTGGGAAATCTATAGTTATGGAGATATTGAAGGTCAAAGTCGAAACTTTTGTTTTCAAGATTTATACATTAATATTTTCAAAACGTTATTTAGAAACTTTTTTATCTACGCATTAACACACATACACACAGGCACATTCTTTACGAAGCGCCACAGTAGCGCGCCGCGCTATACATTGCGTACAGGAAAAAAAAAATTTTTTTTTAACTTAAAAATACAATTTTTTCCCACCTATAATATTTTGTAATATGACTTGTTTGGATGTACAGAATGCGTAGTTTTAGACTTTGTCATAGGTTTTTTTACACCCTGTATATAAAAAAAAAGAAAATTATATTATTAATATCTACTTACTTAGGATGTTACATCATAGATGTCTGGCAAATGTTCACTTTGCACTGATGATGATGATTTATTTAGACAGCCAGGGTGGATTCAGCTTATAGTGTTTGTAGGTGGGTTACACAGTTTGCCCGGATGGGCACCTATTACTTCCGGTACATCAAACCTAAAACCTTTCCCATTTATTCCAAATGTTCAAAAATTATACCGAATTTATATCGATGTTTTGTCCAATGTCCAAACGAGTGACATGAAAATGAGATTGCGTTATGGCTGACTAATGAAAAATTTCTTAATAGTTTAATGTCTTTGGTGCGGCTATTCGATCTGTTTTTAAATTTTATCATTTACTGGTATTACAGCTTACTAGCATTTTATAGGACTAACATCTCACTTTTAGTTACAGGTGATCTATCTGGCATTATGTTCGCTGTCGCAAGGGGCGTATGTCAGCCGCATGGCCACAATGAACAGAGTGAGGGCGCCGACCGCCTTCAGGCCTGGAGTCACCCTGCACCGACCCTGGACGCACCAGCAACGCATTATGCCAGCAGCGTCACATAGGGTCCCCTATGTGGTCTACAGGAACGTACCGCAAAGGTTGGTAATTTTACGTTTTATTGGTTAACCTTGAAGTAATCCAGTTACCCAAAGTGCAAGTGTCTCGTGACTCTACCCTCACAGTGGGTTTCATAGTGTAACGTAAAGTAATGCACTATATGGTGACTGCAGCGTTTAAAAGTGGTGGGGGGCAGAAGAATTCCTGGTCAAACCTGGAGTCACCCTACACAGACCTGGAGTCACCATACCCAGACCTGGAGTCACCATACACAGACCTGGAGTCACCCTTCACAGACCTGGAGTCACCCTACAAGGACCTGGAGTCACCCTACACAGACCTGGAGTCACATCGGGTCCCTTACGTGGTTAACAGGAATTATACCACATTGTTGTCACCGTCTAACCGTGGCCACAATTCCAACGCGTACAAAGAAATTTGGTGACTCATTTCTTTGTCGCACTATCCGTAAATGGAATGCTCTGCCCGCTCACGTGTTCCCTCCCTCTTACAACCTGGGATCCTTTAAAAGAGGCGTGAAGAAGCAACATGCAGGCCGGCAGGGTGAGGATGGCTGGTGTGGCAGGTAGAATTGCTGTATCAGCTATCTTCGCGTCTGGACTTCACCTTCACTTAACATCAGGTGGGATGGAGTCATTTGTCGGACCTATCTATAAAAGATAAATACCACTCTTCCACGGACGTCGTTGCAGTCTTTACTGAATTAGTTAACAAAAATATTTGTTCGGTTTACAACAATATCACATATGAAGTTAAAAATCTTTAATTGCTGCTATTATGTATTCTGCGCTTAGAACATATAGATACCTCTAAGATTCTGTGACTATACCTGAGCACGAACGCACGAACTTTTGACAGATCCGTCACCGTATCGTCATCGTCTAGGGCCGGTGCTCAGCTTGAGCAGCTCGATGGCGCAAGTGGTTAGCGCGTTCGGCTGCGATCGTTGAGTTTAAGCAACTTTCGCAGTGGTCAGTCATTGGCTGGGTGACCAAAAATTTACTAATTAGAGCTCCTCCGTGCTTCGGAAGGCACGTTAAGCCGATGGTCCCGGCTGCAACTGCAGTCGTTAGCACCCACCAACCCGCACTGGGCGTGGTGGGTCATGACCCAATCTCCCTATCACACCCATAGGGAAGGCCTGTGCCCCAGCAGTGGGGACGTTAATTGCTTATTTTTTTAGGGAAAGTTTGACGCTGTGATACATTTACGGAGCTGTTAAAGTCCATGATTAGGTATCTATACTGACATAGATATACTTAGTGATTTCCACTTCCAGATACGCGATGAAACACTACGGTCCAGCCACGACGCGCAACGTATTCGCCGCTCCGTGGAAGAACACGGCTCGCCTGCCCCTCTCCCCCGGGCAGGGGTTCGAGTTCATACGAGCTGCGTCGGCGCCGGCCGCCGCGCACGCTGACGGTGGTACAGGTTGATTGACTAAGTGCACCTGCACTCGACTTTGATACTTCTTTACCTATCCTTTACACTCATGTGGTTACACCAGTGTAACTACGAGAAAGACTTTGTTCCTTGTCGTTATTTTATTATTTCGATTTTTGGGGCTATGCAGTCCTAGCTAGACTACAGTCCCATGTAGTCACTGCGACCTATCAAATCTATTATGACTCTCTCTTCTTCTATCTCTTTAAGCCCGACAGCTTCCAAGAAGCTTAAAATGTTTCTAGCTTTTAGAGATTTGATTTCCTCTGGGCGTATTATATGTCGTCCCAAATGAATATCTACTACGTTTGTGGATGAGAGGCCCACATTCACATAGACTAAGGTGTTTTTGTGTTTCATGCTCCTAACTCACTGATGTTTGCAGATACTGCAAATCTGCAAACATCAGTGACATTCAATTTCATATGAATTTGGTGCCTGTTGAGTTTTCAGTGTCCAGTTAAGACTCTAACGATAGCACGAATGTTCGGCCTGCTAAGTTCTCTTAACTCAACAGCGTTTTTTTGCTCTAATTCTGGTTGGTTTTTCCTCGTCGTTACACCATGCCTTGGTAAAAGACTTACGAATATCAGAGACAACTCTTTTTTTTCATACACAGATTTCGTAGTACCGCTTATAATTTTCCTGTGTACTCTTGACGGTTTCCTTGAGGGTACTGTAGAAAATAAATTTGAACCGCTGTAACCTTAGCCATAAAATCCAACGAAATTAAAACTTGAATACATTACGGGTCAAATACTGGAACATGTTGCGGAACAAGACGTCTTCTCGTAGTTACACGGGTGTAACCACGAGAAACGAGTGCTTTATAAACCTTAGTCTCTTTAACGGCCAGTCTCAGTAACATTTACTTTCAATTGTCAATCTTTAAATAATCCTAGTTCCGTTTCTAAGCAACAGTTGCAAATAAAGTCCAAATAAGAAAACCTAGTAGTTGAGTGCTTTTATCGGGATTTGCAGGATGAATCTCCAATATATCCTTAAGTGAATTAGTTTGATGGTTCAGCACCGGTGTAATCCTTTATTCCCAGCCGCTCATGCGGGAATTGCCACCGGAGGCAAGTGGGAATATAGAAAATTAAGTGGGAGCAATGACTTACTTCCCATTGGCATTTGGTAGCAATCCTCGCGGAGGCCACTGGAAATAAAAGGGCGTAAACTAATGAGAACCTGACCTTCACAATAACAGTCTACGCTTAAGCATCTACAATTCATCCATGTGTGACTACGTCCTCTGCATAACGGAAGAAAGTTCTGCTAGATCAATATGAGAGCGTATCCGCTATATAGTTCCAAAGTAGGCGAGATGCTTACCAATTCTCTTCGACTCATCTTCATAAAGATTGGATTCATCTTAATCTAAGTAGATTTTTCTCTGAACACTATGCACTTTTCAACTTCACAATGATATGATTAATCACAACTGAGTTTCATTTTCTTGCACAACAAACACAAAACATACACATCCGATCACAGAAATAAAAATAGCGTTACAGAAAGTGGTTCATCATCATCATCAGCCTATTTATGTCCCCACTGCTGAGGCACAGGCCTTCCCTATGGATGGAATATGGAGATTAGGCTATGACCCACCACGCGGGCCCAGTGCGGATTGGCGGGTGCTAACGACTGCAGATGCAGCTGGGACCAACGGCTTAACGTGCCTTCCGAAGCACGGAGGAACTCGAGATAGAAGATTTTTGGTCAGCTATCCAATGACCGACCGCTGCGAAAGTTGCTTAACTTCAACGATCGCAGCCGAACGCGCTAATCATTTGCGCCATCGAGCTCCTCCAAAAAGTGGTTACAGAAACAAAAAAGGGTTTTGCCTGGTTATAAGCGGAGACAAGACTGAATTATGACAAAATGTTTTGGTGCAGCAATTTCACTGGCACAATAACCATCCTCACTTTGTCGGCCTGCACAAACCTTCAGAACTCTGTTTTGGCTCTAAGTAATTCTTATTGCGAGTACGAGATATAGATAAATGAGCTACCCCCAAGGGCGGATCCAGCTTTGGCGCCAGGGGGGGGTCATATAGCCAGCTTTGGCGCAAGGGGGGGGGGATCATATAGTCGTGGTATATTAAATATTGAAAGTACTTAAATAAAATCCCCCTGGGTTTGGTCCATCTGTACCCAGCCCAGGGTGGGGGGGTCGTGACTCCCATGACCCCCCCCTGGATCCGCCCTTCGCTACCCCAGTAAGCTCAGTGGCAACATAGCCCGGCTCGCGTGATTTATTAAAGTTGTGCTGTAGCGCTATTAGTTTCTGTGGTCGGACTATTGTGTGTTCAGCGTGTTGTGACCTCCAGGTGCTATCCATACGATCCCAGCGCCCAACCTGAGCCTCTCGGAGAAGCCGATAGTGGTCATCGATTCTGACAACTTTCACAAGCATACTACAGAAGGTGTAAGTTACCTTGATGAACTTCAACATTTTAAACCATTCAACATCAGCCTACTAATGTCCCCACTGCTGGGGCGCTGGCCTTCCCTATGGATGGAATAGTGAGATTGGGCCATGACCCACCACGCGGGCCCGGTACGGATTGGCGGGTGCTAACGACTGCAGATGCAGCCGGGACCGTGCCCTCCGAAGCACGGAGGACCTCGAGATAGTAATTTTTGGTCACCCATCCAATGACCGACCACTGCGAAAGTTGCTTAAGTTCAACGATCGCAGCCGAACGCGCTAACCACTTGCGCCATCGAGCTCCTCCTTTAAAACATTGCTTTTGAGCAATTCCTTCACAAATACAGCTTAGTTTTTAGAATGAAAAGTTGGAAAGGGGCTTCTCTACTGGGAGCGAAAGAGAAACAGGATAAATAAACCATAAGTTGATACTGCGATAGGAGAGCTGGGGCATGGCCCATGAGAAACAACTTTCCCTTGATATTAACAAAAATGGGTGCGTGTACTTATGTAGGCGCGTGAGAAGTTATCCTTCTTTGGCATCGTTTAAAATTAGTTTTTAATTGCATGCAAATAATTAATTACAATAAATTAATAAAAAGTCTGGAAAAGGACACAGTCAATAAAGTTCAGTTTTAATTTGAAAAAATAAATAAATAATCAAAATATTCAATTAAAATCGCTACTGAATATAATTTATTAGAACATATGTGATTTGCACTTGTATGAAACTCAAACACGTATTCCGAATATACAAACTAGAAACATGTGGATAAATATTATAAATATGAATACCTATAACTGTTACTTTATTACAAAAAATAAAGATGTGGTTTTTGGTTCTACTACACCAATGGTCAAGAGATGGCGCTGTAGTCTCCTGAATCGCGCTTTGGTTCCGTTGTTCCAGATTAATAAATACTTTTGATATTATAAATATGAATACCTATTATAAATATGAATACCTATAACTGTTACTTTATTACAAAAAATAAAGATTTAGTTTTTGGTTCTACTACACCAATGGTCAAGAGATGGCGCTGTAGTCTCCTGAATCGCGCTTTGGTTCCGTTGTTCCAGATTAATAAATACTTTTGATAGGCCTTCACAATGCAGTCGTTAGCACCCACTAAATAGAGATTCTTTTTCTATTTTGTTGGTAGATTTTCTTAATGTGCGGTAAACACAAAAGTAACGCATGAAGTTGGTCACTAAAGCGACCAACTTCATGCTGTTAAAATTTTGTGTTACAGTGATGCGCGCGCATCTTAAAATTTCACTCTCATCATTTTTTCATAACGCGCCTAAAGAAGTATAACTTCAATAATTAATGGCCACTTCAGATTGTCACAATAGATACTTCCTGAAAGTACATATTAAGGCCGCAGGCGATCTTTCACTATCACGTATAGACTAAATATTTCTAAATATTTCCAACACACACCAATTAGCCTAGCCCCAATGTAAGCACTGTAAGGCTTGTGTTATGGGATGCTAGGGTAACGGATAGAATACATATACTTTACATTATATAAGTATATTTATATAGAAATTCATATTAAACATCCATGACTGGAGTACAAATCGTCTCGTATTCATCACACAAACATCTGCCCCCACCGGGATTCGAACCAGGGACCTCTCGAGTCGGTGACACCATAAAACCGGGCGTACAAACCACTCGGCCACGGAGGTCGTCAAAATAGACTTATCTATTTAATGCTAAATGTCGTTAACGACTTAAGGCGAAACTATGAGAGTGATGTTCAGACCAACTCTTTTAAATCAAAAATCTCTAATAAACTTTTCAAGTTTACGTATTGGAACGAAGTTCCTTACGGCAGGCTTGGACGATAGGGATTTTGCTGCGCGACCGAACTGAAAAAAATGTGATAGTAAGAAAAAATCCGTGGAAAAAAGTGCGTGGAATAAAACCGTTAAATGAGACGTGCGCAGGCGCGACAGGCGCATACACAAGCGAGTTTGCAATTTGTGTCGATTCTACATTAGCCGAAGGAACTTCGTTCCTACCTGGTGTCCCACGACACCACATCATTTTTTATTTAGTTTCACTTTCAGGCGAAGCCCACGTACGAGGTGACGGAGAAATACGTGGAACAACAAAATATGTATCCTAATATGTCACCCAAAATAGAAATGCCAGTTGGGTTTTCGAAACCTTTAGTAAGTAAAAACAACACTACTAATACAGATAGTCTGTGCGGAAAGAGAATTGGATTTAGATTGGAGGGCGCTGTAGTGATTTTCTACCGTATTTGTAAGGTTTACCCCTTTTAGACATGATTCATCATCATCACCATCATCATCATCAGCCTATTAATGTCCCCACTGCTGGGGCACAGGCCTTCCCTATAGATGGAATAGGGAGATTGGGCCATGACCCACCACGCGGGCCCAGTGCGGATTGGCGGGTGCTAACGACTGCAGATGCAGCCGGGACCAACGGCTTAACGTGCCTTCCAAAGCACGGAGGGGCTCGAGATAGTAAATTTTTGGTCACCCATCCAATGACCGACCACTGCGAAAGTTGCTAACTTCAACGATCGCAGCCGAATGCGCTAACCACTTGCGCCATCGAGCTCCTCAATTTAGACATGATTAAATACAAAAAATTGCAAGAAATCACAACAACAAACAAATCCGTATCAATACAAAACTTTGACGTTTTACAGATTGCTGAGTTTGATTGCCAAATAAAAATCTTATACCTCGTTTAGACTATGCCCATGCCGCTGCCCTTCGCGTTGCCGGCAATAAATTATTGCTGCGGCATGATTGAGAGAAGTATGTGTTACATACATACTGCCCTACCGAGGCAGTATGTATGTAACTCACTTCGCTTCAGAGTTTCGGTAATGGCAGACGTCGAAGTAATAACAGCGGCCGAGCTGTGTCTTTTTGCAATCCATAATTATGTTCGAAATTTAAATAATTGATAATTTTAATATAAATAAATTAATAAATATTAATTATTAATTGATATTTAATTCATTAATAGTTTTTAATTTCACGTCTTTCTCCACCAAGCGCGTGGCGCGAACTAAGCGACGGCGCAGAGTGTGAATTGCCACAATTGTGGTATTAATGTTAGTTCCGTTTTTCGCCACGCCCATTCTCTTTCCGTACAGACTACTAAAATTCTTTTTCAGAAAAAAAAATATTTATTTGTTTATATTTGCAGTCAATGTCTTCGCCTGACTTTCAATCTATGATAAAGAATGGGCCAGCTCTGCAATTCGCCCATGACTACGGTCTGTCGATTGCTTTGCCTACTCCTATAATGCCTCAGCAGTTTTCTCTGCAGGTAATATGTATGACAATACTTTACCTACTACAATCTTGCTCCGAATTGCCTATTCAGTGTTGTACAAAACCACTAACATGAAATCGTTTTCAGGGATTTAACAACGTACCAACTCACCAAGAAAACATCATAAATCCGGGAATAGACGGTATAATGATTTCACCAAGTACGTTATATCAAGCAGATCCCGAATTCATGCAAAAATTACAAGCTCAGTTAATTCAAAGATTCCCTTCGCTCGGATTCATACCGTACGCCCCTGATGCACCGACGATATCGCTGCAACCACAATCAGAACCACAGATTCAAAGGCCTGCGCAAAATCCTTACTATCTATTGGAAAACGAACAAATAACCAAGCAGACACCAGCTTTCTTCGAACCAACCAAAAACCTTGTACAGCGAGAGACGCACGAAAGTGCAGTAATGTCACTGATCCCACAATCGTTTAGTATCAACAACGTTACGGAAAACCAAATTGAAGTAACGTCAGCTTCGCAACCTCAAAATGTGACTGTGGAAGTGATCGCAGCAGAATCACAACCCAGCACGACCACAGTTAAATACATAGTAGAGAGTACTACGCGGGAGCTACCGCAACAAAACGTGACGCCGATATACTACGCACAAATCGGAGAGAGCATTGGGCACGCAGTTGCCAACAGCTTCTATTCCGCCATTAACGACGTACGAGCAGCCGCAGCTTTGGCACAAGTCGAGAAACCACAAGATCAAGAAAACGTAACATCCACCACTTTAAATCCAGAAATAAAAACATATTATGTAAAACAACCAGAAAATCAAAATAACGTAACAGTTGAATTGAAACCGATGCGCGGCGTGCCGTTCTCTAAAGGCACAGACTCTGTTAATATTGCATACACGCTATTGCGTTCAAACAATAAAGAGCCCAAACAAACCAAAGAGGGAGCTGTATACGCTGGCCAAATAGTCGAAGCTACCATAAGCGAAGATCAGGAATTCAACAAGGAGAAAGCTACACTTTTGACTAGGAGAGCGCCGCTAAGAATAATTTCAGTGACAGAGAAGAAAGAGGGTCCGACTATTACGACTGTACCACCAAAAGTTACAGTGGTGAAGGCAAAGATACCACCGAAGAGCAAACTGACCTTCGACGATAAGACTGGAGAGCCTGTTTTGAGAATATATGCTAGTTATGTGGACACACCATTACAGGTAACTGCAGTTTAGTCAAAACTATTAATATAAGAAAACCAATTAACTTTTAAATGTGTTGTTACGGGTCAAAATTTTATGCTAGATCACGTATTATTCAGCACACAGTTCACTTAGTGTTTCTAAAACACTAAATACTTCACTCTCTGTGCCTACACTATACAAGTCTTTAAATTGCACTTAAACAGTTTACTTGCACTTGGACCATCTTAATATTATTTCTGAAATCGCCGTGGAAACTCAACTGTTACCACTTTGAAACTAAACAGTCCACTGCGCTGCGCCGGATACGCTTATTACGCCAATCGGCGCTTTCACCCTTACGCCGCATTACACAAGGCTCATATTAGAATGAGCCGCACCATTCGGCCGCGGCGCTCATCTGTTTCCAGTATGTTCGCGGTTTTTGTTCGAGAGCGTTTGTGACAGTATTTTTGCTGTTATTTTTCAGAAAGAGTTACTGGCCGCAAAATTGAACAACGGACACAATTTGAACAAAGTGAAAGAGATTGTGGTGAAGAAACCAGACACCATTGAAAACTGGACTTCGGCGATGGTGAAAAAGTTTGACAAAACCCAGGGTCACGACGCCAACCAAGTCACCGACTTCGGATTGAAACTCCGATCAAGGAGTGATGACTACATGCCACTCTTCGAAGAATATGAAGAATAAGTAGGTTTTTACAGAACGCAATTTTCAAAAGACTTTGAAGGATTCTTCCCTTTTTGAAAACTAAAGAAGAGAGTTCAAAGTATGTAAGACAAGCAAGTAAGTATACTTTCATTGAAATGTAATATTTTGAAAACGTCAAGTTTATAATTTATTGATGTATGTTTATCAACTTGTTTCTTATCATGAAAACATTTTCAATGTTGGCTATTTCTAGTAAATATAATAATATAACTTAAGATTTTTTGTAAATATATTTAGTTTTATTAGCTTTATTTAATGTAGTTTAAGTTATGTAGTGCATTTAGATCTTTAGTTATTTTAAAATGCCAAATCGTTTGATATGTTAAATTAAACAAATTGTTGCGTATTGAGTCTTTATCAATTTATTTCATCGCCTTTATAAACAGCACATTGGTTCATATACAAAGTGTAAAATGGATACAATATTATTTTGTATAAAATTTGGTAATGCATGTGTGAGACATTATCGGTGACATACAAAAACTCAAGAACCATCATACTATGCTACAAAAATGTGACGTAATATTTTCAACGACCTATTCTATAAATATGTCGAGAGGATTCGAGAACAGACAACTTTTTAGATTTATCATACCTATATACAATAAAAAAAAATACACAATTCTCATCGTTAATAAACAAACACTATACAACACAAGCAATTAAGTCGTTAGTGCAGTAAGAAATTATCATTTAGGCTTGTTCAATGCTGTATGTGACACTGTAGAAAGCGGTTATGAGCAGTGCCTAAAATGCAATATGCCACTGCTGCAAAATGCCTAAAGAGTCAATAGACTAAATAGCAGATTGCCTACCCATGAATGCCTAGACATTGTAATTGCCTAAATGTTATTTCGTCTACAAATCGAAATGCCTAAAATGCAATATGTCTTTTTAATGTCTAATGCACAAGTATTTTTGCAAACTCTTGTTGTAATGAGGGCTATCGCGTATGAATCCGCCGCTAGAGGCGCTAGTGTAGCGTAAGGTCTCGGAAATGTCAAATGTTATTGCTTGTTGGTTGACTACGCGGGTTTATTTCTAATTAAAATAATGTTGTGAATAATTGGTAGCAATTCGGCTTAATTATGGCAAATATGAGTTACGTCGCAATGAATGTCAGTTATTAAAAATTTGAGCTTAGAAAAATGATTATGTTCCCATTTTTTCCGAATAAAACGGTACTGCGCGTCACTGTGGCATGGCCTATTATGTTTAGGATATGGTTCTTTTGTGTTAAAATACGATCTAAATGTAACCTTTGATTTCATGTGCGTATTAATAAACTTTAAAAGTTACAATTTAGGACCTCACTCAACAGTAGCGCCATCTGGTGAGGCAGAAAACGGTAGCCCTCATTCGATACATACATTGATCTAGCACTTGAAAATCATAAGATAGTCTATTTGTCTTTATGATCAGTTTTTAGTTTAAAAAAATTGAATATTTCAGTGCACTTTTCTTTTTTTAATGAATCGAAGATTTGTTTTTATTTTTAAGAATACAGATTTTTGGTATTTATTAATATTTAAAGATTTCAAATTGACGGTTGCCAGCAAATATTATAGTCACGACACATTGTCGGCAATCTGCTTCTTAGTCAAGTAGCGTTTCAGGTATTATTGGAGTAGTAGCATCTTTCATTTAAGGCAGATTGCTCTTTAGGCAAAATGGCGTGTTAGGCATTATTGCAGCAGTGGCATATTGCATTTCTGGCACTCGTAACCGGTATAAAGCAGATTTTAGGTGATTAAAATTAAAGAGAAAATGTTGTTAGTAACTATATATCAGGGATGTTACGGAGCTTCGACTCCGACTCCGTTAAGTCGGAACTTCCGATTATTATTACACCGAAACTTTTAAATCGAAGGTTTTAATCGGAGGTCGAAGCGTAGTAAATAGCGACGGTCGACGCAGCGTCGACCGTTACGAACTGGTTCATACCCGTCGCGTTGGGAGTCTGTGTTAATAATAAGTAAATTTAAATGAAGAAAGGTTATTGTATTTATTAAAATGAAAAAAGATTGACCGAATCTCTTATCTATTAGACAAGTCCGTCCGTCCGTCTGTCTGTGGTGCTGTTTCAGCGGCCAAACCGTAAGAGATAGATAAAGAGAATATTTAAGTTATAAGTTAAGAATAGTCTGATAAGACTAAAAACCGGTTTTGAGTAACGTAGCACTTCCGGTTTTCGAGAAATCACGAATTTCAAACGAAACCACACAAAATCTCCGAAGTTCTCAATTAATTAAATACATTTTTTTTTAAATCAGGTTTGGTGAACATTTGGTTCACTGGTTTGCTAGTGATGTTTTATTTTTTAAATGCAAAAATAAAAATATCTCTCTTTTGACCACTTCTGACTCTGCCTCTGACCCGACTCTGCCTCCGACTACGGTTCTGATAAATTTACCTCCGTTACATCCCTGCTATATATCAATATCTATGTGGCGATAAAGATAAACTGCAACATACATTGTTGCCAGTAAGTTAAATTGATACAACTTTGTTTATTAACAAACATTTACCGTGAATACTTGGCTGTACAAACCATAGTTTCAATTCCGTTTAGATTTTGAACAGACACTTAAGTATTTTCTAATGTGCATATTATAATATTAATTTTAATTATGTTATAGTACAATTGTCAAACTTGTAGTAATGAGGGCTACCGTTTTCTGTCTCACCAGATGGCGCCACTGTTGAGTGAGGTATTAAATTATAACTTTTAAAGTTTATTAATACGCACATGAAATCAAAGGTTACATTTACATCGTATTTTAACACAAAAGATCCATATCCTAAACATAATAGGCCATGCCACAGTGACGCCCAGTTCCGTTTTATTCGGAAAAAATGCGAACATAATCATTTTTCTAAGCTCAAATTTTTAATAACTGACATTCATTGCCACATAACTCATATTTGCCATAATTAAGCCGAATTGTTACCAATTATTCACAACATTATTTTAATTAGAAATAAACCCGCGTAGTCAACCAACAAGCAATAACATTTGACATTTCGGAGACCTCACGCTACACTAGCGCCTCTAGCGGCGGATTCATACGCGATAGCCCTCATTGCAATAATATCATTCACTTTATAAAGTGACGGTTTAAAGACTGTCTATATGAATAAGTGTTACATTGCAGATCTCAAAGATTCTGATGAGTCTGTCAACGGTTTGCAATATCTCTAGGTAGAACATAAACTAACAAAGTTATACATTTTTACCGTGTCACATACATCACAAGAGTATAAAACCCATGTCAGACTCAAATACAGATTAGTGGACATCCGAGTTGGCTGACCGTAATTTTATGGCGGAAAGATCGTATTTTTTCAAGAAGGCATTCTGCGTTTCAAAGCGCGGAACCGCGTAATTTTTTAAAAGAAAATATTTTTTTTTTAGAAAGTTATCGGGTATCATGATTGAAGTTGAAATTATACAATTAGCGGTTCAATGAGCTTTAATCTCTGAAAGATAGTGTTTCAATAGTATTGTCAGCAGTTACTGATATGCAAATTTGTTGTAGCTAACATAATAAATGTGTTTTGTTTTCAGAAAGAGCTTTAAAAAGATGTGCGTAATTTTGAAATACTCGCTTCTTTTAATGAATATTCTAAGACATACAATATCAGTTTGTTACTTAAAAAAATATGGCTCATATTTAAATGATCACTAAAAATAGGGTAAAACTGTACTTCCAGGGCCCAATAATTGACACTTCACTATTTTTTTATGAAAAGGTCTTTGTTAATGAAGTCCCTATACAAAGTCTCTATACCAAGGCGCTGATAGTTTTTGAGAAAAATAAAATAGTAAAAATTATTGTTTTTCTATAGTATATAGATAATAACACAATTTTGACAAATTACATTGTGTTTTTTTGTATTTCTTTTTTTTGTGATAAGGTTATTATCATACACAATTAAAAGATTTTAATAGTACTCAATTAAAAGATTTTTGTGCTTTATTTATATTTTCGATGGTTGTATAATAATCTCAACTTTTGTCTCATAGACTACTAATAAACTATAAAAAAAAAACAATGTAAATTGTCAAAATGGTGTTACCTATTTATTATAGAAAATATAAAAAAATCAATATTCTATTATAAACAGGGCATTAGTGTGGACACTTTGTTTAATAATGTGGTTAACAGAAACCTTTTCAACAAAAAAATGCGAAGCTGTATTGAACAAAACTGTGAAGTTTTTACTTTTGGGTCCTGGAAGTACATTATATCCAAAAATAGTACTTAATTGGTAAAAAATACAATCAATAACTATTTTTTGGGGGATCATTTAAATATTTTCCAGCAAATATTTTATTCACAAAAGTTATACTCTTACATTTTATTAAAAAAAATTAAAATGAACTGAATATTTTATCCAAAATACTAAATAATGAATGCTGTAGGAAATTTTACTTTTCTGTTGCAAAACATTTCTAGATTAATTTGCCATTATATTGGAAAAGTCCCAAAAGACAGGTTTACTTTTAATGTTATAAATCACAAAGAAAAGACAAAAGATACTAAGTCCATACAGCCTAGATTTTTATTGTATTTTTTTATTTATTATAAAACGGCAGGCGTCCAAAAGGACTTCGTACCGATTAGCCGAATATTTGGGACAAAGGATGTATGTAAGTATAAAGTACATTAAGTGGTAAGTCACCTCTATGACACTGTTTGTCCGCTAGAGGCCGTTGTTGATTTTGTCGTACTTGTCGAGTTGGTCCATGAACCAGGGCCGGCCGGTCAAACGCTTCGTCATTATGTCGCATCCGGTTTCCGTGACCAGCAATGTTTGTTCAAACTGTAAATGAATTTGAACTGCAGTTTATGTTGCACTAGCTCTACCAGCGAACCAGGGCCAACCCGCGTAGCTGGCGAGCTTTTCACCACTGAACCACAGATGGTAGTTGATAAAGTCAAAACTTTTTAAATAGAAATCATTAATGTAATGCAACATGCTAAAGATGAATCCATGAATCTTTCAATAAAAGAATCCGATTGTAGTCTTATTGCGATTTTTCCATCCTGCCTCCTACTCTTATAACGTCATCTGAGTCAAGAAATTAATTTAACGATTTATAAGGATTTCCTTTTTCGTCTATAATCCCTTTCTCTTTTAAGATTTCTAACTCTTCTATAAAATTGTCTTTCTGTGATTTTTTGATGCATGTTTTTATAAGTCAAATAAGTGGTATTTTCGGAGGGCAACTTAGCCGCAGATGACATTTTTTATTTACCAATAAATTCTTTTAGTTCAGATTTAAAATCTAAATAAAATTTGAGGTGATGTAATATAAAAATAAGTTTCACTTAAACAAATCGATGACAGAACTATAATTTGGTAGAGCTAAAAGCACTATTTTCTAATAATAGTCTGTTGATAATTCTTACCTGCGCAGACCGTGACCCGTCGCTAGTGACAGCGGTCCAGTGGTCAGGCCACTGGTCATCTCTCCACCCCCCTTCGTTGATCATCGGCTCAATGGTAAATACGTGGCCTGGTCGCATCACACCCACAGCCTTATTCTCTGTCGTAACGACCATTATTAATTAAATGAATATTTTTACCTCTCTTAAACAGAAGATCTGCTTAGAAGTTAGTTTTTTATAAGCATAAAAATATTTTATGAAATAAATATAGAATGTATCCGTCCGTATTAGGATAAAGACTTATTTTAAACATTTTAAATTGTGCCAAATGAAATTCCAATATTACAAAATAGTTATTTCATGTTTCTGATGGACTGACAATAAAACTATTTTTTGACAACGTGACAGAATTGAATTCAAACTAAATATAAACTATAAACATATATTTTAAAAATGCAGTTGCCAGGAAGGTTCATTATGGTGGGAATAAACTAGGAAAATGGTTGTGGCTATATGCCACACTAACACAATGGTTTCCTACCAGCATCAGCACTAACATCAATATCTAACAACATTGCAGAATTTCTACAGTTCTACTACTCTGTAAAACTAACCAATTTTAACCTATAAATCTAGTATCAAGAAGAATTTAAAATATGCTTTTTATTTTAAAGATAATATTTTTTTTTTTACAATACACCAATTAGCTTGGCCCCAAAGTAAGCACTTTAAGGCTTGTGTTATGGGGTAACGGATAGAATACATATACTGTACATGTAGATTATAAGTATATTTTTATAGAAATTCATATAAAACATCCATGACTGGAGTACAAATGCTCGTGTTCATCACACTAACATCTGCCCCCATCGGAATTCGAAACCAGGACCTCTCGAGTCGGCGACACCATGAAACCCGGCATACTAACCACTCGACCACGGAGGTCGTCAAATTACAGATTGGAGACAATGATAATTCTTAGAGTAAAAATGCTAGCTGGTTGGATTACTGGAATGTAATTACTTTTAGGGAACCGACAGTTAAACTGGATTGTTAAAAATATTGAATGAGTAGTATGGACAGTGTGATGTAATGCAAACACACAAAAAGCTCAATATGACTTCTTTCTTTCATTTAGTAAAACACTTCTGTTACATTTGTTGTTTAAAAGAAAAGCTTTTTAATTATTAATATCAAATATTTAAATATCACTTACTTGCATAATGTGGTACATTTGGTGCAGTATGGAACAATCTGTGTATACCATGACCGCAGTACGATCGAACCACACTGAATCCATTAGCTTGAGCATGCTTTTGTATTACATTCCCTATTTCTCGGTATTTCTCACCAGGCTTCACAATGTCAATTGCTTTTGATAAACACTCATAGGTAACCTGCACCAGCTTTCGAGTGCTTTCTGCAATAGTACCTACAAAAAAGGTTTCGTTGAGATCACCATGGAATCCACGATGATAAACAGTCACATCCACATTGCAAATATCGCCATCCTGTAATTAATAAATTAAAAAAAAACTTTAGATATTACAAATAACAGAAGTTCGTTCTTGAATCTGAAGAATGTTATTACTAGAAATAAAAATGTTTTTTTCTTCTAGCAATATTTTCTTCAGAATTAAACATCTAGCAGTAAGATACTAAAAAAAATTATTTCATGATTGCAATATATACAACTTATTTGTTTCTTAGGTTTTCACGCACATCACTCATTAAATAAATTTTTTATTTAAAATTGTAAATAAAAATTTTAAATAAAAAATCATTATTCTGACGATGCAGACCTGAAAAGGCTGTGAAACGTCAATAAATAAATAAAGTTTTGTGCATTAACCCGTAAAAACTAGTTTTATATACAACTTATATTACTATAATGTTAGGGACCATATAAGTTTAAAGCAATTATATAATACCTATATCTTTATTTAATGCTGCTTTCTAAGTTTACACAAAAACACCTCCCAAGGCTTATTAAACTAAATGGAATGAAATGAAATGAAAAGTCATTTATTCAGTCTAGGATGTTACAAGCACTTGTGAAGGTCAAGAAACTATGCCATCGGTTCGCAAAACTACGGCGGAAGACCTTGTACTGAGAAGAACCAGCAAGAAACTAAGCAAGGGCTGTTTTTTTCTCCCTGTATTGTTATAAAAGCTTTTTATTCAAGTTGATATATAAATAACATGGACCTTATACCTGTAGTGGGCGTGTATCTGGAATTCCATGACATATAACTTCATTCACTGATGTACAACAACTGTTTGGGAAATTGTTGTAATTCAAAGGGCTCGGATAGCATTCTCTTTCGATACAAGCTTCATGAACAACACGGTCAATCTCATCAGTTGTCACTCCCACATCACAAACTCTGAAAACATAATTACCTTTTACACAAATACATTAGCTGTTTTGTGATTGTTTTGACATTGTTTGAATCATTAGTCATGACTTTGGCCAGTTTATATTGACACTGAATAATTTTCAAGGCCAGAACAATACAGAGAAGCTAATGATAACTTATTTTTATATATATAAAACTAAATTCAATTAAAATATCAATTAGTTACCAAGTGACAACAATTAATTCTGATAAAAATATCACTCTTAGTTCAGTAAACAAGAAATAAGGTCATGCATGACCAAAATATTTATACAAAAATGCATACTTGGCTGCTTCGTCCAAAACTTCGCGGCCAAGTCGGCAAGCGACACGCATGCCTTCAATTTCTTCGTCATCGAGCACTTTGATCTGTCCGGAGCCTTTGGCAGCATTTTCCGACGCCGGGAAACCGGTAGGATGGTCCGCGTAATCAGGACGGCCGATGTGAGGAGGCACAGTTCGCTTAGGTCCAGGCGGAAAAGGTCTCAACTTGCCCGTGAAACTGTAAGCCGGCCACGGATTATACTCCGCGTTCGAACCATCAGTACTCTCACCCTCTGAAAGCGATGCAAAACAACATTATTACGACACTGTAACCCAACACCGAACCATAACCTAAAAACTTGACACTCACTGGCCAACGAGTGAATAATTTTGTGCGTTTTCCATGATTTCTTGAAGCAGTCTTGGTTGCAAAAGAAAGAACCCTGAATACCGAGTTTAACACAAGTGGGACACTGTAGTTGTGCTATAGATTTACAGCCGGGAGTTTCGCACATTCCAATCGCGGCCATTTTTCACAACTGAACTGTCAAGTCAAAGTCAAATGAAATGATGTGTCATTTTCATATGTCACTTTTTTTAGTTTTTTTTTTGTTGAAGTTCTCCCGTTCTAGGGAAGGCAAAGGGAACAATGCCCATACAGCCTGGTCTTTAATTAAATTTATCTTCTTTTTGTTTATACATTAGAATGTCGGTGTGACGCATTCTAATGTTTCTTGGAGTGTTTGGCACGAAATGTATCGAGTTGGCTTTTTCGATAAGCTTCTGTGAGGTAGTCAACACTACAATAAAATTCTTACGTCCACTTGACCGGAATAGCGTATATTTTAATGATTCCACTAAGTCTTCAGTTACGCAGACAGTTGTTACACAAAACCACACCAATTTTATTTCACAATATCCACTATGAACGAATTTAAGAATAATTAAAATAAGACGCCAACCGCACTCGATGAAATCCCGCCAAAAAAAAAACCTTTTTTTTTTTAGTTTTATTCTGCTCTTTTGGCTAAGGCAAAACCATGCAGCCATGCTGCCATCGTCTTAAGTTTTGATTAATGTTCGTTTTTTTTACATTAGAATATAGGTGTGACGCACTCTAATGTTACTTGGAGTATTTGGCACGAAATGTATCGAGTCAGCTTTCTTGATAAGCTTAGTCAACACTACAATAAAGTTCTCACGTTCATTTGACCGGAATAACGTATATTTTAACGATTCCACTGATTCTTCAGTTGTGCAGACGGTTGTAATACAAAATCACACCAATTTAATTTCACAATATCCACTATGAAGGAATTAAAGAATAATTAAAATATGCCCCAACCTCGATTCGATGAAATCACACCAAAACTCCTGTACATTTATTTTAATCCAATGGCCATTGGTTATAGAGCAACGCGGCCGACGCGGCCAGAAGGGGAGTATGCATTCTCAGTGTTCCCCTCTGTCGATTTTCCCCCGCTGTTGGACCAGCTCAAAAACAAAACTAAGTTGCGCTCGGTTATTTCACTAGACTGAATAAGGAGTTAAAAATGCCGAATGTATGTTTATTTATTTATTTATTAACATCAGCAAGATCAACACCAACTCATATCTAGTAAAGTTTCTTACAAACAATGTGGAAGTAAACCAAGTGAAATCTTAATTATAAATATTACACAATAGCACTGAGCAAAAAATATCGCAGAACATAATCAAACTACCTAAAAATCTTGGAATGATGTGAAATAATTAGTAGTAAAAAAAAAACTAAAATTAAAAACATTACACAATTTATATCATTATTCGTTTAAATGTCTGGAAGTATTGACAAGCAGTAAAAATTAAATTGATTTTATAAAATTAAAATTGAACTTAGGTAATAAACATTACCAGTTACCAGCAAATACCTACATTAAATCAATGTTATGTAATATGCTGTAAAACATAATTATCTGGAATATTAAACTTACAAAAGGATGGTGTCATATTTCACTTATAATTAGAATTATTAACATATTATTTCTATTAAACCACTTTTAAACATATAATTAATATTATTTTGTTAAAATTCAATCGTTGGACTTATTGGGCAAAACAATCGACTCGCCAGTACAAATTCCGGATATCATTTAAAAAGCATAAATTTCATGTACGCCCGATTTAACGCTGTAATTTGTTATGTGCGAGTCGTAATTACAAATTTAGTTTTTGCGAAAATATGTTGGTCTGCATTTGTCTGCATATTCCGCAAAAACGGCAGAATGATTTTAGTAGTATTATGTCATTATGGCTACACCCTTCCTAGTCGCGTCGGATGTGGTGCTCTATGCCATTGATTTGGTAACCATTTAAGAAAATATTAATCGTGTTGAGCCCAAAGACAGAGAATGGCCCACATGAAATGGACTGTTATCTAAAAAGAGAGGAAGCCTCACAAGTACACAAAAGCGAGGAAAGCCTGGATAGCGATTGGCACAGGTTTGAATCCTGTCTGATACTAGAAGGCCTATTCACTAACAGCTTTTGACAGAAGAATGTGATAATCACCGAGCTATTATTTAGTAATCCAATACTGCTTTATTATAACGCCAGTAAGATCCTTGTTCTGAAAAGCATCGATGGATATGCAATTTTCTCTTTAGTTACACACTGGTATCGATTCTGGCATGATTCTCTTAACTTAAACTATAAGACATTGGGCAAAAATGTATGGGCGCTGCTCCCGTCGTCCGCCACGGTTTAAACTACATTTGCTTGAAAGGTATTATAGTCATGATCATCTGTGTCAAAGCGAGTTAAGTTAAATAGGTATAAGTACTGTAACATTAATGAAACAAGGGAATTAATTTAGTTAGTTCGACCCTACCTCCTGCCCTAGGGACAAGAGCTTAGGTATTATGGGAGTACGTCACAAGGTGCAAGGGTGCTTCCATAAGTTATTTTGCCGCGCTAGAGTAAATCCAATAATCCTCGCATGCATCCTCGGAGAGATCCTCTCCCACGGCACCTACCTAAAAGCGGCCCTGTATCATGCAAAACACCCTCTAGCCTATGCATGATATGGCAATGCAGGTTTGCATCTTTTGTACAATCTTGTGCAATTAATTATATTCTAACATCTTTATCTGGTGAGTATCTGCACACAGACCCGTCTTTCCCAATGGGCACTTTGGGCAAGTGCCCAGGGCCCCGTGATCGATAGGTGGGCACCTCAGATCACAAATACAAAGTCCCTAGTTCTTGTTAGATCACCAAACGGGGGTCATAGGGGCCCAAATATCCTAATATGCCCAGGGCCTCCAATAGGTCAAAGACAGCACTGTCTGCGCAATAACCACCGGCTGTCTAACAGGATCTCCATGTAGGTTAAAACTGTCCCAATCGACCCACCTAACCTTACTTAACAAAATATTCAGCCGTCTGGTTATATGTAGGTATGCGCCCATATTTTGGCTAGTTATCTACAGCTATTTCATTGGATGCCACTTTATATAATGGCTAATTTAACTAAACAGGTACTACCCGGAAAGGGTAAACGTACCATTGTACCCTTTCCCACAATTCGGATGTAAAAAGTACCTACCAGGTTTTGGAACTTCTAATGTTACGTTACAAATGGCAGCAATAGGTGACTCCATTATCAATAATATATTTCTTCTTTTAGATGTATTACAAATAAATTTCTGAAACGTTAGAACTGGATTAGGTTAAGTATTGACACAGAGGTATTTCATCATTATCATCTCGGCCTACTGCTAAGCATATGCATCCGCCAATAGACATCGATCTGTCCTGCTCCACAGTTATTTGAGGCAATTTTATCAGTATCCAAGTAGGTGAGGCCTTTTTTTAAGTCATTGGTCTCAATTCTGGCATGATTTACTAAACTTAAAACTATATTCAACATCAGTCTCTCCTTTTCTTTATGTATAGAGAAACAACACAGACACAGGACAGACTGTTGCCAAATATAAGTATAGGTTTAGAGAACCATACCAGAATCGGCATCATTACAAATCACCGCCTTGTTCCAAAACGCGGACTAAAATTGGTCTTGGTTTACTAATTATTGTCTCTGCCTTCTTTTAGCGAACAATAGTGACATGTTAGTGTCAGCATCAAGTTTAAGTCCAGGTATAACTTTAGTCAACGTTTTGCAATAAGGCGGTAAGTGTGCAGATGTGCAATCCCGCAACCACGCGCGTTGGTGTGGCTTCCTCGTGGAGCGTGGCAGAGTGGGAATCACTTTACCCCCACTACCACGGAGCCCAGTTACTTTGCCCATCGAAGAAAACACAACTCCACCTAAAGTTACTGTTATTTCATAGCAGTCTCCTCACTTCCAAAGACTGGAAATCCGATTCGAGCGGGAAATTCGCTATGCTCCACCATCTTTAAATATAAAACTCAAAGGTGACTGACTCACATAGTGATCTATCAACGCACAGCACAAACCACTGGACGGATCGGGCTGAAATTTGGCATGCAGGTAGATGTTATGACGTAGGAATCCGCTAAGAAAGGATTTTGATTAATTCTGCCCCCAAGGGGATAAAATAGGGAATAAAAGTTTGTATGAAACTTTGTCAATTTCAAACCGATCGGGTTGAGGCTTTGCATGCAGGTATAAGAAGAATCATAGATGAATGTCGTTGTGTATAATACGAGCCTGAGAACAAAAACTGTAGTCTACACTTCAGCTCTACACCGAAGCGAAGCGAGGGCGGGCCGCTAGTCCTAAAGAAATCGATTTTAAATAGGTATATAAAAAATAGCTTTGACCGAATTTTTACAGTTCCATAATCGTATCGTGATCGTTACATTTGTATGGGAGGAGCCAGCTTGTTCTGACGCTTAGTTTTTATAGAAAATTTGACGATGTGATACAATTAGTTGGACAGAGAAACTAACAAATGAAAGGGTTGGACATTGTGGATGAACGGTGAACTTTGCTCGACACACTAGAGAATAGAAGGGGAAGAATGTTCGGCTACCTTGTGCGACACGACGAATTCATAAAAACCATCATTGAGGGAAAAGTGGAAGGACAGAGAGGAAGGGGAAGACCGAGGATAGCCTACATAAAGCAAATCAAGGAAAAGGTTGGCGTCGAGTCGTACAATGGGCTCAAAGAGTTGGCGGAGGATAGAGGGTGATGGAGGTGGATACATAGTCTGCACCGACAAGAGCATAGCTCTTAAATTTAGAGAGAGAGAGAGAGGATACAATTATGGACAAAAATCGAGCTTGGGTCTCTGTTCTGCGCCTGCCCGCGGCAGATACGGAAAAAAACACTCCATGAGTTATTAGCCTAAGTGATCAAAGGTATTGAGGGTCTGTTTGGCCTGCTTATAAATTATTTTTGTTAGATTTAGTGCAATAACTTGCCGGTACTTACGTATAAGTTTGCGCAATGGGTAGAGCCAACCGTCTGAACAGTCCCACGATCGTATCAACGAATTCCTGCTTATCATATACAAGTAATGGCACGATAACAAAAAATCACTGCTCATTTCACAAATCTGCTAACTCACAAAGCAACTTTGGTTATTGCAACATTGGTGAATTCGGATAGACTGATAATTTTTACAAAAACTTTTACAGGATCCACGTTTTATAACAAAATTGACAGACTGATAACAATGCGAATGTGTCAGAGGAATGACTATGCCATGCCATGTTTACTTTTCTGACGGCGTTCTAATGTTATTTTTATATATAATCGCCTTGATCCAGTAGTATGTTCCAGCCAGCACAATCGTATAGAATTTATTTTTGGATTGTTATCGTGTTGGTTACATAAAAATTTAATGTAGCTGTTATGTTTCACTACATTTTAAATTCATCATCAGCCTATTAATGTCCCCACTGCTGGGGCACAGGCCTTCCCTATGGATGGAATAGGGAGATTGGGCCATGACCCACCACGCGGGTCCAGTGCGGATTGGTGGGTGCTAACGACTGCAAATGCAGCCGGGACCAACGGCTTAACGTGCCTTCCGAAGCACGGAGGAGCTCGAGATAGTAAATTTTTGGTCACCCATCCAATGACCGACCACTGCGAAAGTTGCTTAACTTCAACGATCGCAGCCGAACGCGCTAGCCACCTGCGCCATCGAGCTCCTCATTTCAGATTTTAAATTATTGTAGCTCTAAAGTAACAATAGTGGGGAGTGCACTGTCTTCTGGTCCTCAGGGTAACCTTTTCCAGAGGACAGGGTTCACATTATCATGTACGAAAATGCTCTTTCTTCTATATAAATTTGAAAAGTTTGTCGCATAGCGTAGGCTGTTGAATTTTCATCCATTGTGAGAAGCTGGGACTGTTTATTGTGTCTACCTAAAAAGGCTATTCATTGCGTATTTTGTTTCTAGATTCATTTAAAAAATATTTAGTCGTAATTACTTGTAGGTTCATATTTGTTGCCTAATAAATTAAATTGTGTTCAAAGAAAAGTAGACATTAATTTTAATATAATAAAGCTAAAGGGTTTTGTTTGAATGTTTGGTCGAATGCGGTAATCATAGGCACAACTGATCCGATTTGAAAAAAAAAAATGTTGGGGATTTCGCATTTATCGAAGAAGGCTATATAACAGCACGCTATGACCAGTAGGAGAGGAGCAGGAGAGAAATGTTGCAAAGACGGGGAAAAATATTTCATTTGAGAGCTTTCGTTGTGTGCGCTGCGTAAGCGGTTCAAGTTACGCAAATATCCTGTGTGACGGAATTCTTCCAACTGTTCGTTTACACCAACATGGACTCGAACCCGCACCCTTCGCTATCCGGGCGAATGCACTGACCAATTATGCTACCGCGGCCCAGACGGCCGCGTCGAAATTCCCACTAGCCATTCTTAAGCTGCAAGGCAGCGCCATCTCTTTGCATTGTAGGTAATACTTTTACAAGTATTAAACATTTGAAAGAAAGAAAGAAGAAAAAAAATATTACATGTACTTTTTTTTTTTTATATAAGTAAGTCATTTTTATTCGAACTCATATAAATGTAAAAATCATGTAGTGTACAATACTTGTATGTGAAGTAAATGAGTGATTAATACTTGTCAAGATACTACGTAGTTGTTTATGCAGTGTGTAAACGAAAAAGTGTTTCAAACAATCACAACAAGTATTTAACAGGTTTGTACAAACATAGTTTATGACTTGTTTCTTGGTTAAAACGAGGGGAAGTTATATGTTCTACGAAAAAGTCCGCGACAGACTGTCCATTTTTTTAAAAGTTCGACTCAGTAGGTATAATGGTAGCCATACACACTACGAGAAATCGTTACGATCAGACTGTACAGTTCGAACGGAACAGTTTATCGTACGTGGCGTACGTATAGGAAACTGTGCAGTTTTATAACATACACACTACGATTTATCGGTACCGTACGGACGGTACAGTCTAATCGTAACGATTTCTCGTAGTGTGTATGGCTACCATAACCTTTTTTGTAAAATTAACGCGGGTGAAATCGCAAGGGAGACCTCTCTAGTACCTATTCTAATAAACTTTTTTTAATATATGTAAGTATTGGTGTTACTCAGCGAGGACTTTCATCTATTAATGAGTCTACCCAGCGGAACTTAATGATAGCATTATAACCACAACTCATAACCCGAAAATAGTGTACCAAGTACTGGAAGTTCCCTCGCCTCCAGTTAAGTTAACTGAGTAGAGGATCTTGCAAATTAGGGCAAATGTTTACTACGGCGCGGTCAGGTTAATGCAGGCACAATATCGCTTTGTTTTGCTAGGCACGTGAACAATCAAATTAGGGGACATCTCGTGTCTCTAAAGTTGATATTTTATGTAACTTCCTTGTATAGTAAAGGAGATTGCTCAGCTTCCATACATGTTTGGCCTAAAGACCAATAATCATGAAAAATTGTTTCCTAGATTCGAAATTATTTATAAATTACTGTAGAAACGAATATTATTGACGGACACCCCTGAGAACTTCTATAAACCATATACACTGAACATATTAAAATAATAAAAAACAAATAAGTTAATAAAACTAGGGAAATCAAGCCAAGTACCGAAATTATGGATTAGATTCAGGTATATAGAGCATGTAGATTAAGAGATAGTTGCCTGTTTTTAAAGTTAATGCATAAAAGTAACTTTTAAAATCAGTTGTCATTTCCGGTTATAATAAGGTACTCTGTGACAGAAACTATGTGATGATTGTGAATGAGCCACAGATTAGAGAGAATTTTTAAACTCTCGTTAACCAAAGAAAGCTAAGAGATTTAGGTTCTATAGCCATATATTCAGTAGCTTCATTATTTTTGTTATGTTTTTAAGATAACCATATTTAAGATTTTTAGTGTATCACACCAGATTATAATGTGTTTATGGAGGCGTTTGACGAAAAATTGTCTGAGCACATTTGCATCTAGTGGAAATGATAATATAGTTGTGGATATTAATACCACAGTGTAAAAAAAATGATTTATTTTATCGATCTTTACAAAATAGATTTGTTTTTATGTTATACTAGCTTTTGCCCGCGACTTCATCCGCGTTATCGTCGTTTTTCTTAAAAAAGGAGCATATGTCCTTCCTCAGGGTTCCGTGGTTTTGATGTGACAGACAGATTAACTTTCGTATTTTAGTAGGGAAATATAATACTGTTAAAAATATCGCAATAAGGAACCGCAGAATATTATTATTATCACTGTGCCCCGAGACCATCAGCGTGTAACTCCTTGTATGTTATTATGTTAATGTATTGGTAATATTGTTTAGATCGCTTTCACATGAGTCTTAAGTACATAAAGAATAAAAATACTTCAGCGCAAAGCTTCCGGGTAGACTACGTTGAAATTTGTCCCGTCCGGAACGTAAACATAAAAAATTCTAGGACTGCTAACCCGGGAAAGACCGACATAACTGACCTCGTGAAAAACAACTGACACCGAGATCTACTGGTCTGAAAGGTCTGCCCTTGAGCCTTATTTATTGTCATTGCATAACACACCGATACTGGGAATTGCGTTCTTTTAAATTGGAATGGAAAATTATTTGGTATTATGGGAATTCTGGGAATAAAGATGGTTTCTCCTGCACCGCAACCTATTAAAATTTGAGCCTCGATTACATTTTGTTGCAACTGGGTTACTTTAAGCCGAGTTCCATTGCAAATTTGTGGTGGTCTTAAATTTCGGAGCAGAATAATTGGAATGCCAATTTTTAAACAAATTTCATGAGAAGGAAGTACGGGCATATTTAAAGAATTTAAAAATTCTATCGGGTAATTAGTGGCTTCTTGTTCATCGGCCATTCTATTTATTGAACTATAAACTTTGCTTTCCCCCTGGATATTCGACAGTATTTTATTATTAATCTCAGATGCCTGGTCATTGCGAGAAGTTAAAATGGACCTTTCGCATAGCCAAGAATTGTTCTTATTTAATATATTTGTTACGTCACCGTAAACTGACGATGTAAGATGTTGTTGGGATTGCACTATACAACATAACTCAGGCGTCAGAATAAGTTTTCCTTGGTGTAGCAGTGGATAGGTATCTTTGGTGAAGGTATTTTCTTTAATAATATATCAGAAAATTCACGATTATCTACAGTTCTCACTCGCATGTTTATAGTCAAATGCACCGATTATATATCACGCCACAAATAAGAGCTTTTCAGGCAAGCCCTAACCTCAGCAGCTCGGGTTCCCCGTGATATTACCGTTAAGGTTTGTCGGAAATCACCACAAAATAAAACTGTGATACCGCCCATGGGTCGATCATTTTGTCTTATATCTCTTAAAGTTCTGTCTACCGCTTCTACTGCTTTTCGATGGGCCATCGTACATTCATCCTATATGATTAAATTACACTTTGAACGAATATTTTTAACGAATACTTTAGCTACCTTACACATAAAATCTAAGTGACTATTTGAACTAAAATATTCTTATAGAATTATAACCAGAAATATATACAACTCACAACAAAAAAGAAATGAAAATAAAGCTGAAACGCGTGTGCAATACTATCTACCTATACCTCCTTCACTTAAAAATAAATACTTATAACTACTTTAATTAATAAAAGTACCTACGCTTAATAATTTTTAATTTGAACGAATATTTAAACACTACCAAAACAACTAATACCTGTTTTACAAAATAACAACAAAAGAAATTCAAATAAACTATTTAAAGACTAAAAGTCACGCTGATAAGCACGGTTTCGGTCTCCCAGGCGGGGGAGCAGATGAGAAATCCTCATGGATACCCTACAGCCGGCTGCAAGGTTATGTCAGACTCGTACTGACTAAAAAACACCCGTAGGGGCTGCCTCTGGCCGGGAAGGCCTCTAAGGCTTCATCGGAAGCGATCGTCCCCCAGGGGGGGACCGACGCAGAAAACAGATTTAGACAGCTCGCTCTCGGACCTTTGATACCCTACCGCTGCCGCGACCCGTGTCGAACGCGGCAACCATTACACAAAAATAATCCTTATAGCATGATTCAGTATTCACGTGCGACGGCGCGATGGCTTATTTCATGTATAAGTTTGGTGTTTCTATACCGAGTATTATAAACGTAAGAGTAAACAAATATGATCAGAATGCTCCGAACTGCTAAGCTATCGGGAGTTACACGTGTTATTGTGAGTCAACCATAAAAGATAGACATATGCTGTTGCGGGATATTTTTTAGACAATTTTATGTAGAATATTTCCGTCATACATGATTTCTATGTAACTTTCATCATTAAGGCTGCACACGCGACGGAAGCTTAAAAAATGGAGTAACTTCTCCCGTTTTCCCAACATTTCTCTTCACTACTCTGCTCCTATTGATTGTAGCGTGATGAAAAGTATACTATAACCTGCCCAGGAGTATGAAGAATAATTGTACCAAGTTTCGTTAAAATCCGTCGAGTAGTTTTTGTTTCTATAAGGAACAAACACACAGACAGACAGACAGACAGACAAAAATTTTACTGATTGCATTTTTGGCATCAGTATCGATCACTTATCACCCCCTGATAGTTATTTTGAAAATATATTTCATGTACAGAATTGACATCTCTACAGATTTATTATAAGTATAGATAAACAACTTCGATCAGTGTTTGGCTGAATGTTACTACACCCATAGCAATTAAAAATGATTCGTATGTTTTCCAAACCGGTAAAATTAAAAGTCCTTTTTAAAGTAAATTTATTATACAAAGGTGTCCGTTGAAAACTAATGACTGTAAATTAAATTATAAATTACGCCAAGAATTACCGTGTATGTCAATATATTTTGTGCATTTGGGCCAATTTGAGCAATCTCCTTTGAAAACATAACATTTCAATAGGTAGTTATTTGCCGTCATATTTTGAAGTTAAACTGCTTGACGCACGCTTGACTTGGGGGGTAAGCTGGTGAATGCGTTACGCGTTACAAAAAGTGTGTTCGGGCGAGCGGGAGTTGAGTGGAGGAGATAAGCAAGAGAAAGCAGTGAGCGCGCACATTTTCTTTCTCTCTTTCTCTTATAGCTAGTAAATGAAATAAGTACATACATGTTTATATTTTACACCAACACACACACACACACACACACATACAGATGGAGCTAAAGAAGTTTCACTTCAGTCGTGTGGTCATAAGCACACTCGTATTTTGAGGATTAAATTTAATGTCAAAGATTTCATATTTCAAATGATAGGCTGGCCTCTTTACTTTCGCTCGTTTCAGATAAAAATATGTACGTATAAAGCTACAATCTCGGCGTCCGTAAAGATGAACCTTGGAATATTATGGTTGCAGCGTAGATTGCGCGCAAATTTTCCTGTGCGTCCCGAACGGAAATACGGAGACCGGCCGCAAAAAATGTCAGCTGTGACATTAGCTCCGTTGCCGTCGCATGATGTCCCACTTTTTTCTCACAAATACACTTTTATTAAGTTGTTTTTACTTTTGTGTCCTTTATAATAATTATATGGAATACGTTGCTCGTACGTGTTCTAAGTGGTTAGCTGCTCGGTCTGCAATCGTGCAAGTTGGACAACTTTCACAATGTCCGGTCGTCGGGATAGTTGACCAAAAATTTATTATTTGGAGTGTAATTTATAAATATATTATTATATTAGGTTGGGGAAAAAGTTTCTTCGCATTTTATATGAAAATTCAAATCATTTTTTGATAAAGTTTATTTACATTTAAATTAAGTGTGTCAAAGTGTGTGTTAAGATGCCATTTTGTTCGATAACTTTTTGCCATCTTGTAGGTAGGGACATGATCTCATTGCTATAGAAAGTTTGGGGCTTCTGATCAAAAACCCGCGACAAGTGGTTTTGGCAGTTCTCTCGTGATGTTTACCTGACACTGCCTAAATAATTTTGAAGATACTGACACCGGTGGAAATCTGAAGGTGCAAGGTCAAGACTATACGGAGGATGCATTGACACCTCCCAGTCAAACTCTTAATGGAGATTGCTCAAATTTGCCCAAATGTACAAAAAATATTGACATATTCGGTAATTCTTGGCGTAATTTATACTTTTTTTTACAGTCATTAGATTTTAACGGACACCTTTGTATAATATATTCATTTTAAAAAGAAATTTAATTTTACCGGTTTGGAAAACATACGAATCATTTTTAATGGCTATGGATGTTGTAACATTCAGCCAAAGACCGATCGAAGTTATTTATATAACCTTAAAACAAATCTATTTTGTAAAGATCGATCAAATAAAACATTTTTTTTATTATACTGTGGTATTAATATCCACAAGTGTATTATCATTTTTATTACATGCAAATGTGCTAAGACAAATATTATAGATGATAGGCGACATCATAAAATCTATTGCCATACATTTTTCGCCAAACTCCTCCATAAACACATTATAAGGTGTGATACACTAAAAATCTAAAATATGGTTTTATAATATAAACAACAAAAATAATAAGCTTTCTTTTAGTTAACGAGAGTTTAAAAATTCTCTCTAATCTGTGGCTCATTCACAAATAACACACAGTTTCTGTCACAGAGTACCGTACAGTGTAGTAGATGATACCTGATTTTAAAAGTTACTATAACTGTTAATCTACATGCTCTATATACCTGAATCTAATACATAATCTCGGTACTATCAGTTTTTTATTATTTTAATACCTATGTACCTTTTTGCAAACGTAACCTCAAAATCGTTCAGTGTATATGGTTTATATAAGTTCTCAGGGGTGTCCGTCAATAAAATTCCTTTCTACAGTACCTAATTTATATATAATTTCGAATCTAGGAAACAATTTTTCATGATTATTGGTTTTTAGGCCAAACATGTATGGAAGCTGAGCAATCTCCTTTGCTGAGTGGCTAAAGATGCGTGAGGTCTAGTTATCATGATAAAAAACTACATCCCTTCTGTTGATTCATTCCGGCTGCTTTCTCTCAACTTCTTGCTTTAATCTCATCAGTTGTTTGCAGTAAAGTTTAGAATCGATGGTCGTGTCTGGCGGTAACAGCTCATATTGAATAATGCCCTTCCAATCCCACCATACACACAGCATCACCTTATTGCGAGTTTACTCGGGTTTCGCCAGTCTTTGACCACGACCTTTTTTGCATGTTCTTGTCGTACGTGATTAGGGCTGCGATCTCTAAAATGTGGCAATCAGGATAAGACGCGTGATAACGCCGGATTTTGAAGCCCAGAACCCGGACAGACCAATAAAAAAACATTTTAAAATGTCACAAATCAACTTTTTTATGTTGATCTAGCTAGGCAAAAGAGCTAGCGGTCTACCTCATAATAAGTGGTCACTGCTGCCCATGGAGACTTGCAGCACCTATGGCCACTCATGCGTTGCCGTAAATTTTTAATCCCGGACTACAAATAAAACCCCGCCCGGACGCTCCCCGGACGCCCCGTAAACTAGGACAAATCCGGGGCAACCCGGACGGATGGCAGCCCTATACGTGATCCACATTTCATCACCAGTTATCTATCAGCTTCTTCAAAAATGGTTCGGTTTCATTACGTCGTATTAAAGAATCACAAATAAGTACACGGTTCATTAGGTTTTTTATAAAAAATGTATAGCTGGCCGAGTGATTTTAGTTTAAGCGACATCTAATTCTTAAAGTAAAGGCACTAGCTAGTAACTTTTTAATAAGAGGACAATGTGGATGATGACTATTTTTTTTTCTTTTGATTAATCAGGTAGATTATCAAAAAGTATTGGACACGTGTTTTTTCTTTTTTCACATAATATAAACATTGCAGAGATAAATTTATTTAAATAGTCGCATGACGTCACGTTTTGGTACACTTATTAGTGAGAATTCACTCAAAAGTGACGGCACGAGCCCCTAATCCCAAACTTTGACGCGCTATAACTTTGTCATTTTTTGGTTGATTGCCCAAAGAAAAACTACGTGTCCATTATTTTTTGATCATCTAACTGACGGACTAAATAGAATTTCGTTTACTGTACCCCGTCATCACCCCTAGAAAATATTATTTTATGAATAAGTTTTTATTTTTATGACGCTGCTTCTTCATTTACAAAGAGTTATGATTTTTTTTTTGAAAAAGAAAGTTTGATCGTCGTTTCTGTAAAGTTTCTAAAGTGGCGTTAAAGCGATTTTGCTTTTCCACTGTCGATAGTTTTTGTTTTTTAAATTGAACAATGAGTTACTTACCGATGGTAAGTGATGTTTTTCGTAGTTTTTATGCGTCTTTCATAATTTTGGCAAACTTTTATCCCGCAAATCTGCATTTTTAAGAAATAATTTCAATACGAAACTCAGTTATGGTAGTGTGTATCAGTCAGCGTTACATTGAAGACTAAGTGAAGGTAACTTAGACCTCACCAGGGAGACGGGGCACACTACTTTTTTCAACGTCAAAACTTAACTTTTCAGTTCGAAAGTTCGAACGAAGTGTTTTAGAAATTTGTCTGATTCTGTGGGGTAGGGCTATCCTAAGTACTACCTACTGAATATTTCAAGTAATAATGTTTGTTAATTTCTTGAACTGCATAAAAATTTAAAGTGCATCCTGAAGTAGTTAGGAATATATATATCCACGAAAAATATATTCGTGGCTAAAGAACAGCCAACTTTAGACAAATCATTTTAAAATGTATTCTTTAGCCTGTGCCAAAACAATTAGTTTTAAGCTCGTAAAACTATCAGACGAGCACAATGTCGTCGTAGTGAAAAGATTTAAGGGTTCATTGCTCTTTAAAGCAGACTTTGGGACTTAAAAAACTACGAATGCCAAACAAACTAAGTCGACAAACTGAAAGAGTTTTGGCAATAACAGAATTAAGCCAACAGCTAAGCTAGTTAGCCTTCTCCGAGACAAAATGAAGTCGACAAATTGTATGCGTTAATGGCGGCTAATCACGGACGACTTAGCAATATTTATAGGCTGCCATCTTCTTTCGCAAATCCCGGGGCATTTCGGGATATACCCGAGAATTCTTAATACTGTCCGGGCATTTATTTGTAGAGTAGCAACAATTTGTACGGATTATCCGAATGCATTTTGAAGGTCTTCAGGATTAGGAATTTATGTATTTCGTTTAGCAGTATTAAATATTTTATACTTGCTGGTCTGACAGACCTGTCCTGTCCTGACTTGTAAAATATTAGAAAAACCAAAAAGCTCAACTTCAGTTCCACCTGGGATAAAGTTAGAAGTAAGGTTTTTAAATTTACTAAGCGACTTTCTTAATTTTTTAACCTTCCGTAATATCATTCACGAGATATGGCATGATAAAGGGCAGTTAGGATTCATTTTTAAAGCAAATATTTAGTTGAATATTCAAATACCTAAGGAAAGGACTTGTATTAACAATCTCAGTTATACTGACAACATGGTACTCTGGTCTCTTAAGGCTTTAGGATGCAGGTTTATTTAATCTGTGATATGAACCTCCCTGAAGGACCGTATCAGAAATGATGTAATCCGACAGAGAACCAGAGTCACCGATATAGCCCACCGAATTAGTAAACTGAAGTGGCAGTGGGCTGGTCACATTAGCCGCAGAACTGATGGCCGTTGGAGTCAGTAAGTTCTTGAGTGGAGACCACGACTCGGTAAACGTAGTGTAGGACGCCCTGAGACAAGATGGGATGATGATATTCGTAGGCTGGCTGGAGTGGGCTGGATGAAAGTAGCACAAAATCGGGAGCAGTGGCGTGCATTAGGGGAGATCTATGTCCAGCAGTGGACGAGCATGGGTTGATGATGATGATGATGATGAATCTTCTTATCAGCTAAAAGATGTCCTGAATGGGTAGTAGGGAAAAATATTGGAAAATTCAAAAGAGCTTTCTATAAATCAATTTGAATAAAGTATAATTTCATTTCAATACATACTAATTTAAGTCATACTGACCGAAGCTATGAATTACCATCGTTACTTCTGCATTTATAATATTAGTTACAGTTAAGATCAAGAGAGGTTGGGCATAACGGATTTTCTGCTCGGAATGAAATGCCCATCTAAGGTCGTAACCTCCAACGTACAGTATAATACACCTACTACATCTTTTGTTTTTTTTTTCAAAACATTAATTATCCAACCCTAAACTAAGCACTATAGGCTTGTGTCATGGAATGCCAGGGTAACGGATAGAATACATATACTGATACATATATCATCATCAGCCTATTAATGTCCCCACTGCTGGGGCACAGGCCTTCCCTATGGATGGAATAGGGAGATTGGGCCATGACCCATCACGCGGGCCCAGTGCGGATTGGCGGGTGCTAAAGACTGCAGATGCAGCCGGGACCAACGGCTTGACGTGCCTTCCGAAGCACAGAACTCGAGATAGTAAATTTTTGGTCACCCATCCAATGACCGACCACTGCGAAAGTTGCTTAACTTCAACGATCGCAGCCGAACGCGCTAACCACTTGCGCCATCGAGCTCCTCATTTTAATTTAATTATTATGTATAAGATAAGTACTTTCTATTATGGTATGTTTATATTATTAATTACTTTATTACTAAAGCCGCATTCGTGACTTCCTGTACTCCTGAAGGTTGACTGGCAGAGAATGCTTTTAGTGTTAAGTCAACCTTTTGTCAATTTTGTAATTGTGGCAATAAAGTTTAAATAAATAAATCTGGCCGCAATATAATAAATACCTAAATCTCGTAAGTACTAATTCAATAACTATTGTCAATTTTGTAATTGTGGCAATAAAGTTTAAATAAATAAATCTGGCCGCAATATAATAAATACCTAAATCTCGTAAGTACTAATTCAATAACTATTGTCAATTTTGTAATTGTGGCAATAAAGTTTAAATAAATTAATCTGGTCGCATTATAATAAATACCTAAATCTCGTAAGTCCTAATTCAATAACTTCAATATTAAACGAGCCTTCGAACTTTGTTAATCGTTAAATATAATGGGAATTTGCATCCGTTCTTAATACTCAAAGTACCCTAGTTTCTGTGTTTTAATGAACAGAGTTAATACAAACATAAGTTCTTATATATCTAGACAAGAAAACAATGAGGTCAGGTCTAGAATTTCTTGAGTATTCAGAAGAACAAAAGTAAACTTCCCAAATAATTTTACTAAGTATTAATAAAAATATAGACATGATTTTATTTATTATTTTAAGCATTTAACTGCTAGATGTTTAAATCTAAAGAAAGGTTTACTAGAAAAAAATCCAGGCAGCGGACGGGACTCGAACCCGCATCCTTCGCTATCCGGGCGAATGCACTGACCATTATGCTACCACGGCCCTATTAGCCGCGTCGAAATTTTCCTAGCCTTAAGCTGCAAGGCAGCGCCATCTCTTCGCATTGTAGGTAGGTCCGCGTGGATTTTTTTCTAGTAAACCTTTCTTTAGATTTAAAAATATAGAAATTTTAACTATTATTGTAATATGTTAATGTGTTATTTGGGAATTAGTGCCATAAAAGACAATCAAATAAAATACACTTCAGGATACATGTATCGTCTCTCTCAGTGATATAAGTTTTAACGGTCTGTATCAAAAATATGTTTGGTTGAGCCACTGCCGGATTTAGGGGAGGGCAACCGGGGCGAAAGCCCCGGGGCCTCCACAAACGGGGGGCCCCCACAATACAGACTTCCGAAAAGAAAATCTTTCAAATTCCAACTAGTAAACACTAGTAAACATCTTTTCCTTTGATATTTTTTTTTGCTCTTTTACCTTTACCTACAGCCTACTTTGTACATCTAACATACATGATTATTTGATTATATTAATCTTAAATGACAGAAATCATTGATCTATATTTGTTCACTCCAATCAGGCAATCAGTGAAATATCAAAATCTCAAATGGCCCTGATAAGCACTTCCAATTCACTACCCATCTTGAGGGAGTACCCCAATCGCTTAATGGCTGCAGGGCCGAATTTAAGGCAGGGCAGGTGGGGCTGTGTCCCAGGGGCCTCCACCACAGCTTAAGAAATAACAACATTTCGATGGGCCAACAAGCATGCAAATCCTAAGTGGCCCGGGGCCTCCACAACAGGATATAAGATAACAAAATTTCGATGGGTTAACAAGCATACAAATTCTAAGTGGCCCGGGGCCTCCACAATCCTAAATTCGGCCCTGGGTTGAGCCAAGGTCAAGTTGCGGCTTACGCAAATGTGTTGAAAAACGTTGTATGATATTCGTGCGGAATTGGTATTTACAACCTCGTGGCTATGGTAAACCATCGACTTCGTCTCGGGCTTACATTCATCTACTCGTTTGTAATAACCAACTTACCGCACTAGTATCATAAATAACTATTATTGTTCTGTGGTGTTTCGACGATAAATTAATCAAAAGTGGGTCATCAATTATTTACTGACTAACTTCACAGGAGCTTTATGAAGTTGATTAAAAAACTTTTGCAGTCTACAGACTCCACGGACGTGTTTTCTAGAATAACTACTAAGTTACAGTTCTATAACGGGAACTGAGTTTGATTTTATCCCAGATGGTTAAGTTAGACAGTAATCAAATCAACTTTCACTGATTCGAAATTAAAGTCCGTATTCAGTCATTTTCTTTGTGATCGAATAAGCGTCATAGTTAGCACGCTGAAGTGGCAATGGGCAGGCCACATCGCTCGAGGATCTGACAACCGTTGGGTAAGAAAGGTCCTCGAATGGCGACCACGTACCGGACGACGCAGCGTGGGGCGGCCCCCAACAAGGTGGACTGACGACATCGTCAAATGTGCTGGGAGCCGCTGGATGCGGATAGCGCAGGACCGCGCATTGTGGCGTTCTATGGGGGAGGCCTATGTCCAGCAGTGGACGGAGAAAGGCTGATGGATGGATGGATGGAAGCGTCATGGCACACATAACAACTTAGAAAGGGATTGACACTGACTCTCCTTTCGGATTGCCGTTAAACGGGCGACCACCTGACGTAAGCATGTAACTTAAGCGGATAAGATAAGCAGCTTCGGAGTACGTTCGGATCGACAACGGCTCGGCGATACGCCGCGCTTACAGCTTGCCGATTGCTGGTTGACGGCCCGTTTAATGTGCGTTGCATTAGAATGTTTCATACAATGAATTCCGAATGGCTGCGGTTGATACGGTACGACCATAAGACAACAAGTGACGTCAACAGCTTCGGGAAGTTGCTTCCACCTTAGCATAATTCAATTAAAGCTTCATCATCATCATCATCATCAGCCTATTAATGTCCCCACTGCTGGGGCACAGGCCTTCCCTATGGATGGAATAGGGAGATTAGGCCATGACCCACCACTCGGGCCCAGTGCGGATTGGCGGGCGCTAACGACTACAGATGCAGCCGGCACCAACGGCTTAACGTGTCTTCCGAAGCACGGAGGAACTCGAGATAGTAAATTTTTAAATAAAACTAGTTTTTACGGGTTAATGCACGAAACTTTATTTATTTATTGACGTTTCGCAGCCTTTTCAGGTCTGCATCGTCAGAATAATGATTTTTTATTTAAAATTGTCGAGCTACCTTCGAAAGACTTATATTGAGCGTTCGGTTATTTCATTGGAAGATTTTTAAAATTTTATTGTCTATGTATGAATTTATTATTTAATTTACTTAATAAAGTATTTTATTTAAAATTCTTGTTTGTAATTTTGAGTTTATTTATTTGATCCTAACTACCGTAAACTACCACCGGTTCCAAAATTGGGAGACCTTCCTGAGAAGAACCGGCGAAACAAACTCAAGAGAGGCTTTCTATCTCCTTCTTATGTTAAATTATGCAAACAAAAAAGAATTAATAGTATCTGATGGTCTTGCAGTGTGTGCTCGGGGTTGGGATTTTATCTCCTGTATAATAGGTTCCCAAGCTGGTGGTATATACCAACCATCTTCCCTATTGAAATTTGGATATTTTTTAATCTCAATAGCCTCGCGCATCATTCGAGGAACGAACCGCCGCTCAGCTGCAAGGATCTGTGGTCTATCAAATCTAATGTAGTGGTTTGGTCCCCCTAATGCATGTTCACACGCTGCACACTGCACTTATTTAATGAGTGATGTGCGTGAAAACCTAAGAAACAAATAGTAAAATTTTGGTCACCCATCCAATGACCGACCACTGCGAAAGTTGCTTAACTTCAACGATCGCAGCCGAACGCGCTAACCACTTGCGCCATCGAGCTCCTCGATGCTTCACTTGCTTTTAATGTCTCTTTCTTGAAATTTGAAACTTGATGCAGTTGTAATCGATCTATTTTGGTAGACAAAAGATACCGCGAACAAAAGTACTTCGTCTGCGCTAAGATATACTTACAATGTCAGACGAATAATTTCAATATGGGACTTGAAAATACAAGAAGAAACGCAGCAAAGTAGCTATAAGTAATACGCAATGTTTTTCCTCGTCATCGTAATCAAGAAACAAACGACGCGCGACGTCTCCGGGGAGCGAGCAGCTGTGCTGACTGAGGAGGCAACACAATGGTTCTTTCATCTCACCACATCGCCGGAAAAATTCTTATGCTACCTATTTTTCGATATTGCATTGTAATGTCTATTCCGTCCGAATGTTGTACCTAACGAGGTATGATTGTTGTTTATCCCGAAAATTCAGTGATATTTAGATAGACATGGCAATGACTAATAAACTCACAGGTCTAAAATAGACAGATTCTATGTAGTCAATGATACTAACAGATTAATATTTAAATTACAAAAGCTTAAAACAAATTATTGGCTAAAAACTTAAAAAGAATTAACTTAAACTAGCAAACCAGTGAACCAAATGTCCTCCAAAACCTGATTTCTCGAAAACTGGAAGTGCTACGTTACTCAAATCCGGTTTGTAGTCTTATCAGACTATTCTTAACTTATAACTTAAATATTCTCTTTATCTATCTCTTACGGTTTGGCCGCTGAAACAGCACCACAGACAGACAGACTTGTCTAATAGATAAGAGATAATATACAGCCTACAAAATAAAAAATATATCACCCGCAGCGCCGACGGACGTCAGGATTGGTGCCCAATAGGCTGGCAGCATTTCCAAGTTGGATACCAAGGCTAACCCCTTGACTAAGGTAGCTGCCAGCCTTTTGATCACCTGTCACTTCGGTGTGTCTTTTAGACAATTCCTTAAAAAGGAACGGGCGCTCGGATCCCATGGTCCCATAGTCTCAACACCAAACGGCATAAATAATGTAGTCTATTTTTAAAATGTTTTTTTTTATTACATCTATACATCTTCTATATATATAAAACTCAAAGGTCACTGACTGACATAGTGATCTATCAACGCACAGCCCAAACCACTGGACGGATCGTGCTGAAATTTGGCAAGCAGGTAGATGTTATGACGTAGGCATCCGCTAAGAAAGAATTTTGATCAATTCTACCCCCAAGGGGATAAAATAGGGAATGAAAGTTTGTATGAAAGTTTGTCAATTTTAAACCCATCGGGCTGAGACTTTGCATGCAGGTATATGAAGAATCATAGATAAATGTCATTGTGTATAATACAAGCCTGAGAACAAAAACTGTAGTCTACACTTCAGCTCTACACCGAAGCGAAGCGAGGGCGGGCCGCTAATCTGTACATATAAATAAAATTGAAGTTTTTGTTTGGAATATTGTAATTACCGCTTTTTACTACATGCATATGAATATATATATACGGCACATACACCAAAATAACATTTTTTACAATTTTTGTCTCTCTGTTTGTTTGTTCCGGTTAATCTTTGTAATAGCTGGACCGATTTTGACGGGACTTTTATTGGCAGGTATCTGATGTAACAACCGACTGAGTCTGCAGAAAAAAAACAGACTTTATTCACAAACATTGGTGGGCCAGTGGTAGCAAGCTTGCCTGCTACACGGCCGGCCCGAGTTCGAATGCCAGCCAAGGACGAACTTTTTTATTAATGACTAGTGGCCCGCATTCGCTTCGCTTCGGTGTAGAGCTGTAGTGTAGACTATAGTTTTTGTTCTCACGGAATATTTCCGTCATAAATGATTTCTATGTAACTTTAACCATTAAGGCTGCGCACGCGATGGAAGCTTAAAAAATGGAGTAACTTCTCCCGTTTTCCCAACATTTCCCTTTACTACTCTGCTCCTATTGATTGTAGCGTCATGAAAAGTATACTATAACCTGCCCAGGAGTATGTAAAATAATTGTACCAAGTTTCGTTAAAATCCGTTGAGTAGTTTTTGTTTCTATAAGGAACATACACACAGACAGACAGACAGACAAAAATGTTACTGATTGCATTTTTGGCATCAGTATCGATCACTAATCACCCCCTGATAGTTATTTTGAAAATATATTTCATGTACAGAATTGACCTCTCTACAGATTTATTATAAGTATAGATTTTAACAGTTTCACTTGCGTCGCGGGTTCATGAAACCACGCCATTTTTTTATGTTTACGCTGGGATTCCTGCGTGTTTGCTTCTGAACATTCAGTGTGAAGGAGAAATTTGCTGAATTTCATGCAAAATAATCTTTTAAACCAGATATTTAATAACAAATAACATCACGCTTACCCCTTATCTCTTGTTAAATTGGTAAGAGCAATAGGCAGCTATATTTCATGGAATAAGATTTCTCTTGTTCATTTCAAGTGTGTGAGCAAACTTTGATTCTTCGAATGGGTTGAATGCTTCTGAAGGCTTCTTCGAATGGGAACCTTTTCCGAAACGGATGCTCTTTTATTTAACTTGCAAATAAAAGGGAAAACGAATATAGGTAGGCAAGGCCAAGGGGCCATCCATCCAATGTGCCCACAGTTTATATTTATGGAAAGAGGAAACTCTAGTACTGATTTCCATAACACCGTAATGATGCCTATGCTAACGTTTTGTGACATGAATACTAATAAACGGCATCGTAAGTACGATATGAATAACACTATTATGGATTCAACACAACTCTCTCGTTGGTGCTTCTGTGTATTTCTGCCTACACCCATTATTCTCTGCAAAAACAAAGGTGATAGGCATTCGTGATTAGCTGTATCAAAGTTCTTGACAAGGAAGATATATACATAACGGTGACGTTAGGCAATTAACTTCCCTGGTTCTTGATGTCAACGTTTTTACGTATCGTTTCATTTTGTTTTTGTTTGCGGGAATGACCAGACGGGCCAAATTCCACCAACCACCCATGGCCTGGCGAACCTTCTTGGTTTTGCAGGCCGAAGCAGCGGGAGAAACGCGCGGAATGGCCTCCACCGCGCGTACTTTCTTGACTCCCTACATATTATTCTTTATCTATGTCCTTGTTCCTAGGGTCCCCTTTCTGGGGCGGACGAACACGAAACGCCTTCGTCGCCAGCCGTCCCGTGCCCACTATGTAGAGGTACCGCTAGTCTCCATTTCCTATTCCTCCAGTATTGCTCCCTGTCTTCTTTCTTCACCTCCCTCGAGTCCACTCCGAATCCTGTGCCATCTATGCGCGAAGTCCCGTAGCTGCCTGAAGTTCGCCTCCGATCCCACAAGGTCGCGATAGTAGACCGGACCGGACGGGCCAGTGGAATAGTTCGTAGCGCTCGGTACAGAGAGATGTGCATCATCATCATCATCAGCATATTAATGTCCCCACTGCTGGGGCACAGGCCTTCCCTATGGATGGCATAGGAAGATTGAACTATGACCCACCACGCGGGCCCAGTGCGAATTGGCAGGTGCTAACGACTGCAGATACAGCCGGGACCAACGGCTTAACGTGTCTTGGATGCACACACGCAGCAAGCACGGAAGAACTCGCGATAAAAGACTTGGTCACTCATCCAATGACCTACCACTGCTAAAGTTAAATAAAACTAGTTTTAACGGGTTATGCACGAAACTTTATTTATTCATTGACGTTTCGCAGCCTTTTCAGGTCGGCTTCGTCAGAATAATGATTTTTTATTTAATTTTGTCGAGCTTCGAAAGACTTTTATTGAGCGTTCGGTTATTTCATTGTTAGATTTTTAAAGTTTTATTGTCTATGTATGAATTTATTAGTTAATTTAGTTAATAAAGTACTTTTATTTAAATTGTTTTTTGTAATTTTGATTTTATTTATTTGACCATAACTACCGTAAACTACTTAAGGTTGCTCAATTTCAACGATCGCAGCCGAACGCGCTTACCACCCGAGAGCTCTGTATCTGCTCAGTAAATAATTAGTACCGAAATGACTCAGTGAGGAAGATTTTATGTAATCACATGCTCTCGGTAAAGAGTCAGTACTGTGTAATTGCAATAAGTACAGGTTCGGTACAGAAACGAAAACGAAAAACGAGCTCGCATCGACCCGATGAGGAAGGTGCCTAAAAATACCAATTTAGCGCGTAAATATACGAAACTAGCGGCCCGCCCTCGCTTCGCTTCGGTGTAGAGCTGAAGTGTAGACTACAGTTTTTTTTCTCAGGCTTGTATTATACACAATGTCATTCATCTATGATTCTTCTTATACCTGCATGCAAAGTCTCAGCCCGATCGGTTTAAAATTGACAAAGTTTCATACAAACTTTCATTCCCTATTTTATCCCCTTGGGGGTAGAATTGATCAAAACCCTTTCTTAGCGGATGCCTACGTCATAACATCTACCTGCATGCCAAATTTCAGCCCGATCTGTCCAGTGGTTTGGGCTGTGCGTTGATAGATCACTATGTCAGTCAGTCACCTTTGAGTTTTATATACTCCTATATAGATAATAATACACACGCTTGCACCATATCGTACTGTATAATGTTGTATATCAATTTACAAGAACAAGGTTTCTCAATTAGTGCCGCGAAGGTAATGCAAGTAGTTGTTATGTTTGCAATGTTGCTGATTGTACAAGGTTGCTGAATCTCCGATGCTAAGCTAGGGCGGGCGGCAGTGTTCATGCGCCGCTCGTTCGGGCCGCCCGCCCTGTACTGCCGCCCAAGTGCCCGGCCTAGCGCGCCGCGATCTAAGTTGCTTACGAACTGTGCTGAAACGGTAAGTTATTTAATTTGTACAAATAATATTTTGAGGTGGTACTTTTAAAGATTTGTTCACAGTATAAGGGTAAGTAAAAAGAATATTGTGTAAGGTTTAACCATTATATTTTTACAAAAACGAATCGAACGAATAAAATAATTTAGTTACATTTATTATATTTGAAAACAAAAACATTTAACACGTGTTACGTGTTTCACTGCAAAATTTAATAAGTTTCGTAAGATATATAGTTTAGATTTTGCGATGCATGTACACATATAAGTAAATTAAGTAATATACACATAAAAAAACATCAGAATGCGAGCACAAATACACACACATCGTTCTGTGTCTTTTAAAACTGAGAATCGAATAACCGAATAAGCTTCCGCAATCCCAGAGTCAGCCAGCTAGACACTCGACAGACATTATATGCCTAACTAGCGGCCCGCCCTCGCTTCGCTTCGGTGTAGAGCTGAAGTGTATACTACAGTTTTTGCTCTCAGGCTTGTATGATACACAATGACATTGATCTATGATTCTTCTTATACCTGCATGCAAAGTCCACAGCCTGATCGGTTTAAACTTGACAAAGTTTCATACAAACTTTCATTCCCTATTTTATCCCCTTGAGGGTAGAATTGATCAAAATCCTTCCTTAGCGGATGCCTACGTCATAACTATCTACCTGCATGCCAAATTTCAGCCTGATCCGTCCAGTGGTTTGGGCTGTGCGTTGATACACATACAAATTGGAATATTCCATCTTTATTGTAATCTTTACTGTCAGGTCAAAATTAGCAAGGAACAGTCAAAAGAGGCTATTTAACAGTATCCGTTCCAAAAAATCTTCATAATACAATTAACTTTAATCAATTTTAAGCCTACAAAAACGCGTATCGTACCACGCAACATTTTTTCCTAATTCGTATTGGATGTAACGTACAACTCTTTTTAATCGTCCAAATTTATTTTCCCTACCACTCGTTGGATAATTTTTTTAGCTGCGGAGAAAAACGAGCGAATAAAACTCCACAAAATTAAAAGTATAACGTAACCACATTAACAAGTCATTATGTTGTTACAACGTCAATATAATCATGATTTGTATGGATTTGTATTCATTATGTTGTTACAACGTCAATATAATCATGATTTGTATGGATTTGTATTCATTATGTTGTTACAACGTCAATACATTCATGATTTGTATGTAATTGGAAGCAGCAGTGAATGTAAATAGACAAAAAAAACGGCATTATTTGACCCACCAACTGAAGGGATTACCGGACGGACAGTATTAATTTCAGTCGTTGACAATTCTCCACTCTTGGAAATTGAATCGGTGGGATAAGATTGGAATTATTTTCTCTCCTTCCTCCTATCCTCATTGCGGAATGGTGACCGCCAACTTGCAAAGATTACTAGATTAGATATTAACTGGGGTCGTGATTCGTGAATTATTTTTTCATGAAAAACTCAGGGGTCTTATCATGTAGGCAAGTCTCGTAACGTGAACTAGATTAGTGTAGTTCATAAATGAACTAAAAGAATGAACTGATTCATAGTTCATAGCGATGGGATGATACACTTTTTTTTTGTAGTTTGCAATAAATCACTATTTAATTTCATGTAGTGAAAATGCAATTTAAAAGTCGTGAAAAACCTATACATAAGTAGGTAGGTATTGGGAATTCTAATTCACTTTTATCTCTATATCACAAAACCAAAAAAGTGAATTAAAATCCCCCAATCACAAGCGATTGGAGGCTTCTAATTCACCTTTTTTGGTTTCGCGATATAGAGATAAAAGTTAATTAAAATCCCCAATAACCAACCAGGTACCGTGGCATTCTTAGTTACCCCACGAGTGAGGTCGCGACTAAACAACGTCTTAAATATGAATAATATCTAAAATAGGAATATAAATAGGGTAGGTTTAATATACTTAATCAGTTGCTATATGACTATTTATTAAAACAATCACTCGGAATAACGGGGACGATAATTTGATTCAAACAATCCGTAAAAAATCATCAGTGTCTCTACAAAATTATAAAAACGCATTTTATAGCGAATTTAATAAACATCGTCAGCTTACCAGTATCGCCTGCTGTCCCGCTGGCCGCCGATCTCGAGGTCAAGTGCCGCGCGTGCAATATGATGCGACATTCATGTCATGCCTAAAGCGAGCATTTTGAAACGCTAATTATAATAAAGCCAGAGAATTCATAAAAAATACTTTTATGAAACTTCTATTCCTGGTGGGATTTTATAATATAAATATATAAGTCGTACTTTAAAACGAATGCAAATTATGACTATATTCTAAATTTAACTTTTAATTTAATGGCTTGTCATCACTTTAAAAATAGTATATGTTTATATAGAGCTTCGATTTTCGTATGATTTAATTATAATACAGAACGCTGAGTTCAAATAATAAATCGAAATTATAACGAATATGGATTTTTTTCGTTGTAATTGATTTCTTAATTATTTCTTTAATATCATGGCCGTCAATTTGAGTAAAGGAATCCAATAATCATCTATATATAATTTTATTATTAAAGGGTTTGCTTCCATACAAGAAGGTATTGTCAATGTAATTGAAAAATAACTCATGTTAATAACATACGTAAAACGTGTCTCAAAAATCTGGCGGGATTCGAACCTGCATCTTAACGAATATTATTTCAAATTTAGTAGTTTACATGTTTATATATAATATAATGTAACTTACCAGAAAATATCTTTAGTACATCATTATTAGCACATCATTTTTATCACATCACTAAAACAATTATTATTCAAGGGTTCTTATCTGATAATGTCTTCATGGGCCACTTTGACTCATGCCCTTATACAATGAAAGCGTTATGATAAAGATATTAAACCATGTGAATGAACAGGTTGCCTCAGGGAGTACCCAGAATTTTTATAAAGTTTAAATCAGGTTGGCTCGTGGTCTCCTTGAATATTTGTCAACTTGTCTCGGAGGAACCACATAGAAGTCAATAATTTAGGAATCACGATGTCTAGGCCAGATTGGATCATGGTCTCCTTGAATATAATTCAAAGCCGATTGCCTCGGAGTTACCATCTAGACAGCGCGAGTAACATTTTCTGGTCCAGATTGGCTCGTACTCCCCCATCCAACAGAGTTAAGATATTTTATCAATAGCCGCCCACGGTTAGGTTACAACCATGAAGACAATAGCAAACACGGGAACGCCATGAGTAAAAATTGATATTTAAATCACTTTAGCAAATATGTCAACGAGTGCCCGGGACTGGCGCGCAAGGAGAATGAATTAATTATAAGAATATTTCTTTGTCCCTAAAAATGCTGATGCTGCAGCGTTGGTAACTGTATGCACACACGCAAAGGTGAGCTAATGTGTGCCTACAAAGTAAAACACATGTTGCAGTTGTTACTCGAATGATGCAATAAATAATGAACGTTGAACGAGCGATAATATGCAAGTATGCAAATAAAATGTAGTGGTATGGTCATAGTGTACAGACTGTAGCGTTTTATGAAAAAGCAATTTGTTACAATCTATTTATTAAAGTTACGAAAATGAATCGCTTTTTATTCAGAATTTGAATAACATAAATCAATTAGTAGGTATATCCATTAAATTTCTTATGTTTACTTAAAAATATTAATGAAAATTGGTGAATATTTGATATATATATTATTACTTTAAATTTTTAATTATTTATGTCGTCACTCACACTTAAGTGAGAGCCGTTCCTAAAATATACTTAAATGTGCTGCATCTACCTCTCAGCTTTGCAGTGCAAACTCAATTCTGCTACACTAGAGAATACTCCAATTCGAGCGAAAAAGCCGCTACACGCTATTCTCTTGATACGTGGACCAACCTTAGTTACACTTACATTATAGTCAAGGAGTCGTATACGTATTTAAAAGAATTCTAATTAATTTTATATTTCTTTGTACCAAATTCGTTAATTATGAAAAATAATAAAATGTACTTTTGATGCATTATTGTTATGACAAAAACATATTGCAGTTATTCTTTAATACTAGTAAGGGAATAATTTATACAGTTGCACAAAGACATGCTATTGTCGAATTTCAACAACATTTCTTGTTTCTTTAATTAAGTAGTCATGCTACTTATATGAACTGAGATAAGAGTTCCGGTGTATTTTTGGCAAAGTCAATATTTTTCATAACACTGAGAAATATAAAACTCGTTACGTTTTCCATTCAGATTTAGCAGCCGGACCTTGAACTATGCTTGAAGTCGAATAGAATGAATAAAAACAATACACATGGAAGATAAAATTACTAAGTTTAGATTTGAGATTTATTATTTATCTATATATTGATAACAATAACTATTTTATTTGATATATACATGCAGATATTGCCATCTGATAATTAAATATAACAGCAGTAATCCACCCATCCTCACCATGCTGGCCCGAACGCAATCCCCTACCGAGTGGAAGACTGGAAACTTACCTACAACATCACGAAAATTTTATTTTATTTTAGTGTGAAGTCTTTAAGAGAAATTACTTCCCCAGTCGGGGGTTCCAATTCAAGCGGGAAATCCGCTATGCACTACTACCACTTAAAAGCTGACTTTACTAATTCCAACCGGACGTGGACGTGTACCTATTGTAAATTGATACATTTGTTTTTCACAAAATTTATTTTGTGCAATTTTCGCAATGCAAATTAATAATTGCTGAATATTAGAAAAAAAACCACAGTGTTAACAAACCTTTTTTAAATCATAGCATTCAGTGATGTTTACTTAACTTTATTATTATATTTTAGTTACGTCTGTTATTAATTTTCAACAAAAATGTTGACCATTCCATTTGCTTATCATGCAATATTTTGAAATAAATTGAGGTTTCCAATCAATACACCTTTATTACAACTTCAGCACGGCTCCGTTGTGACCATCACCTAGTGTTTTAATTGTTAATACCACGAAGATTCATTGCGTTGAAATCATGTTCGTAAGTTTTTTAAATACATTATTTTATTTGTCTGTTTATTGTATTTGTTAATTTACAGTGTAACTCTTTTGTTCTCAGGTCGGATATTGAATATTATAACTCCAAGCCTGCCGCTAAGTCACAATTTAACATCAAAAAGAACATTGATTTTGAAGACGAGGAAATTAACAAACGGTATGATGTCTCTTGTGTAGTGGTTACTCTTAGATAACGTTTACATAATTTAATAAGTTAGAAAATCTTCTTAACTTTACTCTTTGATATGTTTTATATTATAAATCCATGACTTTCACTTATAATTATCCCACTAATAGAACATGTTTTTGATAAGTGCTTTGTATTTTTTGTGTACTACAGACCAGACCAGCGACCACGAAAAACAAACAAGAGATTGGTGTACGAGTCTGGCGAAGAAGGCTTGAATAAACAGTAAGTTTCGTGATTTAATGAACCTTTCTAACAGTGTATTTTGCAACCTGTAAGTGTAAGTACTTCAGATACAGAAATGTATACTAACCTTTCTATTTTTAATTGCAGAACAGATCAGCAAGTTCGAAAGGTGACCAAGAAACTAGTATACGAGTCTGATGAGGAAGAATTACCGAAACGGTAAGTTTTAAAGATAAATTTGACATTGATTTATCTAATAAGATTAGGCAATTTATTTATATAAAATATCAAGTATGTCGATATTTGAATTTAAATGCTATTCACCAAGTGCAGATAAATATTGAGTGTATATCAATGAATCTGTAAGACAGATATTTATCTGGGGTTCGTGCCGAAAACTCATTCCAAATGATTTCATATTTCCCATTGTTGTCTGATTTAATTTAATAAGTTGTTTAACCAAGTTTTTTTTTTAAATTTCAGTACCATTCAAGCAGTAAAGAAAGCACCCAAACGAAAGGCGGTCGAGCGACCTAGTGTGGAGAAACGAACTCGACCTGCTGCAGGGTGGAAACTTGACTTCGACGACGAGGCTGAGGAGATCGAAGCCAGCCGCGTGCGCAAGCCAGCAAACCGTTTTCAGTCCGTGTTAACACGCCGTGTCGCCGACGGGTGTCTGCGCCGTACTGCTAGCTTGCCGGGCGATCTCTTTGTGGAGCTGCGCCTCTACAACACTAAAGATATTAAGTGTGTAGACCCAAAAGATCGTTGGCAGCGTGCAGTCTTATCTTTGAAGTACCAGACGGACTCAGAAGCTGATGAATTGGAGCTACTGCGACAGTTCATCAAACGAGCGCGACGAGAATTCGTAGAAGACGGGACGTTCTTCGCGGATAAAAATAAATAGCATTGATAGTAAATTGTAAGCTTATTTAATATAGTAATTACATGCTGATAATATTTTAATTTTATTTAACTGGTGACCAGTCTATTTAATATATTTATTAGTTTCATTTTGCAAAAATGTCAAACAGGTCGATATATTGCACAGTTTGCGACGTATCTGTCAATAGCAATAGATTTTCTGCTCATTTGAAAAGTAATTTACATAAAAATAATTCTGCTATCGACTTAAGTGATGGTATAGAAAAAATATGTAGCGCTTTTCGTAATCGAATCGCATCGTATCGCCTAAGCAACAGCGACGCGGAGACGGGAGCTCCTGCTGATTTTTTGCGTGGCATGCGAGCGCGCGTCCTTCAGCTGCTACAGGCGCGCCAATTAACTTTGAACAGTATTAAAGTTAACTTTGAATTATTTGCCGAATTTTATTTAAGAAGTAATGGTACAGACAAATGCGAAATTAAGTCTTTTGCTACCGAGAATATTGTCGTTCACAAAAACTTTGATTTTAATGATTTTTTTTCTCAAGTAGTTGCTATTATTTCAAGTAAAATTGATGAATTTCAAGAACGTGACAGTGGATGGTTATTTTTACGTAATTTACATTTAGAAATTAATATTAATAAATATAATCCTCTAAGAGCGTCGAAATTTATCGATTTGCCAAAATCTCTAAAACTCAAACGTGCATGTATTAATATTCACAATAGTGATAATTTTTGCTTTTTGTGGAGCATAATGGCAGCATTATTTCCTGCTGAAAATAACGCACATCGAACTTCTTCTTATCCTCATTTTGAGAATGTGCTCAATATAAAAAATATGACTTTTCCGGTAAACTTTTCTGACATCAAAACATTCGAAAAAAATAATTCTAACATAAGCATAAATGTCTATGGGTTAAAAAATAAAACAAACATTGTTGGTCCCTTATATCGCACTCAGAACAAAAAGAAAAATCACATAAACTTGTTGTTCATAGAAAAGGGAAATCTTACACATTACTGCTTGATAAAAAACTTAAGCCGTTTGTTGAGATCACAACTTACAAAGCATCATAGCAAAATATATTTTTGTGACGATTGCATGATATTTTTTGAAAATGCATCTAAATTCAATGCTCACGTGTGTGGTGGTGTCGCCACTATTTTACCGAGGCGCGGCACTCTTATTCAATTTAAAAATTATGAAAAAATGCAAGACATGCCTTTTGTAATATATGCGGATTTTGAATCATTATTGCAAATGAGTCCAGAACTAGGCCCTAGTTCCAATTGTACGAAAACATTACAAAAGCATATCCCAGCTGCATTTGCATACTATGTAGTATGCTCTTATGATAGTTCTTTGAATAAGTATGTGTCTTATCGTGGTGAAGACTGTGTTGATAAATTTATTGATTACCTTAAAGGAGATGTTCTAAAAATTTTCCAGCTTTATAAAAATACAATACCTATGAATAAATTGACAGCTGAGGAAACCGAGTCATACCACACAACCAAGTTATGTTATCTGTGTAATCAAATGTTATTTGATGACAGAGTTCGTGATCACTGCCATCTGACAGGAAGGTATCGTGGTGCCATTCATTCGTATTGCAATCTGAAATATCGTTTACCTCAATTTGTGCCAGTGTTTTTTCACAATTTGTCCGGTTATGATTGTCATTTATTTATACGACAGTTGGCACAAACATCAGGTCCTATAAAAGTTATAGCAAAAAACAAGGAAAACTACATATCTTTCACCAAGTTTTTTACAACAAAAGACAATGATTACATGGCAGTTCGCTTCGTCGATTCATTTAAGTTTTTAGGCACAAGCCTCGAAAAATTAGTGTCTGGTTTAAATACTCACGACTTTTTACATTTATCAAAATATTTCCCGCAAAAAATACAGTTTGAATTATTAAGGCGAAAGGGTGTCTATCCGTACGAATACATGAATAAATGGGAATCATATAAAGAAAAGAAATTACCTTTGCAACAAAATTTCTATAGTACTTTGAGTGAGTGCACTATTTCGGAGTCCGATTATGAACATGCTAAGCGAGTTTGGAAAATATTTGAATTAAAGAACCTTGGCGAATATACAGATTTATATTTGAAATCAGACGTACTATTGCTTGCAGATACTTTTGAGAAATTTCGTCATACATGTAAAACCAATTACCGTTTGGATCCTTCGTTTTATCTTACAGCCCCAGGCTTAAGTTTTGATGCTATGCTTCTTAAAACAAAAGTTAAACTGCAATTGATTGAGGACTTAGATAGAAATAATAAGATTAATACAGAAAGGCATCCGTGGAGGTGTATGTTTATGTCCTACTAGATATGCAAGGGCAAACAACCAATACCTATCTGATTACGAACCGTCTTCTCCCGATAATTACTTATTTTACATAGATTGTAACAATTTGTACGGTTACGCAATGTGCTCGCATTTGCCACATTCTGAGTTTCGTTTATTGAATGAATCCGATTTTAATCCTCGTGATATCTTGAACACTCCGGATGACTCTGAAGAAGGTTTTATTTTAGAAGTAGATTTAGAGTATCCAGAAAAGTTACATGATTTACATAACGAATTACCATTTTGTCCACAAAAATTTACTCCACCTGGGTCAAAAACATCTAAGTTGATACCAAACTTATACGATAAATTTAATTATGTTATACATTATGTACATTTAAAAACATGTCTAAATCATGGGTTGAAATTAAAAAAAGTTCATAGGGTAATCAAATTTAAGCAAAGCCCGTATTTAAAACAATACATTGATTTAAATACAGAATTACGTCAAAAAGCAACATCAACATTTGAACAAGATTTTTTTAAGCTGTTAAATAATAGCATTTTTGGAAAAACTCTTGAAGACCCAGAAAAACGATTGGACGTAAAATTAGTTAGTCAGTGGGTGGATAGTGAAAATATAACGAAAAAACAATTAAGTGCTGAACAATTAATAGCCAGACCAAATTATCATAGTGCAACTGTTTTCTCTGAGAATTTTGTTGCAGTTCAAATGAAGCCAGAGTCAATAATATTAGATAAACCTATTTACATTGGTTTTACAGTTTTGGAAATTTCCAAAAGTCACATGTACAATTTTCATTATTCTATTATGAAACCCTTCTATGGATGCAATTTGAAGCTTTGTTACACAGATACAGATAGTTTTCTTTACTCCATACAGACCAATGACATTTATAAAGATTTGAAAGTTAGATTTCAGTCTTATTTTGATACAAGCAACTATGATGATAATAATTCATACGGTATTGAGCGTAAAAATAAAAAGGTTCCTGGTTTGTTTAAGGATGAGTTGGGGGGCCAGCTCATAAAAGAATTTGTTGGTTTAAGGTCCAAATTGTATTGTATTAAAACTGAAAACAAAGAAATAAAAAAGGCTAAGGGTATTAAGAAAACTGTCGTTAAGAAATTGTTATTTGAAGACTACAATAATGTATTATTGCGTAATGAAATCATACGAAAAAAGAATATCGTTTTTAAGTCCTTCAAACATCAACTCTTCACTCAATCGATTGATAAAATAGCCTTGTCGTCAAATGACGACAAACGTATTTTATTAAAGGGCAATATTAGCACATTGGCTTGGGGTCATAAATCCAGCTTTTTTTAAGATTTATATTTAGTATAATTAATAGACTGGTTCACCAACTTTAATATTAAATTAGATTTTTTTAGTTGATATAACAATAGGTTTTATTTTTAAGTTTTAGTGTAACATAAATTTATTTTAAATAAAAATATAATGTTATAGTTAAGTTGTTTCATTTATTAATCTCTGTTCTTAATGAACAAGTTTATTGAAATATCATTATGTTTCAATACCACGGATTTGGATCAAAGGTTTTGAAACTTGCTCACGCCTACTAAGAAAAATTTTCCAACTTATTGGATAGTTAATCATTTAAAATATTGTCTACTGCAGTCAGAAAAACTTGTAAAAACTCATAGTATTCGAATTATAAATTTTACTTACACGTGTTCAATTTAGGTCATGTAATATGATGATGCCACAAAAATAAAATTTTTGCAATATAGGTACAACTGAAGGCAAAAACATTCCTAAGTATTTTAGTCATATTTCAAACGGCATAGGTGAAAGTTACACATAACCTAAGTCACCGGCTTACCAGCTTTATTGTGTAAGTATTTTTATTTCATGTAATTTTAGGAGTGCCCTGATTATAATTGCAATTTTATTATATAATAACTCAATAATTATCTTTACAGATAATGACGGACTGCACTGATATTATGTTTTCTCAATATGCTCAAGATCCTTTGGAGAACTTCACTCAGCAATGTGAAGAATTATTTGGTTACAAACCGAAAGAAGAACAGGAATCTAAAAAACCCGAAGTAATAAGGAGAAAAGAAAATCTCGCTGTCACTGAAAAAGAAGAAGATTTCTACAAAATCGTTCGTGATAAGTGAACAGAGGCAGGGTAATAAATTAATTCAGATACGAGTGCTGGAGTTGACCAGTGAATCTAACACTGGTGGAATGGAGGGATCTTCTTCAGCAACGTTTGCCGACAACGGAAGTAACGAGAGGGTGGTGCTAAGTGCTCAATACGTAGTCCATGACCAGGTTGATGAAATTATGGACTTGACGGAATGTATTGTTAGGAAAATTTCGAAAAAACTGTGTAGTGACAATTTGTAGTATTTTTATTGTTGTAAATATCTTCTTTTTATTAAATTATTTTAATTTTATGAATAATGATTTTTATTTAAACATTTTGAGATAATCTAGAAAAAAAAGACCAATTAAGTACATAATTAATATTTATTAATGATTCTTACAGTTTAACCTAATGAAACAATAAAAATTACAAACATATTCAAAACAATACAAAATTACTTACATTATATTTTTACACTTTAGTTGCAAATTGTTTGCAGTACCACATTCTAAGACAGATAACATTTCTTAATGCGCATATTTCTTTATGATAAACACAATTTAATTCGAGTTTTTTTTCGTCACTATGCTCATCATATAGTTTCAAAAAATTTGGACAACCTTTGTCGCTTAAGTCTAATATTTCACAATTTTGACATAGCTCTCTTATCCACTGAATTTTTTCCAATCCTTTTGTTAATATTGTTTTGTCTTTAAGATACATATCCACTATACGTCTAAATTCACGATAATCAATAAATCCTTCACTCCAATAAAGCCCGCGATGTTTTTCCAACCATCGCACCTGCTTCTTTTCTTTGTTTGATAGAGTCATAAAACTATAAGGTGGTTTGATAAGGAAAGTCTGTGTGTGATTTTCATAAGCTATTGCAAATTCTTTAATAATAAATTTATTTTGTAAATCTTTAAATCCCTGCAGATCCACAATTATTGTATTGTTATTCATGATATTTTTTTAACAATATTACTCAAAGGCTTGTATTCAAAAATACAATCGTTTAGTATAAGACAATATGCAGCGGTTTGATCAGGTATCTCTTGATCTGTTTCGATTTCAACTCGAACATCAATGGATCCTTTTAGCATTTCGTGTTGGCGCGAACAATCGATGACAAACAAAGGAGCAATCTCTTTGAATTCTTTGATACTCATCAACGGCTCTGCTCGACGACCATGATAAGACTGCTGAAACCTCGCGTATTGCTCGTATATTAATGAAAACATGTTATTAGAGAAATCTATGTTAAGGCTTTCATAAGGGTAGTAGGATGAGTTAAGAAAAACTCTAACGTCACGTACATAGCAATGATCGAACTCTGCCATTGACAACTGTGCGTTGTGCTTACGGTTAGTTTGTAAAGCAATAACAACAAATCGTGGTTTTTCGATCTGCGATGAAGTTTTAATAGACCAGGTATGCTTACGCGTTTTTGGTAATAAGGGATACTCATACAAATCCCAATTGCGAAATGCAACTGTAATAGCACGATCTTTTTCTAAATGTTTTAATAAATTTATTCTTTCTCTGTCTGATACTTTAACATGAGGAACTCGCCATACAATTTTATTTATTATTATATCCTCCACAACTTCCCCAACATTTAACTTTAAAGCATTAATATTAGTGTTATTTCTCAAAAGTACTAATTCGTGTTTACAATTAATTAAGATTTTTTCGTAGTCTTCTGCAAAACCCAAAACTTTATTTAGTGGTATAGAAGCTGAAAATACTCCATTACTAACAGAAGTAGTACCCGTAGGAGACCAACCCCAAACTTTTGCACATTTAGATTCATTTTCATTCAATGAAAGATAGGATTTCATGGTAGTAGTAATTCCTGCATTTTTAACCCTATCTATTTCTACTCCGTTTAGTTCATATCGAATGTCTTGAAATAAAAATAGTGCTGGATTATTTACAAAATGTACACTTGACATTCTTTCTTTTTCTTTGGTTGTGTTATCATACTTATACACGTCGACTTTGCCCTCAATATATAAACTGCTGAGTGCGGGTAACACGTACAAGTCTTGCTGATTAATTGGTATCCGTATTTCATCATTCTTGTTGAAACTTGTCACATATGGTTTGTAAGAATGATATTCAAAACTTTCAATACTATTGTCGTGTGACGCCGGTTGAGATATATTTAGAATATTCATTTTAATAAACCTACTAGCCTCAAAAAATCCTTGTTGCTTTTAGTTAATTTCTTTTTTAATTGAAGCGATGCTTCTCTATGCGGGGTTCTTTTAGAACTAACTTTAACAGTCGACGTAGACAGGCTTTTATTGAAATTCAACATTTTTTGAAATGTAAGTATAACTGTATTTCTTCACCACGTAAATTGATTTCTTTATTTTCTGAGTCTAATAGTTTTATATTTATAGAACTTATTGAACTTTGATTGACGGGAAAATATATTAGGTTTTTAGGTATTTCAATTATTCTATAACCTGGTGGAACATTAGGTACAAATTCATAAATAATATGACTTGCTTTTCCATTCACGTATGATCCACTTATGACATCACATTCGATGCGTATGATAGTTGTTGAAAGAATGTTGACAGGATACCGAGACTCAGTTCTTATATTAGCCTTCACAGTTTCCACACCAAAACCTAGTAATTTACCAATTGAGTCACTTTTATTGAAATGAACATCTTTGGAACAGAACAAGCTTGTTTTTAAAGTATTATTATTACAATTTAATTTTAGAGTTGCATTTTTTACGTTACTTTTGAGGAAATCACAAATATCTTGAAGTTCATACGATCCTTCAGGTATTTCTATAACTCCATCTTTGCCATAATAAAATTTATTATTTCTATGGTCTATATTAGGGATGGAATTAAATGTGGAAAAGTATAAAAGTCCACACTCATAATTTCCACGTAATTGTAAAGTAGGGGAGTAGTTAGTCAGTAAAGATTCTCCTCTGCCAGTTATTGACACAGTGAAAGACATTTTTGTACTAATCAAGATTTTTATTACATTTTGAATATAAATGTTTTTTCCAATAGTTTCTCAAAAACCTTAAACAAAGATGACCACAGTTTACACTGCCAAATACTTGATACTGTGCGTAATTATAATTTATTGATATATGTCTTAAATAATTAATTAATTCCATAGGTGGTTTTAAATTACCAAAACTATCAAAATATTCACAATAGTTATCTTGCTTAACGTAGGCTACCCAATGAGTTCCAGGATTATCAGAACTATCTAAATTCAGTACTGCGCACTCTATTTTTCTTGGTTTCAAAGGTAAAGTATCTCTCATAAATACTCCTCTAAAATACGGAATGTCAGTTGCGTGTTCTATTATATCAAAATTTGTGAGCGGTCTTCTGGGTAGCCGTTTTTTCAGTTTTTTGAAGGTTTTAAATACAAGCCAGCTCCTTTCTTATGAGGTCTGATAAACAATCCTTTTCCAAGAGCAACTGCTTCCATCATCTTATTATGACGTTCAGATTCTTGGAGATTTTTTTGAGCAACCTTGTAATCATTGACAGCTTTTGCAATACCTGCTGCGCCTCCAGCAAGTGAACCAAGAGCCGATAATCCAGCAAAAATTGGAATTAATGGTAAGAAACCACCACTTTTCGGTATAGGTATACATCGTGGTAAACGTATGCCTTTTTTATTGGTAAACAGTTTTTTGGCTGCAGCGTATGCATATTTTATTGCAGTACGGTTATCTTTACATTTTAGCTTTTTGATTTGTGAACGTAGTTTTTTTACAATTGTCATAAAAGAACGAACCCCAGCACCAGCTTTGAGTTTAGCTTTCATTGCATTTTGTACAATCCATGACGCTACTTTTTCGCCTTTTCCAGCATCTTTTGATTTTAATCTTTTTTTTGCCATATCCAAAAGTTTTAAATCTGCTTTATGTCGAACGTTTAAATCACTATTATTGTAAGCAATATCGTGAAACATACAAGCTTCATCTAATTTATTTATACCACGTTCACCTCTTAGTAATCGTTTCTTAAGCTTTGTTCCAGGACCACAAAATTGATAGCCTGGTAGATGTAACTCAAACGGTAGATTGTTTATCAAATTATTAACAATACCACTTCCTTCCTCCATAAATTTTTTTAGAATGAGTGTTTCGAGATTTGATACTTAATTTATATTACAAAACTATAGCATTCTTGTCAACCCAACTATTTTCTTTGCTATCGAGACCTAGCCACTTTACAAAAAGTTTGTTACCTTTTCTTTTTAGTACTTTTTCAATGAGATACATATCTGGGAATTCAGTTTTCTGTAATTCATACTCATAAAAAGAACCTAAAATTTTCTGTTTATTTCTGTCTTCTAAGATATAAGTTGGTGGATTTGTATTATTTACTTGTATCACGACAAATATTTCAGTAGACCAGTTTGACGTATAACCTTTGTAAAAGTCTCCTTTATGTTTACTAATACGCACATGGTCACCAATACTAAATTTAAACTTCGTATATGTCTTCTTATTATGTGATTTAGTAATATTCGATCGGATCAACATCTGATTGTTTTTATTCACGTCAACAGGCTTGAATTTTGTGATTCTATGCCTGGTATTATTGTAGCTCTGCACTACGACGTTCAAATTCTTTTTTAACCACTCGTACCGACCACATAGACTAAATACTTTGTAAAGGCGACTTTTTAGTGTTCTTATTACTCGTTCTACTATAGATGCTTTTTTTATAGAGTAGGTGGAATAATGGTTAATGTTATACTTAATCATGAGTTGCTTAAAAGTATTATTATAAAATTCTTTGCCTAAATCGTTTGTAAATTTTTTGGTTTCCGAGATGTAGTCGTTAATATATTTTCCATCGCATCTGTAACACATTTTTTTTCTTTCGATTTTAATGGACTTACCCAAACATATTTCGATAAGGCATCAATAACGACTAATATATATTTATAACTATTGTTAAAATTTGAATATTTTTGAAAGTCCATTAAATCAGCCTGCCATAAATCATCTAGCCCTTTTACAATTGTACATCGACGAGGAAAATTCCTTCTCGCAGTCTTATGAAGTTCGTCAACTATGTCCTTTTTACTCATTTTTATTTGGCTTTGCGCTGATCAAGTGATCTATTTCAGCTTTTGAATAGAATAAAGTTGATAACTGGTTTGAATTTGCTTTTTCTAGATTTTTAAATAAATTTTTACATTACTATAGATTTTGTTCATTTCATTTCTCAAATCTTGTGCAGTTTTATCTAAATATGCTTTATTTACTGCCTCATCATCGTTCACTGGAGTTGCAAGTCCTTTCAATTTTGATGATTTCAGGTCGTAATGACCCGTATCTGATTTAACAAGAGTATCGTTTAAGGTATCAATGTATTCTTCCAATCGTAAACGTTTATGAACGTGATGACCAAATTTGTCTATATTCATTGCAGTGTTCTTCGTTTGTTTACAGAAAGCCAACTGCCTGATTTTTCCGTAATATATCTTACTTATATTTTTTATTAATGAGACCTGCTTCATATAATTCCTCAATGATGGATATAATCTCATTATCTAAGCCAGTATTGCCTGCGTCGCGTGATGCATATAATAATTTTAATCGTTCCACTAATTCATTTGGGTTGTCCCAATATATAAAGTCAGTATTATTTTTAAGTTTTTTTAAGAGTTTCACGCCTTTTCCTTGTGTAAGGCTTTCTTGACTTGTAGTATTATTTCTGGAGAACTTAAATAATGGCTTGATGATCTTCATATATTTGAAACCTTTATTGCTGTTGATTGGTTTGGATGGATTATAGTTACGCCTGTGTGCATTAGTCTTGATTAATAATGATTTATAATTTTGCAAATCCTCCTCGGTAACCACATCTAAATTAGGTTTCTTTTTGAATAATAATTCTGTTAATCCAAGAGTTTTGTTGAAACTTTGATTTCCAATATCTAAAATATTGCCATCGTCATTTACGCGGGTTTTGCCGAGCATGAGTTTTCCTCGTTCATGTCTTACTCCAAACGGTATATCAGGCATTACTTCCGATGATGTAGACCATGACAATGAGTAGTTTTTAGCACTTGGTGAAGATGGCAAGGATTTAAACGAATTTGCGCTTACATTATGATCTTCAATAGATGGTGTAGTGAGTGTTCTATCCGAGAAAGCATTATCATTGTCTTCGGATTCTTCACTATTTGCTTGATCAGAATCGTCACTTGAAAAGAAATTGGTTTCACTGTCATCATTTTTATTTTTTTTCAATATGGGTTCAAAATCTCTTTCTATTTTATGTTGATTTACATCACTTTTATTTGCAATCATATTGAGCGGTTCAACAATAGGTTTAAATATTGTCTCCAATGCCGTATTATTCGAAATTTTTGCATCTTTGATTAATTCAAGTTTTCTTTTTACAGCTTCTGCTGACTTCACAATTTGTTGTTTTAAATCTTTTTCCATCTTTGTGGTTTGCTTTGTTCCAAATCCGATAAGAAAATGATTGAATAATATAACTACAATCTGTTATGTATGTTAATCTAAGATTATGAATGTATCAAATGCCATCCTGTAACATCCCTTATTTTTTTCACAGTCCTTATTGATTACAAGATAACTAAAAGGCTTATCCCAAACAGCTGAGCACATTTCGCGAAATTGGGACCATGACATATCAGATCCCACGTGTTCTTCATAAACGTGTTTCAAATTGATATCGTCTTGTTTGAATAATATTATTAGGTTTGAATTATCCCGTATGAGTTGTTTAGGTATTTTAGTATATGTTTGATTTATATAAAAACAATCAATGTTCTTATGACGTCCCATGGCGAAGTAATCACGAATATTATTTTGATTTTCACATGCAACATCATCGAATATAAAAACGGAGTTTGGTAGAGCTTCGTGTGGGCTCAAAATTTCGTTGTTATTACTGTATTTGTTAAATGCTGTATTGGCCACCATGTTTAAAACTTTTTCTAAGAATATGTACTTAGGTTGATATAAAGATTTTGAATACACATAGATATTACAAAAGCGTGGACCATTTTCATGTAATAATAAACTTATTACTAGGTTGGTTTTTCCACAGTTGGATGGACCGCAAACAAGACAACGTATTGTATTTGGTAATAGGTTACCATGTCGTTTGGTTTCGTTAATAGACGGAGGACATATACAGTTCAACTTCAACGATTCTTTCTGTTTTACAAATTTCATTATAGCTTTTGATCTTGATTGTAGCGTGGTTTTCAACAAAATGAGCTCAAAATTTATCACTTTAACATTTAAACGTTTGGTTTTTATTTGAGGAATGAACAAGCAGCACAAGCAGCATTTAACCACGTTAGAAATCACGAACGGCAGTAAGTGAGAATGCCACGGTACCTCATTGGTTATTGGGGATTCTAATTAACTTTTATCTCTATATCACGAAACCAAAAAAGGTGAATTAGAAGCCTCCAATCGCTTGTGATTGGGGGATTTTAATTCGCTTTTTTGGTTTTGTGCTATAGAGATAAAAGTGAATTAGAATTCCCAATAACTACCTACTTACATATATATAAACTATAACTAGAATATATAACTACTAGTACTTAAAATGGCTAAACCTATTTTACAGTTTAAGGCATTTAAACTGTAATATAGGATGCTCTAAATATTACCTAAATTGACAGCTTTTTACCTGGTGTTTTTTTTTCATTCAATAAATTTCGAGTATAAATTGATTAAATGAATTGTTTTATTATTAAAAATAGAAATCCTTATAAAGATTAATACTAAAAAGAATCGAAAAAAAGAAAAAATAATGCGAGCTAGTGAACTTATTGAACTAGAAATGATATGATATACTTTGCTGAACTGAAAAGTGAGTTGAGCAGGATTCCGATTTTCATTGAGACTTTAATGTAGAAGTATAACGCTGACTTACCACAGAACCGGCAAGGTGAGGATGATTGGTGTAGCAGTTTATAACTGCTGTACCAGCTATCTTCGAGTTTGGACTTTAATATCACTTAACATCAGGTGGGGTAGAGTCATTTGCCTACCTCTATATAAAAAAAAAGAACACAGAAAAGGTTAGAAGGGTTCTCATAGACCATTTATACGTAAACTGATGCCGCCGGCTCACCCCAATTACCTTCCACCTAATAGATAATAGCCAATGAAACGACGCGACATCAAACAATCGACCCAATCAGCGCTCACACCCGAGAACAACGACGCAATCAGAAACAAGTTTTGGTCAAGTTATGAGCATCTGCTCACACATAGCTGTAGCGCGCCTGCTCTACAGTTATGTGTGAGCAAATGCTCATACATTTTTTTTCTATATGGCTTTGCACGGTTTGTGCATTTAGCCAATGTCAAGTGTTAAAATGTTTACAAATTTTATAGCACTCGTGGTCAAAGTAATAAATCAAGTCAAAGTAAGTGGCAGTCAAGTCAATCCCCCTTTACCTATGTTTCAGTAAATGTGTGGGGATTTACTGGAACCTCCCCGTGGACTTCTTGAGGGAACGTCGAAAGACACTTTCCGCTATTTTGTTTCACTTGCCAACACTTGTGCATGTTTCCGAACACTAACATCCGCCACAACAAAATTTTTAACAAGAAAAATTCTCTTTCTGTGTTCTGTATGACTTACTTTGACATTCGCATTTGCGCCGCGTCAAGGTTTCGTAATACGACCCCTAGGGTATTCTTCCCTTTGAGTTGAGTTTGATGGTTTCATTTTCACGTTAATTGAATTGAATCGACTTAGGGAGCTTTTGGTGTGTTGTTGTTGCACTCAGTAAGAGGTATAAGGTACAAACATTGTAATTTAATATCAATAATAGTTGAGAGACATTCCAATTTGATAGTTACTATCAGATTAGTGATTAGATTAAAGAGATGAATGACACAATATGTGTACAAACCTATAACTGTTATCAGTACCCTAAGGGTACAGGGCTAAGGGAGTACAAATGCTCATATTCATCATACAAACATCTGCCCCCACCGGGTATCGAACCCGGGACCTCTCGAGTCAGCGACACAATGAAACCTGGCGTACAAACCACTCGCCCACGGAGGTCGCCCCAACTATATTTGTCTCTCACATATTTTTGTATTTAAAAGCTTCCTTACGAGTTTTCTAATTACGAAAACTATGAATGGTTTTCGTGAGCTCGCACTCGTACTAAGGGCACGGTAATAATATCATACAGTATTCTATCTTCATACAAACGGTCGGAAAGCGAGTCATACCTACGCCACTCGAGTTCGATGTGCTCTCGGCGTGCACCCAGTCGCGAATGCGCCGCCGCGCCGCAACGACGACCGAACGGTCTGAATTGTTTTTTATGCAGTTAGCCGTGCTTAAACATGCGTTTTGTATTGTAAATATTTGATTTAATTAAGTAGATACCTACATAATTTAGTATGGAAAAGAACAAACGACGATCAGTATCGTACAACAGCACAATTGCTGTTTTTGGTTGCTTAAACTCTTCAATAACACACCCAGAGATATCATTTTTTAAATTACCTGAAATATTGGAAAGGTGTCTTACCTTTATAGAATATTTTTATATACCTTTCTACTAGTACGTTATTTGTTTCTAATATTTAGGTATTTCGGTTTTTCCATCGGGCAAAATATCTGGAATAATATATAAATAAGTGGTTAGGATGAAAAAAGAGACAAACGAGTAATCTACCTACACTCGCGTTAACAACAAAACTACATAAAATACTGTAGGCTGGCGGCCCTACCGCGTGCCAACGCAACGTTCGGTGTAGGCATTTATTTTCAAGGACAGGGCGGAGTCACAATACTGTATAGATAATATTACCGTGCTAAGGGTACTGATTTTATTGTTTTCGTTTCAATACAAATAAACAGTGTTTAAATTCTATCATTGAATCATTTGCGTCTTATTAAATTTTAAGTATATTTGGTTACTTTTCACCAAAATGGACATGGAAACATAATTTACAATTACAAAAACTACGATAGTTTTCGTGAGCTCAAACTCGTACTAAGGGTACAGGTAGGCAATTTAACTTTATAGTGGACGTTTTTTAGGGTTCTATACCTCAATCGGCAAAGACGGAACCCTTTTAGGATCACTCTGTTGTCTGTCTGTCTGTTTGTCACCGTGGTTTTTTGTTCGGAAATGTTGTTTCAAATCATCTCCCCTACTTTACCATAGTGCAGAATGTTCAGGCCAGTACAAATAATCAAGTTTATAACATTCAAAAACTGACGCATCCTGTGGCCCACTAAGACGTGCGATGATTTACCTCATTACTCATATCACAAATCACTCAGCAGTGCTATTCTGTAAAATTTTTACGCGCGGATCCCATGTGGAACCTCGCGGATCCACAACGGATCTATATCGATTTCTAGATTTCATCCCAGTTAGCTTAAACTTAAATAGTAGTCTTCAATACGCTTATTGTTCCATATTCAAATGGTAAAAACAGAACCCTAACAATAGATTTCTGTCACTGTTGTCTGTCTGTCAGTTTGTATTAATAATGATAATAAAAAATATTTACAACACTCACACCAATTAGCCTAGCCCCAAAGTAAGCACTGTAGGCTTGTGTTATGGGATAATAGGGTAACGGATAGAATACATATACTGTACATATATAATATGTCACGGATCTCAATATCGCAAACGGAACGGACAGAACTGAAATTTTGGTATTTAATGTATTTAGAATGCTTTCCTAAAGCCGAATATTTAGTTAATTAGTTTTTCATGGGAGGTCTCCCATGCATGAAAATATTATAAAGGCGAAAGTTTGTGAGTGTGTATGTTTGTTACTTCTTCACGTCTAAACGGCTGGAGCGATTTTAATAAAATTTGGTATGGAGTTAGTTGACACCCTTGATTAACACATAGGCTACTTTAATCCCGAAAAAATGTTAGGTTCCAGAGGGATTTTCAAGAAACTAAGTTAACGCAGACGGAGTCGCGGGCGACCTTTAGTTAGCTATATTTTACTGAGCTATAAACTGTTCGATAGGCGAAGAGCCACCAATTCTGAAAGCTCCGTGATCACGGATTCTAATATTTTTAATAAAAAATAAAAGTTAACGTTTAAACGAACAAGATTTGCCTGGTCCGCGTGGATTTTTTTTTCTAGTTATATTTTCTTTAGATTTAAATTATTTATTATTAAATTTCTTTTATTTTTTATTAAAAATATTAGAATCCGTGATCACGGAGCTTTCAGGATTGGTGCCTCCCGGACTATAAGGAAACCACTACACTACTAAGATCTCAGACAGGTCTGACAATGATATTTTTTATGTATCTATGTTTTACATTATCGAAGTTATACTTCTTTAGCCGCGTTATGAAAAAATTATGAAAGTGAAATTTTAAGATGCGCGCGCATCACTGTAACACAAAAGTAACATAATGAAGTTAGCCGCGGGCGCGTTATGAAAAAATCATGTGAGTGAAATTTCGAGATACGCGCGCATCACTGTAACACAATAGTAACACCATGAAATTGGCCGCGGGCGCGTTATGAATGTTAGTGTCTAATAATGGTGGATTATTAACCACTAAGTGGTTAATAATCCACCATTATTAGATATCTGTTCGAAAGGTACTTTGAACGATCCATGGAGCTCCATAAGATGATCGCGTTGTCAAAAACAATGTTGGCACGCTCGTCGCCTCTGATCACTGTTTTCATATTTATAATATTTATCCACATGTTTCTAGTTTCTATATAGACACAACGTGTTTTAGTTACTTACAAGTGCTAATTACATATGGACTAATAACTTAAATTCAGTAGTGATTTTAATTGAATATTTTGAATATTTATTTAATTTTTCAAATTAAAACTGAACTTAATTGACTGTGTTAACTATCCTTTTCCAGTCCTTTTATTATTTTATTGTAATTATTAATTATTTGCATGCAATCTATACTTACAATAAATCTGTAGAGAGGTCAATTCTGTACATGAAATATATTTTCAAAATAACTATCAGGGGGTGATTAGTGATCGATACTGATGCCAAAAATGCAATCAGTAAAATTTTTGTCTGTCTGTCTATCTGTCTGTGTGTTTGTTCCTTATAGAAACAAAAACTACTGGACGGATTTTAAAGAAACTTGGTACAATTATTCTTCATACTCCTGGGCAGGTTATAGTATACTTTTCATCACGCTACAATCAATAGGAGCAGAGTAGTGAAGGGAAATGTTGGGAAAACGGGAGAAGTTACTCCATTTTTTAAGCTTCCGTCGCGTGTGCAGCCTTAATGGTTAAAGTTACATAGAAATCATGTATGACGGAAATATTTTACATAAAATTGTCTAAAAAGTATCCCTCAACAGCATATGTCTATCCTTTATGGTTGACTCACAATAACACGTGTAACTCCTGATAGCTTAGCAGTTCGGAGCATTCTGATTATATTTGTTTACTCTTACGTTTATAATACTCTCACTCATCCCTAATTTAAAAAAGTTAACATTATTACCTATTCAATAAAAAGAGAATCATAGAAATCGGTATAGAAACACCAAACTTATACATGAAATAAGCCATCGCGCCGTCGCACGTGAATACTGAATCATGCTATAAGGATTATTTTTGTGTAACGGTTGCCGCGCTCGACACGGGTCGCGGCGGCGGTAGGGTATAAAAAGGCGGGAGGTCCAAAAGCGAGCTCCCCCCCCCCCCCCCCCCCCCCCCCGATCCTGAGAGACCTTCAGTCGCTCTGTCCCAAACCGATACGGATGCACATCAGAGTGCATCATCCCCTTCTCAGGGGTTGATCGCATCAGATGAAGCCTGTATGGCCCCTAAGGCCATAGGCATCCCCCACGGGTGTGTTTTAGTCAGTAAGAGTCTGACATAACCCTACAGACGGCTGTAGGGTATCCATGAGGATTTCACACCCGCTCGCCCGCCTGAGAGGAAACAAAAAAAAAGAAAGCGAGCTTCATTCAATATTTGGCTGTTGATGCGTTCGACCTTATTGAAAGACAATAATTGATATTAAGAAACCGTGCTTATCTATACTTATAATAAATCTGTAGAGATGTCAATTCTGTACATGAAATATATTTTTAAAATAACTATCAGGGGGTGATTAGTGATCGATACTGATGCCAAAAATGCAATCAGTAAATTTTTTGTCTGTCTGTCTGTCTGTCTGTCTGTGTGTATGTTCCTTATAGAAACAAAAACTACTGGACGGATTTTAACGAAACTTGGTACAATTATTCTTCATACTCCTGGGCAGGTTATAGTATACTTTTCATCACGCTACAATCAGTAGGAGCAGAGTAGTGAAGGGAAATGTTGGGAAAACGGGAGAAGTTACCCCATTTTTTAAGCTTCCGTCGCGTGTGCAGCCTTAATGATTAAAGTTACATAGAAATCATGTATGACGGAAATATTCTACATAAAATTGTCTAAAAAATATCCCGCAACAGCATATGTCTATCTTTTATGGTTGACTCACAATAACACGTGTAACTCCCGATAGCTTAGCAGTTTACTCTTACGTTTATAATACTAGGTATAGAAACACCAAACTTATATATGAAATAAGCCATCGCGCCGTCGCACGTGAATACTGAATCATGCTATAAGGATTATTTTTGTGTAACGGTTGCCGCGCTCGACACGGGTCGCGGCAGCGGTAGGGTATCAAAGGTCCGAGAGCGAGCTGTCTAAATCTGTTTTCTGCGTCGCTCCCCCCCTGGGGGACGATCGCTTCCGATGAAGCCTTAGGAGGCCTTCCCGGCCAGAGGCAGCCCCTACGGGTGTTTTTTAGTCAGTACGAGTCTGACATAACCTTGCAGCCGGCTGTAGGGTATCCATGAGGATTTCTCATCTGCTCCCCCGCCTGGGAGACCGAAACCGTGCTTATCAGCGCGACTTTTAGTCTTTAAATAGTTTATTTGAATTTCTTTTGTTGTTATTTTGTAAAACAGGTATTAGTTGTTTTGGTAGTGTAAATTAAAAATTATTAAGCGTAGGTACTTTTATTAATTAAAGTAGTTATAAGTATTTATTTTTAAGTGAAGGAGGTATAGGTAGATAGTATTGCACAGGCGTTTCAGCTTTATTTTCATTTCTTTTTTGTTGTGAGTTGTATATATTTCTGGTTATAATTCTATAAGAATATTTTAGTTCAAATAGTCACTTAGATTTTATGTGTAAGGTAGCTAAAGTTAGGACCACGTATTAGTTGTTTTGGTAGTGTTTAAATATTCGTTCAAAGTGTAATTTAATCATATAGGATGAATGTACGATGGCCCATCGAAAAGGAGTAGAAGCGGTAGACAGAGCTTTAAGAGATATAAGACAAAATGATCGACCTATGGGCGATATCACAGTTTTATTTTGTGGTGATTTCCGACAAACCTTAACGGTAATACCACGGGGAACCCGAGCTGCTGAGGTTAGGGCTTGCCTGAAAAGCTCTTATTTGTGGCGTGATATACAATCGGTGCATTTGACTATAAACATGCGAGTGAGAACTGTAGATAGCCCGGATGATCGTCAATTTTCTGATATATTATTAAAGAAAATACCTTCACCAAAGATACCTATCCACTGCTACACCAAGGAAAACTTATTCTGACGCCTGAGTTATGTTGTATAGTGCAATCCCAACAACATCTTACATCGTCAGTTTACGGTGACGTAACAAATATATTAAATAAGAACAATTCTTGGCTATGCGAAAGGTCTATTTTAACTCCTCGCAATGACCAGGCATCTCAGATTAATAATAAAATACTGTCGAATATCCAGGGGGAAAGCAAAGTTTATAGTTCAATAAATAGAATGGCCGATGAACAAGAAGCCACTAATTACCCGATAGAATTTTTAAATTATTTAAATATGCCCGTACTTCCTTCTCATGAAATTTGTTTAAAAATTGGCATTCCGATTATTCTGCTCCGAAATTTAAGACCACCACAAATTTGCAATGGAACTCGGCTTAAAGTAACCCAGTTGCAACAAAATGTAATCGAGGCTCAAATTTTAATAGGTTGCGGTGCAGGAGAAACCATCTTTATTCCCAGAATTCCCATAATACCAAATAATTTTCCATTCCAATTTAAAAGAACGCAATTCCCAGTATCGGTGTGTTATGCAATGACAATAAATAAGGCTCAAGGGCAGACCTTTCGTGTTGTTGGAGTAGATCTCGGTGTCAGTTGTTTTTCACATGGTCAGTTATGTCGGTCTTTCCCGGGTTAGCAGTCCTAGAATTTTTTATGTTCACGTTCCGGACGGGTCAAATTTCAACGTAGTCTACCCGGAAGCTTTGCGCTGAAGTATTTTCATTCTATATGTACTTAAGACTCATATGAAAGCGATCTAAACAATATTACCAATACATTAACATAATAACATACAAGGAGTTACACGCTGATGGTCTCGGGGCACAGTGATAATAATAATATTCTGCGGTTCCTTATTGCGATATTTTTAACAGTATTATATTTCCCTACTAAAATACGAAAGTTAATCTGTCTGTCACATCAAAACCACGGAACCCTGAGGAAGGACATATGCTACTTTTTTACGAAAAACGACGATAACGCGGACGAAGTCGCGGGCAAAAGCTAGTTAAAAAATATTTTTAATGATGCTAAAGAAGTATAACTTCTCACGCGCGTTCATAAGTTACACGCATCCATTTTTTCATTAATTACACTATTCCTCGATATTGATACCCGTACAGCTTATCTCCTCTTTGTATGGAAACCTTAGCTTTGATGTATAATACATACAGATATACTTTGATATATCAAACGTATATCATAGTAGTAAAACCAATGCTAATCATGTTGTGCAAACATCAACTCGTAGACGCGTCATGTTCACAGTCGATCCTAGGACATGTTCAAAGTTGGCTTGTAACTTTGTTAAATCCGTCTCTGCGGGAGGAAGTTGAACAGAAATTAATGAAATGTCAAAGGCAGATTTCCGAATGCAAAGTCGTACAGTCGGAATGCTGCGCGTAAGCCTAATGAAGCTGCCAAGATATGGGAGTAAGCGGGTTAGTGGCTAAGCGTTTTTATGTAGCAGGCGGTTTATGAGGTCTCCACGAACTAAGTACGTTTTATGGCGGTTTCATACTAGAGGTTTCCACGCGCCTATATTCATTATCATCATCATCAGCCTCCTAATGTCCCTACTGCTGGGGCACACCCCATCCCTATGGATGGAATAGGGAGTTTAGGCCATGATCCACCACACGGGCCACGGGATTGGCGGGTGCTAACGACTGCAGATGCAACCGGGACCAACGGATTAACGTGCAAATTTTGAAATTTTTGGTCACCATCCAATGACCAACCACTGCGACAGTTGCTTAACTACAGCGATCGCAGCTGAACGCGCTAACCACCTGCGCCATCAAGCTTCTATAATTACGCTACATTACGCGCTTCGAAAATTCGTTCTAGCATACACGGGCATGTTTAGGCGTGTTCGCTCCAACCGGTAGAGCGGTGTCTTTCGCGGCTCGAGCATAATAATATATGAGATTACAAGCGCGCCAACGCTCGTTCGAGTTGCGCGTGTGGCAAAAGGTGACCCTATACACGATTATATGCGCTTTCAAAAACGAGCTTATACGCGCGTATATAACCCTAGTCTGAAACATCCCTTATACACAATAATCATAAGAGTCTAACAACATGCGTCATTTACGCATTTTTTATCAGTTGATATTTTTACATTATCTTTATGATATGTTTTTAGGGTTCCGTAGTCCTGACAAGGAACCCTTATAGTTTCGTCATGTCCGTCTGTCGGCCCCAGTTTTGCTTGGAGACTATTAGCACTAGAGAGCTGTAATTTTGTGGAGATATGTATATCGATTACGAAATTTTGAAAAATATTTTTTTAGGGCAGCTCCCCTTCATGTAACCCTGGGATGACTTTTTTCATCGTTTACAAAAAAAAAGTCGTTTTTCAAATTTACTTAGATGTTCCACGAGGTATGGGACTGGGCCAGGGAAGGCAACGGTGCGAGTGATACCTGTTTTTGGGATCGCAAGCGTCTGTATATACCAAGAAAGCTATACATTTATTTGCAAACCTTTAAAACATGATTAAAAAAAAGCAGTTTTATTTATTTAATGGATGGGTTTCGTCTATATGTAAGGATATTTTACTTAATTATTGTCTGCTAAGAAAATCGTCTTTCGCGTACAAATTAAAAAAACATATTTCATATTCTATGCACAAGTGTTTTTAATTTCCGAACAAAAATTACCGTTTTTAAATAATCCAATAGAAGTATACAGATTATCGCGGCAGGAATAACATCTGTTGTTGGCCCGTGTGAAAATTATCTCTTGTTTTAGCAATATCATTGCGAAAATTCAGATTACTTGACACTTGGCTCGTTATAATATATTCTTCAATAATATTACCATGAATGAGATGAGAAGCAAATTTCGTTCTACAAGTGCTCGCGCCCACGGAAACAGCCCATTAAGAGAATGCAACAAGAAGTGAGCGTAAGCGTGTTTTACTTAATATTATTGTACACACACAGTGAAATAATACAATGCACTCAAAATAATTGACAAATGCTAAATAGAGATTATTTTGACGTGACAACGTCTTAAATTAGGTTGCGGCTGGGAGTCACTTATGAAAAAGTGTAACGCTCGGTAACGTTACGATGAGTTTAAGTTTACATGTACAATGTTTTAGAAAACAAAATATATTTCTATAGTTAAAATTTGTGCAATTCTTATTTTCATTCAATTCCTTGTTCCTATTGTGCAATTTAATTATATTCATATCAATAAATATTCTACCGAGAAAAAGACGTTGTCACGTAAAATCTTCGCCCGTAAAACCGACTTTTTATATACTATTGAGAAAATTATTGGGAATTTGTGAACGTTATGCAGAAGCTCACGGGCTTAAGTATAACGCGAACAAAAGTGAGTTTATGGTATTCAAAGCTGGGACAAAATGTATTAGTCCTGATTTACCTGTCAAACCATTGTTTGCATTGTTCCCATTTTTGCTCTATTTGACCGGATAACTCTTCAACAATGCACCCAAAAAATAAATGCCGGCCGTAGGGTTGTAGAGCATTAAATTATCTTCAATAATAGAAACAATTGCCTTTTTTTTTATTCAAGGACAAAATTGTTAGTGTAGTAGACGTATGGGGGCGGTACGGTGGGCACTAGGCCGCGTACTCAGCCCCCACGCGCGGGCCGTCCTGCGCACGTCTGTGGGGTCCTCGCGATACCCCGGGAGACCCCTGCCGCGGAACCTCGGCAAGGCCGGGAGGCTGCTAGGTGCGGAGTCGCGGAAGAATCCCTAAACGGGGATTCCGCGGCTTCGCACTAAGCAGCTTAGAGGGTGTTCGCAGGGTTTTTTAGCGGATATTATGCCGTAAAGCGCCCGTAAGGGTTACGGGGTCCTCAGTGGGCAGCCACTGCTGGGGCTCGTAAGGCTTGCGGGAGCCAGGTGTGAGGTCCATAAGTAAAAAAGAAAGTAAATTAGTGTCATTGAGAAACTGTAATTATCTAATAATAATATCTGTAATAATGATATCCGCTCTTGTAAATCTGTAATTATAGAAAAAAAAATGCTTTACATTTATGCTCTATTTGACCGGATAACTCTCGGATAACTCTTTAACGATGCACCGATGTCTAAATAGCACACATGCTCATTTTAGAATATGTACTTGTTGGCCCACTGACCAGGTTCTTCACACAATCCAGAAAATAAGTTTAAAGAAACTGCAAGAGTTAACTACTTTATGCAAAAAAGGTTATTATAAATTAGATGATTATTTAAATGATAAGATTGTCTGGTGTTGTATTGGTCCAGCTCAACACAAAAAGTAGTATTAAGAATGATTAAAATTATAAAACTGGACTTTAAAAAAAATTGAGACGGTAGGGCCCTGTGCCTCTGGTTTTTTTCCGGTTCTCATTGGCTATACAGGTACGAATACGGCAGCAGTTTTCGATACAATTCACTATGACGTGCAAAAAGAGATTTGTAAAAAAATCCAATATAGTTAATTTCTTGCTCTTTTGGGGTGGGAAGGACCTTGATCCTCGTCTTCGTTTACTTCGTTTACTTTACGCAAATTTAAAGAGAGTATTTCAATATAAATATCTTGGCCACTGGGTTACAGATATGTTAAAGGATGATATAGATATTGATAGGGAACGTAGGGCGCTGGCAGTTCGATGTAATATGCTAGCTCGCAGGTTCGCACGTTGTACAAAGCAAGTAAAAATTACACTTTTCAAGGCGTATTGCCAGTCTATCTACACGTGTAGCCTGTGGGTCCGATTTACGCAGAGGGCTTACAGCGCACTACGGGTCCAGTACAATAATGCTCTCAGGGTGCTGTTGGGTTTGCCGTGGTGTTGTAGTGCCTCAAGTATGTTCGCAGATGTGCATATTGACGGCTTTCATGCCATAATAAGGAAACGCTGCGCGGCACTGCTGAGCAGAATACGTGGCAGCACCGACAGCATCCTGTCGGCACTAGTTGACAGGTGGGATTCTCCACTGTTGGAGCGCTGGTTGCATTTGCATGCGAAGCCCCCGGGCCGCATGTAGGGGGCGCCTTGTGTTCCAGCAGGGGATGATTATATTATTTTATTTTATTTGTAATCTATTTTATACTTTACTAACATAGTTTTTTAAGGTACATTGTTACTAACATTTTATGGACTTAAATTGTCTGAGAATAAATTATTATTATTATTATTATTATTATCTATACTTATAATAAATCTGTAGAGATGTCAATTCTGTACATGAAATATATTTTCACAATAACTATCAGGGGGTGATAAGTGATCGATACTGATGCCAAAAATGCAATCAGTAAAATTTTTGTCTGTCTGTCTGTCTGTCTGTGTGTTTGTTCCTTATAGAAACAAAAACTACTCGACGGATTTTAACGAAACTTGGTACAATTATTCTTCATACTCCTGGGCAGGTTTTAGTATACTTTTCATCACGCTACAATCAATAGGAGCAGAGTAGTGAAGAGAAATGTTGGGAAAACGGGAGAAGTTACTCCATTTTTTAAGCTTCCGTCGCGTGTGCAGCCTTAATGATTAAAGTTACATAGAAATCATGTATGACGGTAATATTCTACATAAAATTGTCTAAAAAATATCCCGCAACAGCATATGTCTATCTTTTATGGTTGACTCACAATAACACGTGTAACTCCCGATAGCTTAGCAGTTCGGAGCATTCTGATCATATTTGTTTACTCTTACGTTTATAATACTCGGTATAGAAACACCAAACTTATACATGAAATAAGCCATCGCGCCGTCGCACGTGAATACTGAATCATGCTATAAGGATTATTTTTGTGTAATGGTTGCCGCGTTCGACACGGGTCGCGGCAGCGGTAGGGTATCAAAGGTCCGAGAGCGAGCTGTCTAAATCTGTTTTCTGCGTCGGTCCCCCCCTGGGGGACGATCGCTTCCGATGAAGCCTTGGAGGCCTTCCCGGCCAGAGGCAGCCCCTACGGGTGTTTTTTAGTCAGTACGAGTCTGACATAACCTTGCAGCCGGCTGTAGGGTATCCATGAGGATTTCTCATCTGCTCCCCCGCCTGGGAGACCGAAACCGTGCTTATCAGCGCGACTTTTAGTCTTTAAATAGTTTATTTGAATTTCTTTTGTTGTTATTTTGTAAAACAGGTATTAGTTGTTTTGGTAGTGTTTAAATATTCGTTCAAATTAAAAATTATTAAGCGTAGGTACTTTTATTAATTAAAGTAGTTATAAGTATTTATTTTTAAGTGAAGGAGGTATAGGTAGATAGTATTGCACACGCGTTTCAGCTTTATTTTCATTTCTTTTTTGTTGTGAGTTGTATATATTTCTGGTTATAATTCTATAAGAATATTTTAGTTCAAATAGTCACTTAGATTTTATGTGTAAGGTAGCTAAAGTATTCGTTAAAAATATTCGTTCAAAGTGTAATTTAATCATATAGGATGAATGTACGATGGCCCATCGAAAAGCAGTAGAAGCGGTAGACAGAACTTTAAGAGATATAAGACAAAATGATCGACCCATGGGCGGTATCACAGTTTTATTTTGTGGTGATTTCCGACAAACCTTAACGGTAATACCACGGGAAACCCGAGCTGCTGAGGTTAGGGCTTGCCTGAAAAGCTCTTATTTGTGGCGTGATATACAATCGGTGCATTTGACTATAAACATGCGAGTGAGAACTGTAGATAACCCGGATGATCGTGAATTTTCTGATATATTATTAAAGAAAATACCTTCACCAAAGATACCTATCCACTGCTACACCAGGAAAACTTATTCTGACGCCTGAGTTATGTTTTATAGTGCAATCTCAACAACATCTTACATCGTCAGTTTACGGTGACGTAACAAATATATTAAATAAGAACAATTCTTGGCTATGCGAAAGGTCCATTTTAACTCCTCGCAATGACCAGGCATCTGAGATTAATAATAAAATACTGTCGAATATCCAGGGGGAAAGCAAAGTTTATAGTTCAATAAATAGAATGGCCGATGTACAAGAAGCCACTAATTACCCGATAGAATTTTTAAATTCTTTAAATATGCCCGTACTTCCTTCTCATGAAATTTGTTTAAAAATTGGCATTCCGATTATTCTGCTCCGAAATTTAAGACCACCACAAATTTGCAATGGAACTCGGCTTAAAGTAACCCAGTTGCAACAAAATGTAATCGAGGCTCAAATTTTAATAGGTTGCGATGCAGGAGAAACCATCTTTATTCCCAGAATTCCCATAATACCAAATAATTTTCCATTCCAATTTAAAAGAACGCAATTCCCAGTATCGGTGTGTTATGCAATGACAATAAATAAGGCTCAAGGGCAGACCTTTCAGACCAGTAGATCTCGGTGTCAGTTGTGTTTCACATGGTCAGTTATGTCGGTCTTTCCCGGGTTAGTAGTCCTAGAATTTTTTATGTTCACGTTCCGGACGGGACAAATTTCAACGTAGTCTACCCGGAAGCTTTGCGCTGAAGTATTTTCATTCTTTATGTACTTAAGACTCATGTGAAAGCGATCTAAACAATATTACCAATACATTAACATAATAACATACAAGGAGTTACACGCTGATGGTCTCGGGGCACAGTGATAATAATAATATTCTGCGGTTCCTTATTGCGATATTTTTAACAGTATTATATTTCCCTACTAAAATACGAAAGTTAATCTGTCTGTCACATCAAAACCACGGAACCCTGAGGAAGGACATATGCTACTTTTTTTACGAAAAACGACGATAACGCGGATGAAGTCGCGGGCAAAAGCTAGTTATTAAATAAATGTACAAAAAAACAGTAACTAAAACTAATTTTTTTTTGAGATTTAGCAAAGGAAATCGGTCAACTCCCAAACATAGTTTTATTTCAAATTAAATTGTTGCGTCTTTCAACAAATGATATATCATTAGATTCTGCGTAATTTATTGAGATTATATATGTAAGAATCACGACGAAAGAAAGCCGAGGAAAAAATATATTTTGCTCTGAACATTTATTGGTATGTTATTTTAAAATTTTACTCGTATTACATTTTTTCATTAGAGAAATTGATTTTTTGCACAGAAATCATAACAAGTATACCAATATCACAAATAAATTCAAAATGTTGTAGAAGCGAAGCCATTTGATTCCATCGAGTGCGGTTGGCAAAAATAAGATTTTTAATTATTTATTTTATATTATTATTATATATCGTTCACAGTGGATATTATGAAATAAAATTGGTGTGATTTTGTGTTACAACCATCTGTGCAACTGAAGAATTAGTGGAATCTTTAAAATATACGCTATTCCGGTCAAGTGGACGTGAGAATTTTATTGTAGTCTTGACCACCTCACAGAAGCTTACCTGAAAAGCCAACTGGATACATTTCGTGTCAAACACTCCAAGAAACATTAGAATGAGCCACACCGGCATTCTAATGTATAAAACGAAGATTAATAAAACTAAAGACTTGGCTTTATGTGCATTGTTCCCTTTGCCTTCCCCGAACAGGGAGAATCTTAAAAAAAAACATTATAACTTGTCCTATTTGGTAAACAATCTTGGCACAACTTTTTTACAAAAACACCAATTTAAAAATAAAATAATAATAAAGTCAATAATCTATTATAATAAATTGTTATTTCAGACTGAAACCTATTGAATCTTGTTATCAGTTGATATTTAATGCTATATTTTCAATAAAAAGAAGTGCCAAGATTGTTTACCAAAAAGGACAAGTTAGGATGAATGAAGTGTGCAGTGTTATAATATTTTTTTTATTTTACTCGGCTTTTATCTGTGTCAATTACAATTTGTAAAAACTGTTTGTATTTAATTAATAATATTAGTAAAAATATCTATTCTAGACGTTCAACTTTGATCCAAATATGATTTGACCGATGTCCTTTGCGGCAAACCTTTCTATCAGTTAAGAAGCTGGTTAGCAGATATGATGGATATATGGATAATTGAAATATCGTGGGGCGCTTCATTATAAAATTTTAACTGAATTGATAAGCATTATAAATCACGTAATATATTAATTGATTTGATAAATATTGCAATGAATAGCGCCCCACGCTTTCTCAGTTAATATATGTTAAAATAAACTATAAACATGACTAACTCTAAGGCCCTAAAGAAGTAAACAGACAGTATATTTTGTTTATTTTTGGCTTTTTAGTGCAGGAAATAAAAGCGTGTTTTTAGTTTTTTTTAAACTATAAATTATTCCGTACAGTAAAAAATCAGCTCAAAGGGATACAGTTTTCATCGCCGGAAGAAGCGCTAGCAGCGTTTGATGATGCCGTGGAAGAGGTGCCTGCAAAAATGTTTTGAAAATTGGTTCAGGCGCATGAAACTTTGTATAGAGACTGGTGGAGAGTTCTTTGAAAAGATTTAATAATATTTTTTTTTCATAGCAGTTAGTTTTTTAGATTCTTAAAACTTTCTGAGTGTCCCACGTACAAATATATATACAACATTGAATAGACAGATATGTTCGTATCCTATTTTTATTGAGGCAAAATAAATTGAAATTAATAAGATTTTGTAAAATATATATCTACTATTTTGATAAACTATAATGAAACATGTATTTTCTTTATAAAAATATTAATTATTGTACCTGCCTAAAATAAATTAATAAAAAAATTAACAAAATATAAAAAACTAAACTAAACTAAATAAAAGCAACATTAATGTATTTTTTAAGCATTTAACTGCTTAGTTCATAAATTCAAAGAAAAAATAAACCTAGTTAGTCTGTTAAATTTACATCAAACATGCCATGCCGCGTCTAGAATCGATCTCAAACAGGCCGTTCTCTGTACATCCGTGGTTGTCTAATGCAACTGTGCGAGTTGCGATTCAAATTTCGATTTACCCACGTTGATAATAATGAATATTGTATATGTACGCTCAAGAGTATGCTCAATATTCAAACTAGCGTCTGTTTCTTTTTTTTTAAAGATAAATTAAAAGTAAAAAAGTTATAAATTGTTAACTAACCATTATAAATTGTCAACTAAGCATATTATAGTAGGTTAAAAGGATAAAAGATTGTTATAGATAAGCATGTTTAATATGTGGAGGTTTTTAATTGGCTATTAGATATTACTTTTTGTTTATTGAATTAGTGATTAATAGCTGTAAACCTTCCTAAAATAAAATAATTATATAAAATAAGTGTTATATTCATTACGTTAAAACTTTATTTTTCTCAGCAAGTGAATTGTATTATTCTTTTTGAAAAATAAAAAATTCTCCAACCATAGCTTTGAGCTACATCTTGTTTTCATCTTGCATTCTCAAATCAAATAAAAAAATCATTTATTCGGTCTAGGCTGTTACAAGTACTTGAGAAAGTCGGGAAACTACGCCATCGGTTCGCAATACTACGGCGGGAGACCTTTTACTGAGAATAACCGGCAAGAAACTCAGCGAGGGCTGTTTTTTTCTCCCTGTATAAATACAATACAGAGTCGTCAAGTTGAAAAAAGACTTCAGAGATAATTCTAAGGTCACCTTCCACATGCATAATTTAGAATATAATTATATATACTCGTATGTGTACAATAAGTTTTATGGCAAGCCTTACATTTTCAGTAGGTATATAGATAAAACATTATTCCACAGTTCCTATTGAGCATGGAATTTCTAGTTGTGATTGTCTACCCGTGTCTTGTGTGACTTGCGCCGAATGTCGTCGAAAAGTCAACTGGTAAAATATTATTGGAATTCCCAGCGTGAGATAATCCGGCGGGTTTGTAGTTCGGCATTCTCTGTAGTCTGTGGCCCTGCCCCCGTGTAATAATAGAGCCTATCCATTTATCTATCTGTTTGTGCCAACTTTACCATCTTTAGAAAAGTTTTACTAGAAAAAATACCACGCGGACCAGGCAGCGGACGGGACTCAAACCCGCACCCTTCGCAATCCGGGCGAATGCACTGATCAATTATGCTACCACGGCCCTGATGGCCGCGTCGAAATTTTCCCAGCCTTAAGCTGCAAGGCAGTGCCATGTCGTCGCATTGTAGGTAACCCACAATGTCAAATAAATATTTTTTCAAGTATTAAACATTTGAAAGAAGAAATAGCAATTATAGTTATTTAAATCTAAAGAAAAGTTTACTAGAAAAAAAAAGGGCCGTGGTAGCATAATGGTCAGTTCATTCGCCCAGACTGCGAAGGATGCGGGTTCGAGTCCCGTCCGCTGCCTGGTCCGCGTGGATTTTTTTCTAGTAAACTTTTCTTTAGATTTAAACATCTAGCAGTTCAATGCTTAAAAATAAATAAAAACATAATTATAGTTATAAAGAAAAGTTTTACTAGAAAAAATCATCAGTCAGTGAATTCGCCCGGATTGGAAGGGTGCGGGTTCGAGTGCCGTCCGCTGCCTGGTCCGCGTACATTTTTTCTAGTAAAGCTTTTCTTTAGATCAACAATCATATCAACCAATTATGGTTGGGGAAAAAGTCTTTTGGCATTATAGTAAGAATGAGCTTGTAATAAAATCTCTTTGGCTATACCATTTGTATGGCTGGCTGGTTTTGATATCATTAAAAAGTTTATATTTTAAAGAAGATAATTCCAAATTTAAATTAGAAAATTGTGTGATTTTAATTTGTTTTTCTTACAAACTTCGTAAATGCTTTACAATTTTTTGAGCAAATGTCTTAACAATGTATTTATTGTTCATTGTGGGCGTGTAAAGTATATTTGGTCCAGTTGCTTAAACATCTAAGATAGAAATTTTAGTCACTTTTTCCTAATTGGTTAAAGAAAAATAATATTTTTATTCGTTTTCTTAATTGGCTAAAAAAGCAGACCAGAAAAATGGATAATAAAACTTTATGTGTTAGGGATAGGGAGATTTTTAAGTTTACTATATGAAAATGATTAATACCTTTTGCTAGGTTATTTATTCTAACACCAGCCTAATGCTGCCTGTCCACTGGAGCGGAGCGAGGCTGCGAAGCGGAGGAACGGAGAAATATTATCCAATAGGATTGCACTTTCATTCTTTTTTTTTATAAATAGATAGGTCCGACAAATGACTCCACCCCACCTGCTGTTAAGTGAAGGTGAAGTCCAGACGCGAAGATAGCTGATACAGCAGTTCTACCTGCCACACAAGCCATCCTCACACTGCCGGCCTGCATGTTGCTTCTTCACGCCTTCACGCACTTATTCTATTCACTGAAGAGCAGCGGAGATTTTGAGCAAACTTATTGGTTAAAATCTCTCCGTTTCTTCGCACCGCATTCACGTTCCGCTCCCGTGGAAAGGCAGCCTAATAAGCGAATTATAAAATTAAGTATCAGTCGGACTTACAAACGAAAGGTTTCGTCTGAACAATCTTCAGACAATACATGTTGGCCGAGCATAACCCAACATGAGCGTAGTCAAACCGATACAAAGCAACTGCAAGTTTGAAGATGACCAATGCAAGTAGTTGTAGGAAGACTTGAGGGGAAGATTTTCCTCCGAACTGGATGATGTTAGCTCAGGGGCCACGGCCCGACTGATGTTTTGTCGGGCATCGTATATATGGAGTGTTTGGCTCCGAATTTCTCTTGCGCGATGTAGGCTTCCATACGTTGTGAACGCAGCGCCGGTAGCGCCATCTCTTAAGGAGGCGAGTGACTATTTCCTCTATGTTCATTATATGTGGGGCATGTAGATGTCGCCGCCACATCGTCAATATAGACGAGCTTTGTGAACCTGCCCGTACTTTAGTGCACTATTATCATATCCTTCGCCTTCGCATAGCTAGCTATGCCGTTCACCGAGAGATTCCGTGACGGCAGCCCTTTCTTGTAGTTCAGTCCTACATGAGAGGTAAACTTTTTTTTTCGAGTTTGTTAGCTGTTTGTCGCAGATGACCTTTACAGCGTCACCGGGTTTGGGGACGCTGTAAAGGTCATCCTAAGGGCATCGCAAGCCGAGAATTGGCGAGTACCTCTATAGGTATTCCAGGCTATAGGTATTCCATCTCCCCACGGGGGGGGGGGGGTAGTTTCCTCAAGAGAGGTTCGCGGAAGGGCCAGTGAGGTGAACGCCTAGGCAGTGTTTCCGGTGATGCCGTAGAGCCCCGGCGGGGCCGGGAGGCTATTGGGTGTGCAGGTTTGGTGAAAGGTGAACAGGTATTTTTAGCGTGTAGTATGCCGTAAGCGCTCGTTATTCGCGCAGACTGCTTATCGGCTTCTACGTTTCACACCCGTTAGATGTGCGAGAGGCTAGGTGTGAGGTCCGTTCATTGGTGTGCCCCTTAAGGGCGCCAACGTCTTAAAACCTGGTGCGTTACATCATACCTTAATTTTAATGCAATATTGTTAAGGCTAAAAAAAATTCTTTGTTTTTCTACCTGTTATCAGGACGACATGACACAAATGTTGGTGAGCCACAGCTAATGTCGACCACAACGTCAAATGAAGTCTACTCTATACACGTTGATGCAAATTAGGTAAGCGATACCGAGTGATGAACAATCATCAACCTATTAATTCTCACTACTGGGGCACAGGCCTTCCCTACGAATGGCATAGGGAGCTCGGGCCATGACCCACTACGCGGGCCCAGTGCGCATTGGTGGGTGCAGATGCAGCAAGGACCAATGGCTTGACGTGCATTCCAACCTCCGTGGTGGAGTGGTACGGTTTCAAGGCGTCGCCTACACAGAGATACTGGGTCCCAATGCCGTTGGGGCAAATATTTGTTTGATGAATACGACCATTTGTTCCTAAGTAAAGGCTGTTTATATTATGAAACTATAAAAATATATATGTTTTTTTGTAACATAAGTAAGCTTTACCAACCTACAATACCGACTTTGGGACTAGGCTAAATGATGCTACTGGCAGAAATATTTATATTTATTCTTGCTCGCACACGGTTTGATAATAAAACTGTTTAGAATTCCCAAGTCCTAAATTCAAAATATTCGGGTACGAGATTCCTCGCGTTCCGCTTATAAGTACATAATTCTGTTAAGACTGGGTCGAGGCCGTCAAAGGACACATGTCCTTAAAATTAAGGACTGGCTGAATAAACGCCGACCGCAATTAACGATATTTACTGCGGATTTCGCCCAATCTTTCTTAATTTATTAGGTACACCTACTGTTGGACTTCGTATTTTACGGGCTTTTGATAATTTATCATAAGGTAGTTTATGCACTTGCAATTGCTTTGATCCAATTTATCCCCCATCCCTTATACATATATATATACATATGCACTTTTAGCTATGCCGGCTAGCTATCGACGGCACCGCGGAGTGCATGGGACATTATATTTTTTCGCCTCCGATGTGAACTTTCTAATGGAAAAGTTAGTTTATGCACTTGCAATTGCCTTAATCCAATTTATCTCCCATCCTTTTCATGGTTATGCACATTTAGCTATGCCCGCTAGCTATCGACGACACCGCGGAGTGCATGGGACATTATATTTTTTCGCCTCCGATGTGAACTTTCTAATGGAAAAGGTAGTTTATATACTTGCAATTGCCTTAATCCAATTTATCTCCCATCCTTTTCATGGTTATGCACATTTAGCTATGCCCGCTAGCTATCGACGACACCGCGGAGTGCATGGGACATTATATTTTTTCGCCTCCGATGTGAACTTTCTAATGGAAAAGTTAGTTTATGCACTTGCAATTGCCTTAATCCAATTTATCTCCCATCCTTTTCATACATATGCACTTTTAGCTATGCCCGCTAGCTATCGACGACACCGCGGAGTGCATGGGACATTATATTTTTTCGCCTCCGATGTGAACTTTCTAATGGAAAAGTTAGTTTATGAACTTGCAATTGCCTTAATCCAATTTATCTCCCATCCTTTTCATGGTTATGCACTTTTAGCTATGCCCGCTAGCTATCGACGACACCGCGGAGTGCATGGGACATTATATTTTTTCGCCTCCGATGTGAACTTTCTAATGGAATACACTCATGTTGTGATGTTATTACATCACAACATGAGTGTATTCCATTAGATTTTGGCTAATAATGCTATTGCATTATTAGCCAAAAAATATTGTGTGATTGTTACTAATATTGAATACCTACTACTTTTTAAAATTTATATTTAAAGTATATGCTAAAAAAGTCTACGGGTATTTATATAAAAGTCTGAAGAAATGGACCCCTAACCCAGAAACTAGTGAAAACTGTAATTATCAGGGTTAGTGAGTCCTCGGTCGACATATTGCAAAAGTATTTTAATTTTAGTGCAGCTCAATAGGTTTGACTACAGCTGTTGAGGTGAGTAATCAACTAACGAAACAAAACAATTTATCAAATATTAGTTAAGTGTGAGCGTACAAGTATGAGTGAAATTATAATGGTGGTGTGTTTGTGTATGTGTGTGTGTGTGTGTGAGTGTGTGTTTGTCTTGTATTATCCATAACTGTTTGTGACCAAATGGATGGTGTGCTGCGGTATGTGCGGCATGTTCAATTCCTTTGTCTCCAGGTCTTCAACCATTTTCTTCGTCCTCAATAGACAAAGCAGTTGCAAGGCACAGTTTATTTTGTATTTTTTTCATAATGTGTTTTTTGCCCCCACCTCCCAGATGTAGTCCACTCTTAAACGACGCCCAGGGTTAGCCTCTTCATATAAGCAACACGCATAATTAGTATTTTCCCGCAACCCAAAATTATGGCGGTTTAGGCACCTCCACCTTTCACTCCGTTTTGTATAATGTGGTGACAGTAAATTATGTTGTTTTTTATGTTACAATGGTGGCTTATGGCCGCCGGTAAGCGGCCACCATAACTTATAGACGCTTACAAAAAATATCATACACATTGTTGTCTACCCTCCTGCTCCGTGGAGGCCCGTGCTGCGTGAAGCATAAACCGGAACGGCCGGGTACCACTTTTCTTTATATAAAAATAAGCATGCAACTTTCAAAATGGTCGCTTATAGGATGGGTGACCAAAATTTTACAATCCCGAGCTCCTCCGTGCTTCGTAAGGGCACGCTAAGCCGTCAATCCCTGCTCATAGCAACACGGCCAACGCGGCCAGGAGGGGAGTCGCGTAAACAGCTTTCCTCTCTGCCGTTGGGCATACAAATGATACACGTGTACAGGATTTGGCGATGTGTCGTGTCATTGTTTATGTGTGACTGTCGTAGTTACAGTTGCGTTTGAATGGTATTATCATGAATATAATTTTTTTAAGAAGGCCCAATGGACACCAAAAAAGAGGTCCAATGGGCACATTGAAGATAAAACTTTTTAAGAAGGTCTAATGGACACCAAAAAAACCGGCCAAGTGCGAGTCGGACTCGCGCACCGAGGGTTCCGTACAAACCTGCAAAGTTTACAAAGTTCGTTCATTACGACAATCCTTAGAATTTTTTTTTTCACGGGTTAAAGGCAATTAGATCTAAGTATTTGATATGAATTTCAACTTGATAGCTCTACGCGTTCATGAGGAAAAAAGTAATAAGTTTATATTTATTAAAAAATATATATTTTGTAATGTAACTAAAAATTTAAGGTTTTCGGAATTTTTCCTTTATGTGTGCTATAAAACGTTGCTTCATGCCAAATTTCAAGATTCTAGGTCGACTGGAAGTACCCTTTAGGTTTTGATTCCCTTGCGAGTACTTGCGAGTTTCAAAATATACAGCTTAAATTGCTGTTTCTTTTGATTGCGTTGACATAGAAGTTTGATTTTGTTACAGCTTAAAGGTATTATAGACCTGAGTATTTGGTATGAATTTCAATTTAATACCTCTACGCGTTTATGAGGAAATGGGTAGTAAGGTTAAAATTATTAAAAAAAAATATATTATGTGATGTAACTAAAAATTTATGGTTTTCGTAATTTTTCCTTTATCTATGCTATAAGACGTTGCTTGGTACCAAATTTCAAGATTCTGAGTTCACGGGAAGCACCCTGTGGGTTTTGATTCCCTTGCAAGTGTCGAAAATTTGCGGCATAAACGGCTGTATCTTTTGATTGCGTTGGCTTAGAAGTTTGATTTTTTCACAGCTTCAAGGGACAGTAGACTTGAGTAATTGATATAAATTTTAGCTTCATACCTCCACGCGTTCCTGAGAAAAAGGGTCTTGACAGACGGACGGACGGACAGACGGACAACAAAGTGATCCTATAAGGGTTCCGTTTTTCCTTTTGAGGTACGGAACCCTAAAAAGAGGTCCAATGGGCACTTCTTGCTTTTGGGTCGAATCTTGAGGGTCCAACGGGTGTGACTGTCGTAGTTACAGTGTTGTTTTATATGCGTGTACGTTGAACTGCGTTTGTATGCACATTTCTCTCCGCAAAAAATGACAGAATTATTTGAATGGTATTATTTATTTATTTTATTTTTCATGCACATACTGTACAATGGGAGACTTAATGCCGTAGGCATTCTCTACCAGTCAACCATAGGGTGTTGTGGAGATTTTAGTGGCAGGGTGCACAACTGAGGTGGAGATCCAATTTAAAGAAATATTAATTTTACTCATAATAAATATGATAATATAACAATATCATACCTATATAAGTAAATATATACAAATAATATAACTAAAAATATACATACACATACATACATAAATACTTCATATAATACATACATGACGACAAACTACTTAACGAAACGCCTGTTCCAATAAAAATGTTCGCAGCTTGGTTTTAAAGGAATGTTTGTTGGGGGGACATTCTAATGTCTAGCGGGAGTTCGTTCCACAAAAGTGTAGTTTTGACGAAGAAGGAAGAGTGAATGATATCGGAATTGTGAGATGGAACGACTAGTAAACGATTGAAAGAAGATCTAAGATTTTTAGTATGGGATGTACATAAGTACTGAAACTGAGAAGTCACCATCTATATTTACTATTCATGTGGTATTATTGTTGCTATGGTTACTCTCTTTCGCATTGCTCTATGATGGCCCCGCAGCATCATTGCACGTAGCATAACAACCTCAATTTACGTTATATCACGTTTTTAATCATCAAAATCCACAGTAATTTGACAATTGAACATGATAAAAACGAGTTATATATCTTATCGCAGTGCTCATGTTAGGGGGCTACAGTCCTTACTGTTCAATCATCATCATATTAATGTCACCACTGCAGGGGCACATACCTTCCCTATGGATGGAAAGGCAGATTGGGCCATGACCCACCACGCGGGCCCAGTGCGGATTGGCGGGTGCTAACGACTGCAGATGCACCCGGGACTCGAGATAGAAGATTTTTGGTCACCCTTTCAATGACCGACCACGGCGAACGTTGCTTAACTTTAACGATCGCAGCTGAACGCGCTAACCACCCGCGCCATCGAGCTCCTCTAATATCACGAGGTCTCTCCAATACGTCAATCCAATTTCTTTATATAATCTTTCATCTATCCCGGACACTGTTAACTCAACAGACACCAATTTCATATGAAATTGGTGTCTGTTGCGCCGACCAGGCGCGGCGAGGGCTTCCACCCTTATGTTGTCGAAGTTCCTCCCATTCGCACGAAGCGATTTGCTTCATTATGCGAAAGGTTAGAGAGTGGAACTCCTTGCCGGGGTCTGTTTTCCCGGACCAATATAATCTGGACATCTTCAAGGCCAGAGTGAACAGGCATCTTCTAGGCAGCTTCTATGTAAATGTGGGCTTCTCATCCACAAACGAAGTCTTCATCTGGGACGACATATAACACGCCCAGAGGAAATTAAATCTTTAAAAGCCAGAAACGTTATAAGCTTCTTGCAAGCTGTCGGACTAAAAGAGATATTTTACTTGGTGGCGGGTCACAATAGATCTTATAGATCGCAGTGACGCAAAAATCTGTAATAATAATATTTCATCGATCGACATTCACTTCAGTACTTCAGTAGTATACATTAATGAGGAGCTCGATGGCGCAGGTGGTTAGCGCGTTCGGCTGCGATCGTTGTAGTTAAGCAACTTTCTCAGTGGTCGGTCATTGGATGGGTGACCAAAAATTTCTATCTTGAGTTCCTCCGTGCTTCGGAAGGCACGTTAAGCCGTTGGTCCCGTTGCATCTGCAATCGTTAGCACCCGCCAATCCGCACTGGGCCCGCGAGGTGGGTCATGGCCCAATCTCCCTATTCCATCCATAGGGAAGGCCTGTGCCCCAGTAGTGGGGACATAAAAGAGGCTGATGATGTTGATGATACATTAATAGGCTTCTGATGATGATGATAAGCTGTCTTGTCTGCGTAAGAATTCATTGAAAATGAACACAAAGTTCTGTATTGAATGTATTTAACAAATACTTTCTTCATCAGCATCCAAATAACAATAAGCATTTATCACGGAGAGTGTTCTGAGGAATTGTTCGGATTAATTCCAGCTGCTGCATTTCGACATCGTACATCGCGACAAAAATTTCATCCCCATCATCTTGATGCGTGGTTATCCACAACCGTGCGTTTTTGTCGAAATTTATTACCACGTACGACAAAACTGTGGAATATATTGTCGCCAGCAGTGTTTCCGGACCAATACGACCCAAAAACCTTCAAAAAAAGAGCGTACTCCTTCCTTAAAGGCCGGCATCGCATTTGTGATACTCCTGGTGTTGCAAGTGTCCATGGGCGACGGTGATCACTTACCATCAGGTGAGCCGTCTGCTCGTATGCCCCCTATAACATAAAAAATAAAAAAATAATAAAAAATAAAGACGCAGTAATCAAACCGGAATCTTTAACAATATTTTATTAAAATAGGGAAACGTATTCAAAAAGGTTTTGGCTGTTCATTCTGTACTCAGTTTATTCGATTATTTCGGGTCACTCGGAGTGACTGGGGCCCTTCTTTCGAGCCGTTCCATAGCTTAATAGCAGCAACAAATTGTATAAAATATAACCCAATTAATGAACTCAAATAGATTGGTACCGTTTTTTAGAGGCAAAGGTTGCACTTCACGTTGGAACGGCTGCAAGAGAAAACTAAAAATCTTACTACAGTCCACCTGTAGAAAATTAGCTAAATCCCGATTCTTCTAAAACTAGATTTAAATCATACTAGAATGACAAATTGCCACTGACGTTTTGACATTTTTCTATGGGATATAGCTAGTTTTAGTAGAATCGAGTTTTAGCAAATTTGCTGCAATGGGGCATTTTACTACAATTTCATCTTTTTAATGTTAAAAGTGTGGCAAACAAGCATTTGGCGCGGCCTATGGTAGGCGAAAACCATAATTTATAGACACTTGCGATACCAAAACTATTATAATTCAAAATCTGTAGAATTTTTTTATAGAAAAAATTCCACGTGGATCAGGCAGCGGACGGGACTCGATCCTTCGCTATACGGGCGATTATTTGATGTTTTTTTTAGTTACTTATAATGATTAAGGAAACTATATTATAAGTAACTATATAAAAATGCGTTTAATGCAGTCAAATACGTATGAGTATCCCACGGGACTACTGAGAATAGAAATCCCAACAGTCCTGTCAGTGAAGCCTTTGGAATTATTTCTAGTAAAATTTTCTTCAGATAAACAAAAAAAATAAACATCAGACATCTAATAAATAAATGCTTCAAAAACTAGGAAAAAATATAAACTAAATTATTTTATAACACTTTATTTTGTTGCCTACCCTTGACCCACCCTCCTACCTCATGGAGCCCCTGGAACCTTACAGACCCCGACAGAAACACAACACCATGAAAAGGTACCTACCGCTCTTAATTATGTCCATGTCATGTCGATACTAACACTAAATAATAAGTATTTAAGTACCCAACCTTAATATGGATGTATCAGCTGGTCCGAAATTAAATGATTTATTATTATTTATTATAAATAAATATTTCCAACATTCACACCAATTAGCCTAGCCCCAAAGTAAGCACTGTAAAGCTTGTGTTATGGGATACTAGGGTAACGGATAGAATATATATACAGTACATATATAAGTACATTTATATAGAAATACATATTAAACATCCATGACTGGAGTACAAATGCTGGTATTCATCACACAAACATGAGCCCCCACCGGGATTCGAACCCGGGACCTCTCGAGACGGCGACACCATGAAACCCGGCGTACAAACCACTCGACCACGGAGGTCGTCATGTTTTACTACTACGTGGAAATCGCAGCGCCACCTATGTGGTAGAATTGTACGTAGAATTGTACGTTAAATTGTTTCTTCGATTAAAATTATTTTTTCTAATTTTCTGAGCAACTTTCTTCATTATTAGGGTTTAGGATTTTATCGGATTACTTTGTTATCCGTCTCTCCGTCTGATTGTCAAGACCCTTTACTAGGGAAGCGTGAAGGTATCAAGTTGAAATTTAAACCATATATTAATGGCTCCATTACACTTGGTCGTTAATTTAACATTAATATCATACTCAGTGTTGCCAGGTCTCCAGATTTTACAGGAGATCTCCTGTTTTTCTGAAATTTCTCCAGTTCTACTGTTTTTCCTAGAATACGATTTTCCTTTTTTAAATTGCATGTTGTGTTGCATTCTCCTGCATTAGTATGTAGGTAACTTTAATTATTATAAAATAAATGTTATTGTCTAAAAAAACGAGCTTTGAGGGGTGGAAGAAGCCACAGAAACACATTCGTTACTGGCTTAATGGGGGTGCAAATCGGAAAAAGTACGCCTCTGTATCTACTGTTTTTTTCTATAACGCCTCCTGATTTTTAAAAATCGGACCTGGCAATACTGATCATACTATACTTACGGAATATAAACATACGCAGCTATTTAGAAGTTCACATAGACTGATATTTAAGCCAATAATACATTGTAATATGTAAATATTACATTTTATTTGTGATATGTATACTTACTACTTTTATAATATTATAATATTACATCACGATTATATGTGGACGGATTGTTTGATGATCGCTTGTTAAGGATAGAAGTACCAATAATAAGTCACCTATTGTTAATCTAGTTAAGGAAAACCTGTCATTGGCCATATTTTTAGAAATGTACCTATTGTAAATTTTATATCGGAAAAACGCTGTTGGTTTTCTTAGAAAAAATAAATAAATAAATAAATACTATGCACTTAGGTCTGGTCTGATCGAAAACTTTATAAGAAAAGATGGATGAAATTGGTTAAGTACCTACAAGAAAAACATCTACCTCTGATTTACTAGCCCATATCTCAAAAAACACGACGGCTTGCACTCCGGGAGTGCCGGCAGAAGTGAAAACTTGAATATTAACGTTGTGCATTTTTGATATTTTGGAATGGTTAGGGAATAATTTTGCCACGGTACTACTGAGAATAGAAATCTCAACAGTCCTGTCAGTGAAGCCTTTTTTTTTTTAATCTCGTTTATTTATTACATTTTACATTTTAAGGTGCTCAATATAGCATAATTGTAATATATAAGGGATTCGATATTTGTTAGAGTAGCCCCATCAGAATCCGAGGCCGCGTCGAGATGCAGCCAGGGAGGTCGAATGGGTGGGAAAGACAGGGAGAGGAGAGGACGGTTTAATAATAGTGAGAGGCGAAAGAATAGGAGAGGAAAGGAAACGAAATAGAAAATAAATAACAGGTTTAAAGGATGGGAGTAAGAGTGTAAGGGTTTAACAATCTTGCATGATATACAGGCATTGACGAAATATATTCAATAATATTAAGTGCCTTACAGACAGACGCCGCCCGCGGCTGCGGCCGGGAATATTTCTAGTAAAGTTTTCTTCAGATTTAAATTTATCTAATAGATAAATGCTAGCTAGTGGGGACATTAATAGGCTGATGATGATGACGATGACGAAGCATCTATAGACTATGGTGCTCGCTTACTATCAGGCGAGTCATAATAATAATAATGTCTTTATTTGCTTCTAAACATGGTATGCAAGGTTTCTTGCAATACACAGGGCCTCAAGTGACAATTTTAATTTTATATTTAACAAAAATTTCATATAATAAATTGTTGAGAGTACATGGATAAATGTTGGAATCTCATAACGGTATTGTTTTATTAAAAAAAAAAATGGGTGCGTGTACTTATGTAGGCGCGTGAGAAGTTATCCTTCTTTGGCATCGTTTAAAATTAGTTTTTAATTGCATGCAAATAATTAATTACAATAAATTAATAAAAAGTCTGGAAAAGGACACAGTCAATAAAGTTCAGTTTTAATTTGAAAAAACAAATAAATAATCAAAATATTCAATTAAAATCGCTACTGAATATAATTTATTAGAACATATGTGATTTGCACTTGTATGAAACTCAAACACGTATTCCGAATATACAAACTAGAAACATGTGGATAAATATTATAAATATGAATACCTATAACTGTTACTTTATTACAAAAAATAAAGATGTAGTTTTTGGTTCTACTACACCAATGGTCAAGAGATGGCGCTGTAGTCTCCTGAATCGCGCTTTGGTTCCGTTGTTCCAGATTTATAAATACTTTTTGTTACTTTATTACAAAAATAAACATGTTTTTTTTGGTTCTACTACACCAATGGTCAAGAGATGGCGCTGTAGTCTCCTTAATCGCGCTTTGGTTCCGTTGTTCCAGATTAATAAATACTTTTGATAGGCCTTCACAATGCAGTCGTTAGCACCCACAAAATAGAGATTCTATTTCTATTTTGTTGGTAGATTTTCTTAATGTGCGGTAAACATAAAAGTAAAGTTACAGTGATGCGCGCGCATCTTAAAATTTCACTCTCATCATTTTTTCATAACGCGCCTAAAGAAGTATAACTTCAAAAAAATCTACACGTGTGATTTCGACCTTGCAACACTCAAAAATTTTTTGGGTAGCTTATTTTCTTATGCACATTAATTCTTTACAAATAAAACCCTTTTTAGTGTCGCTTCTTTTTTATTTCCTATACAATGAAGAAACCTAAAGACCTAAGTGCAGGTCTGGTCTGATCGAATATACAAGGGACATTAATAATAGGTCATTGCATTAATAGGTAGGTCCAAGAGTTAATTGCGATTCTGTAAGACTGATTAAATTCCATGTTTCTGTCAATTCTTTTGAAAGAAATCACCGTTTCTCGCGACTTTACGAAACTCGCATTTTATTGGCTTTCCTAAATTTATCCTTCATAATCCATATTCGCTGTATCGAAATGAAACCTTACCAAGCGAAATATTGGAGATATCAATTTGCATGGATACCACAAAAGATATTTTTTTCAGGAATCGAACTTAGCAAACAGGATTTGATGCTAAGGATTTAAGTATAATTCTGCGGTTTGTAAGAGAGAGAGGAACCCTCTAAATCCAGGATTAATTAAAAATTTTCACTTTGATGGCATTCCATGAGACGAAGAGCGAACGAGCAAGTTGTCGATGAAGCATTCAGGTTGATTTTTCAGATGTAATAAAATAAGACCTTGTTTTTTTTCAACGAAGTGCATACGAAATTATTTTAAACTTTTCAGTATCCACTTTTTATGTGACTGATTGAGATCATGACTGTAAGAACCCAAGTACAGACTACTTAATTCGAATAAATATTCGTATACGTAGGCATCCGCTAAGAAAGGATTTTGATCAATTCTACCCCCAAGGGAATAAAATAGGGAATGAAAGTTTGTATGAAACTTTGTCAATTTTAAACCGAACAAGCTGAGACTATGCATGCACGTATAAGAAGAATCATAGATGAATGTCATTGTGTATAATACAAGCCTGAGAGCAAAAACTGTAGTCTACACTTCAGCTCTACACCGAAGCGAAGCGAGGGCGGGCCGCTAGTAATTAATAATTCCAGTCCACTCAAAAATTCACTTTGATTACTTTTCCTTTAGCATTGCTAACATCCGGTGATTTTCTTACAAATATAGTAATTAACTAACTAACGACCGCCTGCGACTTCGTTCGTGTTAACCTAACATTTTAGCGGGATAAAAAGTATACTGTGCATCAATACAGGTGACTGCATGTGTATCAAAGGATATCGACGAAATCTGCAATCCCAGCATGCACAAACGAATGTCCTTCATTATATCCTTTCTATTTTTTACTTTATTTTATTAGCAATTATTCATAGTAAACGGACATTCTGTAATAAAAACTGAACAATTAAAAGTTCTGTAACTACTAGAGTCTGTGCGCAAAGAGAATGGGCGTGGCGAAAAACGGAACTAACACTAAGATTTTTATTTGGCAATCAAACCCAGCAATCTGTAAAACGTCAAAGTTTTGTATTGATACGGATTTGTTTGTTGTTGTGATTTCTTGCGGTTTTTTGTATTTAATCATGTCTAAAAGGGGTATAACCTTACAAATACGGTAGAAAAGCACTACAGCGCCCTCCAATCTAAATCCCATTCTCTTTCCGCACAGACTATACACAATTTACCCTCATGACATCCTTAGAGTATTAAGAGACTGTCTCATCTAAATTCAAACGCTTCTTATTACAGATGTGCCACTTGTGCATAAAGGGACAATTAGACCACTCAATTTCAAGCGTGCGATATCTAGTCTGTCTTGAAATCGAGCCTTAATACCTACAATATACGTGACCATAGGTATTTATGAGCATAAGAATAGAATTAGGTACCTAGCTCCTTAGTTAATAATACTTATCATTATTGATATTATATCTTTATATATATAATTCTTCTGTGAGTGTGTATGTCACTGAACTTCTCTTAAACGACTGGACCGATTTTGATGAAATTTTTTGTGTGTGTTCAAGGGGATCTGAGAATGGTTTAGATTCACAATTTTGTCCGCTGGACAGCCCCTATTTTTTTAGGGTGGTACGAAGTTCGCTGGGTCAGCTAGTTTATATATATAATTCTTCTGTGAGTGTGTATGTCACTGAACTTCTCTTAAACGACTGGACCGATTTTGATGAAATTTTTTGTGTGTGTTCAAGGGGATCTGCGAATGGTTTAGATTCACAATTTTGTCCGCTGGACAACCCCTATTTTTTTAGGGCGGTACGAAGTTCGCTGGGTCAGCTAGTATTTATATATAATTTCTGAAATTATGTAAAGATAGTTTATACTCCCATCCCATTTAATATCTGTTTATCTTTATTAAAATCATAATTATAATTATGTACATTCCTAATTACCATTAATAAAATATAGAAACAGGTAAATGGAAAGACTTGAAACATTTCATTTTAAGAAATCTATTATTAAACGGTAGGTATGGGTTTCATATGTGCCAACAGTCATAAATCAATATGAAATATAATTTTTAGTATAATTATTATTAATTGAATTTTATGTTCATTTGATTCATATTATTTAAGGGCTTAATAGAGGATAACAAAAAAGCTATTCAGAACATACACGATTAAGTGTAATAAACCTAACCTCAAATTCTAATGCAGTAGGCCACGGTTACTCAAGTTGTTTAGAACACAACTAGCATTTTCTCATTGTTGTGCATTCCGGGGCATTCAATGTATGGGGAACGAGCGATGTCCTTTCATCCAAATCCGTTTTCAGTTTTTGAGTGATTGAGAAATAAATAACAAACATAGAAATGTTCACATTTATAATATCTCTTATCTATTAGACAAGTCCGTCCGTCCGTCCGTGGTGCTGTTTCAGCGGCCAAACCGTAAGAGATAGATAAAGAGAGTGTTTAAGTTATAAGTTGAGAATAGTCTGATAAGACTACAAACCGGATGTGAGTAACGTAGCACTTCCGGTTTTCGAGAAATCACGCGATTTCTATTTCAAACGAAACCACACAAAATCTCCAAAGTTCTCAATTAATTAAATACACTTTTTATTTTTTTTTTGGTGAACATTTGGTTCACTGGTTTGCTAGTTAGTATTTTTTAATTTCACAGTTTACAAATCAGACTCAGAGCAGCATTATCTTTATATTTTTTTTATGTTATAGGGGGCATACGTGCAGACGGCTCACCTGCTTTATTGGTAAGTGATCACCGTCGCCCATGGACACTTGCAACACCAGGAGTATCACAAATGCGATGCCGGCCTTTAAGGAAGGAGTGCGCTCTTTTTTTGAAGGTTCTTGGGTCGTATTGGTCCGGAAACACTGCTGGCGACAACATATTCCACAGTTTTGTCGTACGTGGTTTTTGTACGTGATAATTAAAATACAAGTCTATTGATGTATATAAATATATATAAATAAATATTTCCAACGCTCACACCAATTAGCCTCACCATTAGAAGAAAATTTTTTTCTAATGGTTTTTTCAACGGGATGTATAAGTATTGCCAACCTGCCCCTAGGTTGTTATTTTGGGATCTTCAGACGTGACGTACGGGCTATTTAGATTGTCTCCATAATTAAACTCGTTTCAACAAATAAAGAGTCCAATGCATATGTTACTAGTAACTACCTAATAATATTGTTGTAATTCTATTTTTGGTATCACTTGGACTACCTACGTAAAGAGTACACAGAAACGTAATTCAATTCAAATTATTTGTTTCAGAACTAGGTTCCACAGTGTTAGTTACATCTATATATATAAAACTCAAGACTGACTGACTGACATAGTGATTTATCAACGCACAGCCCAAACCACTGGACGGATTGGGCTGAAAGGAGATTGCTCAGCTTCCATACATGTTTGGCCTAAAGACCAATATTCATGAAAAATTGTTTCCTAGATTCGAAATTATATATAAATTACTGTAGAAACGAATATTATTGACGGACACCCCTGAGAACTTCTATAAACCATATACACTGAACATATTAAAATAATAAAAAACAAAAAAGTTTCATTTCATTTCATTTATTTATCTATTTGTGGTACATAGGTAATACATGGTTATTATGCTTGAATATACAGTCCAACTACGACCAGCCATCAGGCATACAAATATAGAATTAATAACGGTAAAATATTAAAATTAAATTACAATTCAAAATAAAATGTCATCATAATAATAATTGTTAGTAATCTTAATTAAACTTCTTTTCATTTACTTAATCCTTATCCATCAGATACACATTATTATACTACATAAAAAAAAAATAACAATTACAATAAATTTAAATTCAAAAGTCATCACAATATTAAATATCATTCATCGTAATCATATTTATATATTACTCGATAAGTCCTTATCCATCAGATATTCATTTATACATTATAAAGTTTTTTTAACATGCCTCGAAGTCTTTTTTTTTTAAATATTAATTTGATGTATGTTAATTAATTTGTTTGAAAACGGAATTTAATTGAAAACCAGGGAAACGTTTCCAGTCAAACTTTTAAGCATAAACGCAGTTAATCAAATAAAAGAAAAATAATAATAATATGTCAGGCGTGTATACAAAAATGTTACCGTAATGTCCAATTAGAACACATGTCAAAATGAAGATAATGTCAAATTACAAATTATGTCAAATTAAATTATAGGTCAATTACAAGATCGGTCATTCAAATAAAATAACAAATTAGGAATACAGATGAACTACAATATTAATTTAAAATTTATCCGTCATATATTTTTCTAGTGTATAGTAAGCTTTTTCCACAAGTAGTTTCTTAACTCTCATTTTAAATGTTTGGATATTGGATATTTCTTTTAAACATTCTGGTAATTTATTGTATAGTCGCGGTGCCATACCAAATATACTTTTATTGTAAAGGGCAGTCCTACTGGCGGGAAAGCAAATATCGTTTTTATGTCTTATACTTCTAAGATGTTGAAACATGCTTATGTTTGCTTTCACAAAGACTACCACTTCATAAATATACAGAGATGGTACTGTCATTATGTTAAGGTTTGCAAAGTGTTGCTGACAACTGTCCCTATATTTTAATTTACAAATCGCTCTTATGCATTTTTTTTGAGATTTAAATACAGTATATCTCTCAGTTGAATTACCCCAAAATATAATACCATATCTTAATATGGATTCAACATGACTATGGTAGGCAATTATCAGTGTTGGTTGGTTTACAATTTTACTCAAACGGTATAGTGCATATGAAAATTTATTAATACGACTGCATACGTGATCAACATGACTTTTCCAGTTTAGCTTATTGTCAATATAGATTCCTAAGAATTTCGTAGCCTCTACTTTGTCGATTTTTTTATTTCTGTAATAAATGTCGTAGTCATCATTAGAATAAGTATATGTATTAGAAAATGTCATATAGTTAGTTTTGTCAATATTCATGCATAGCTTATTAGAATTTAACCAAGTGATAACTTTATTTAGCGAGTCATTAATATTATGTATTAAGCTATTGATTTCATTGCTAACAAAAATAGCCGTACTGTCATCAGCAAACAGTATTAGTTTCTCATTTATTGATTTTGGGAGATCATTTATAAAGGCTAAAAAGAACAGAGGTCCCAATACAGTTCCCTGAGGCACACCTCTTTCGACGCACTGAATTTCAGATACATAATTTATTTCCTCTTTGCGCTTGATACACAATCGAGTGATCTGTGTTGTCTGTCTTCGGTTGGTTAGGTATGATGTTATCAACTTAAGAACATTACCTCTCACACCATATTGCTCTAGTTTGTGAAGAAGCAAATTATGTTCGACAAGGTCAAATGCTTTCGTAAGATACATATATAAAGCACTTACTAGACGTCTTTTATTAATATTTTTAATAACAGTATCTAAAAATTTATAAATCGCTAAATTTATTGATTTACCAGTACGGAATCCCATTTGTTCGTCCACTAAAATATATTTTTCAAAAAAGCCATAGAGTCTAATATATATGATTTTTTCAAATACCTTAGCAAAAACTGAAATCAGAGCTATGGGTCGATAGCAGGCCAAGTCCTCGGTGTCCTTTTTTTTAAACAGGGGTTTTACTAGAGTAATTTTCAATTTTTCTGGAAATATCCCGTATTCAATGCATAAGTTAATAATATGACATAGTACAGGTGCAATTAAGTTGCTTACATATTTAAGAACTTTTGTGCTGATTTCATCGTATCCGGTGCTATTTGTATTTTTTAACGACATAATAGTACGTTTTATTTCATCAGGAGAAGTAGGTTTCATAAAAACTGATTTTTCATTATGCATGCAAGATGAGGAACTAGTTATTTTATTGCTATTACTAACGTCATTGTCAACAGATAATTTCAAATGAGATTGATTTAAGAAAAAGTCATTAAATGTTTGTGCTATAATATTTGGGTCAGTTATTATTTTATTATCAATTTTTATTTGGGGTATGTCATTATGGGGTAAATTTTTCTTTTTGTCATTAATAATAGACCAAGCAGCCTTACATTTATTTTTGGCTGATAAAATATAGTAGTTATTCTGAGATTTTTGGGTCTGTTTTATAATGCGGTTAAGCCTAGAGGAGTAAGTTTTGAAGTCGTTTTTAAGTTTTTCTGTGCGATTTTTTCTGTACATCCAGAGCATTGTACGTTTCCGTTTTGAGCATATTTTGATACCTCTTGATAGCCATTTTGATTTTTTTTCACTATTATGTTTTACTTTTATAATAGGAAAACATAGTTTGTAGAGAAGACCGAAATTATCAAAGAAGTCATTATACGCTTTTTCAGGATCACACGTATTGTTATAAATATCATTGAATTTAAGTGAGTTTAGGTGTTTAAAAAAAATGTTCAAATTTTCACTACTATAACACCTCCTTTTGCTGTACCAACAGTTCAAGGAGAATGATTGTGCAACTGGGAAAGTTAATAGCTGGGCCCCATGGTCTGATATTGCAAATTCCAATAGACTACTTTTAGGTTTATATACATTTTGTATTATGTTATCTATGAATTTACCACTCGCTGCTCTTGTTGGTTCTCGAAACGAGAATTTCAAATTGTAACTGTAGATTATTTGGGTAAACCTTTTTGTATTGATGTTATTATTTAAGATATCTACATTAAAGTCACCACATAATATTATTTTATTTTTGCTCAAGCCATATTCATTAAGCATGCAATCTAAAGTATCAAAAAACTTGTCTATGTAATGTTTATTTAATCTAGGCGGGCGATATATGCAGATAATGAGCAACTTGTGATGTGTAAGCTCTATTGCAGAGCATTCAAAGATACCTTCTATGTTATATTTCATTATAGATAAAATTGGTTTAAAGGTATGTTTATTATGTACTAATATACAAGAACCACCATGTCGATTACGTCTTGTACTACATGATGCCACATTATAATTAATAAGATTACTAAGTTCCACGTCACTTTCTATCATATTATGCTCAGTCAGACATAGTACGTCGATGGAATTCCCTTTACTGGCTAAGTTTTGTAGATGAATGCTCAGAAGGTCAGATTTACTAAGAAAACCATTAATATTTATATGTAATACGTTCATATAATTACATTCGAAAAAGCTTATTCTCGTCATGAATAATAGTAATGTCATCATCATAATAATTATTATATGTCAAATTTATATTAGATAGTGTCTGATTATAATGTTCAATCGAATGGATCAGTTTCAAAATGTCGCGAAATATTGTTTTAGTTCCTACGTTATTAATTAAGCCAGACTTATTAAACATAGCATTCGAGTACGTCAAATTCCTGTTTGAGTCTAATATAAAACTATATTCATGTTTTAAGTTGTCTAAATAGAGTCTGTCGTTAAAAGCTTCTATACGTAGATTAAAGAGGTTACTATAATTATTACACTTGAAGGTTGGAGAACATAATATCACATTGGTATGCTGGACTAATAACAATTGTTTTCTAATATAATCAATTAGTTGAGAATAATCCTTGGTTATACGGAAATCAGCATCACCAATTAATAATATACAGAAGTCGTTATGGGTGTAATTTTGCAGTTTATATTCAATATTATCTAGTAGCTGTTTTATGCTACCATTTGGTATCAAATAATGACAGAATTTATATCCGTTAAAACATTCTTTGGATATGTTTAGTATCTTATTTCTATTATCACTACTAATAATTGTAATCTTTTTCATAGGTTCAGTTTGTTCTTCCGTAGTTAATTGTGCACCATCAGACTTGATTTTGGTCGGAGTACATAAATTCTTCGACAGCGATGAGTTTGCTCGTTCCGGTATCCCTTGTGGTCAATTTTGCTTTCGGTTTGGGAGAATCTATATAGTTTTTGGTTCTGCTACGTTTTTTCTTACGTCCCGATGATGATGACCGCGGAGTACTTGTATTGCAGCTTTCATCCAAAATAATAGTGTTGGTTTTTATTAATTTTAAGTATTTTTGTAATTCAGAATTGAGCCGTGTTACCTCACTATTAAGTTTAATAATTTCTTTATGAGCAGTAAGGAGGACGGTCGTCAGTTTGTTTATTTTTTCATTTAGGTCTTGAACTGTGCAGCTATTATTTATTGATGTATTTGGTAAGCTTGTCATTGGAGAATCAAACATACTTGAGGGCGATGAAATGTTGTGAAGTGAACTGCTTCGTCTTCTAATGTTTCGGTAAGTTATATTCTCATCCATAGTAATAATATTATTCAATAAAGATGTCAAAAGGTAAATTAACTAATATTCTCTCGTCCGAGGTTCGAACAGCGGGCCTCTTGAGACTAACACTTGTCTATGCAACGTCTTTGCCGCTGAGCCAGCCAGGCCGATACCAAAATGATGAAAATGTGATACGTATTCATCGATAGATGTCGTAATCTCTCAATATTTTTCTTTAATGTTAAGTAGTCTAGGTTCAAATTCGTCAAGCACCGTCACAGATTTGAATAAAATTAACCGTCTGTTTCTTGTCGATTTTAAGTTTATTATATAGAAAAGCACACAATGGTATGTTTTTATGTATTTTCACGGTGAAGAGATTGAGTAGCAGTATTTGTTTTGGTATGATGCACTTTCTAGCAAGTAATTATTGGTTTATGATGATTTTATCACAATCACTTTTCACTGTTCGTTTTTTGCATACTTCACTAGATTTTCTTGGTATTTACTGGAGATAACATTTGTACGTTATGTTTACACGATACTTTTCACTTTTAAACTACTTTAATAAATAAAAACGTTGATTTACTATTTTTTTGCGATAATAAATACGGAGCTTACTGTTTACGTGACGGCAGCGCCATCTGCACCAAGTTATATAGTAAATTAGGGAAATCAAGCCAAGTACCGAAATTATGGATTAGATTCAGGTATATAGAGCATATAGATTAACAGATAGTTGCCTGTTTTTAAAGTTAATGCATAAGAGTAACTTTTGAAATCAGGTGTCATTTCCGGTTATAATAAGGCACTCTGTGACAGAAACTGTGTGATGATTGTGAATGAGCCACAGATTAGAAAGCATTTTTATACTCTCGTTAACCAAAGAAAGCTAAAAGATTTAGGTTCTATAGCCATATATTCAGTAGCTTCATTATTTTTGTTATGTTTTTAAGATAACCATATTTTAGATTTTTAGTGTATCACACCTTATAATTTTATTTATTTATTAATTTATAGTCAGGGAACGTAGGCCCATAGATAGATACCTTAAAGTCTAACATATATACAGATTATGTGTTTATGGAGCTCTTTGGCGAAAAATGTATGGCAATAGCATTATGATGTCGCCTACCATCTATAATAATTGTCTGAGCACATTTGCATCTAGTGAAAATGATAATATAGTGGTGAATATTAATACCACAGTGTAATAAAAAATTTTTTTTATCGATCTTTACAAAATAGATTTGTTTTTATGTTATATAAACAACTTCGTTCAGTCTTTGGCTGAATGTTACTACACCTGTTATTGTAAACAATTAATTATATAGGTTCGAAGGAGCGGTAGTATTTTCAAAATATTCAATTTAAGGAAAACACTATTTTTTAAAAGACGGAATATATTTTAGTGAAAGATTACAAATTACGAATAAAAATATGAGAGACCATTTTCCTTTTTTTTTGTTAATGTGACATCTGCCACTTATTATTTTTAAGATGAGGTATAGAACCTCAACATCCTCCCCACCTTGCGCTTCCAGTAGCGAAGGCAATAAACAAAATTATAACTAGGAGAACAAAAAAAAAATGTTACATTACATCATAACTAATAAACATTTTAAATATTTAATCTATCTGGAACCTTAACGACACGACCAGTACGAGTAACCAGTGGCGTTCTGCTATTTTCAGCTGTCTGAACCCCTTTGTTAACTAATGAGTCATTGTTAGATACCTCAAGGCGAAACAGGCGTTGGGCCGCTCTTGTAAGTTCGCCAGTACCAGTTTTTACACGGGCCACCCTTCCGTGTCCGTCGATCCCAGTGAAAATCTCTAATATGACTCCTAACGGCCAATTGACACGCTTAACATCATCAGACCCAACTAATACGACATCACCGACTTCTATAGTTCTACTGCACTTAGGAGTTGTATTACTATCCGTGAGTCGTGATAAATATTCGGCGCGAAAACGCTGCTTCAACTGAGCACTTAATTTATTCAGATACCTCCAGCGCGAAGTTAAAATCTTACCATCGATATTGTCCATAATGTCGACATTATTATTCGTGCTATCCATATTAATAAACATTGCGGGTGTAAGAGGCCTTAAATTCTCTGTATTGTCCACTATATAAGTTAGAGGTCTCGAATTTATTATAGATTCTACTTCACAAAGAACAGTGTACAGTTCAATCTCCTTTAACGCTGCTTTCCCTAAGATTCTTCGCATTATTTCCTTAAGAGTCCGCACCATACGCTCCCAGAACCCTCCCCACCATGGCGCTGATGGCGGTATGAAGCGCCATTCAATTTCTTGAACAGACATTTTCTGTGCTATTTCGCGCCAGTCAATGCCCTTGAGTATGTTACTAGCACCTCGAAAATTCGTGCCATTGTCACTATAAATGATTTTCACCCTTCCTCTTCTAGCTAAAAACCTTCTTAAAGCAAGCATGAAATCTTCTGTAGATAGTGACAAAGTGAGTTCTAAGTGAATCGCACGGTACGTTGCACAGGTGAATAGTACAACCCAGCATTTATTACCAGACTTCAGTATCAATGGGCCAGCCAGATCAATACCTGTTACTTCAAAAACTGATCCCAGATTAACACGGTCAACAGGCAGTGGGGCTGAAGGAAGCGTGCAAGCCTTAGTACTAAATCTTTTACATATGATACAGTTATTCACTATTTTCTTAGCAAGTCTTCGAATATTAATGATCCAGTAAGACTCACGAAGATTATTGATCAATGTTTGTGAACCTGCGTGTAAAAGTTTTATATGCCTCTGAGCAACAAGTCTTTCCACAATTTTATTTGATGCTGATAGCAAGATTGGAAATTTGAAATCCTCTGTATCTTCGCTGACTACCAGTCGAGTTCTTGTACGTATAATCCCTTCACTATCTGTAAAACTCTTAACCTTGGACATTATAGTATCACGATCCTCTCCTTGAACAATTTGTAGCACACATTTTTCCGCTTTAATGTATTCTTCAGCTGATATATTACCGGTTGATCTATCAAGCTTATATCGACAGTTATTAAAAAATCTTAAACACCATCCAACCATCCGGACAATTTTAATAAATTTACTGAAGAATAAAAGATGATTCGAAAATTTATATGTATCTACATTATTTACAACCAAACACGTTTTCTTAACTTCTCTTAATACTTCAGCTTCGTTTGGTACCTCAATACTATTTGGCCACTCATGTGCTGGCTTATAAAGCCAAGCTGGACCAGTCCACCACGAACTTTTGAGAAGCTTTTCTATACAACAGCCTCGCGATGGCAAATCCGCCGGGTTCATATCACTTGGCACGTGACGCCAATTTTCTATGTTTGTCTGTTGTAAAATTTCTGTTACTCTATTGTGCACAAAAACATTCAAACCATTTTGACGTTTTAGCCAAGATAAGACTTTACTTGAGTCTGACCAATAAAACTCTTTGCATGATATACCTAGCCCTTCTCTAACCTCTTTAATTAGTCTAGTGCCCATCATGGCAGAAATTTGCTCTAGCCTAGGCATTGTTACTCGTTTTGTAGGAGCGACTCGCGACTTTGCTAAAACTAACTGTACAGTAACTTTATTACAATATTCTGAACGTAAAAAAATACAAGATGCATAAGCAGACTGACTAGCGTCACAAAATATATGCAATGTATTCTCACTGCGGTCTATGTCTGCACAAGTAATGCGTCTTGGTATGTGACAAAATTCAAGCATGTGTAGTTGACGTGCCCAATCTTCAACAGTTTTCTTTAAGTCATTAGGTAAAGTTTGGTCCCAATCAATGTTCAGAATCCAACATTTCTGTATTACAAGTTTTGGTACTATAGTAGCTGGAGAAACGAAACCGATTGGGTCGAAAACACTCTGTGCTAGTGAAAGTATATTCCTTTTAGTACAGCCTTTATAAAAAAAAATATCTGTGGATGGCAGCTTACAAAATAATTCATCCCGACGGGGATCCCACATAAGACCTAATACTGATATATTGGTGTCAATTCTGGCGTGATTCTCTAAACTTTAAACTAAATTTAACATCAGTCTCTCCTTTTCATTCTATATAGAGAATGACAGGGATGCACTGTTGTCAAATTTAAGTTTAGCTTTAGAGAATTGTGCCAGAATCGACATCATTGACTATATCTGCATCCGTAATAACCGGTCCGGTAACCCAACATCGCAATTCAAATTGGCCTTCATTCATTATGTCTTTAGCTTCTGACATAAAGTCGTTCATTTCTTTCTCGTCCCTGACACTTAACACGCAATTATCGACGTAGAATGAATTCTTTAACTTGTCAGAAGTTATACTTCATGAGATGATACAAGATGGTAGCTGATAGAAGAAAAGGACTAGTAGTCACCCCGAAAACTACGCGCTTGTGTCTCAATACTTTCAGCACTTTATCTTTCTTATCAACATCGCGCCACCAGAGAAATTTTAAATAGTTGCGATCACTGGGGTGCAATGATATTTGAAGAAATGCCTTTTTTATATCGGCAACTACTCCAATAGCATATTTACGAAAATTAATCATAAACTTCTGTATCAACTCAATGAAATTTACCCCCTTTTCAAGACATAAATTAATAGATAAATTATTACAGTCTTTAGAAGATGCGTCAAAAACTGGTCTTATTTTAGTTGTCATACTGGATTCCTTTACAACCGCATGGTGCGGCAAATAGTGGCCAGTATTAGGATCATCAACTTCAACCTCCTCAATAATACCGTCCTTAAGCCACTCATCGAAAACTAAATTATAATCTTTTAAAATACCTAACTTAATGAGACGTGATGTTATCGAATTTAAACGTTTAAGTGCTGTCCCATAATTAGATTGTAAATGTTTTGACGTTTCTTTCCAAGGTAATCTAACCTCATATCTATTTTCTTCATTAATGCATACCGTTTCTTCAAAATACTTCAGAACTTCTGCCTCAAGTTTTTTCTGACTTTTTACTTCTGATTCGTCTTTAATGCCAATTGTTTCCAATTTCCAGAAATCTTCTTCATTTAAATAACACAAAAGACTATTAATATTAGATACCGAACAATGAACCCCAACAGCTGGACCTTGTAACGTCCACCCAAGCTTAGTTTCTACTGCCAACAGGTCATTATCAACTCGTACTGTTCGTCCCGTGAATAGAGAACCTAAAATATCAGACCCAATTAGTAAACTTATATCTGAAATATCATCAGAACAGTCAGTAAGAAAAATGTTTTGTTTTTTTGAACTGAGCTGTAATCTCACCAGACCTGAGCCGTGGTAGATATCCACAAATAACATCTTGGTCTAAGACATCAATACTACGATTATAGCTACTATCTAAACTACATACATTAATATTAAACAAGTTATGTACCCGACACTTAGTAACAGTACCACCGAACAGATTATGGCTAAGCTTTTGTTGTCTGATTGGTTTTAAATTTAGTTTATTTACAATATCGGTTTTAATAAATGAGCGCTGAGCGCCAGAGTCTAACAGAGCCCTAACTGTTTGTATACCAAAATTAGAAATTAATTTAACTTTTAAGGTTTGTAACAAAACAGTCTTATTGTCTGATGTACTTGATTGCGTAACAGAAACTTGCTCACCATTATTTTGCCTTTCAACAGTTGGTGTGCGTTTCGTACTGTTACACATAATAGGAAAGTGTTTCTTACCACATATAACACATTTTGGGTGTTTCTTACATTTTTTCCAATGGTGTCCGATGCATAAACAAATTCCACAAGCTTTTTTACTTTTAATTATTTCGACTCGATCTTCCCATGACTTATTTACTGCTGCTACGCATTCTGAACTAGTGTGATTTGTTCTGTCGCAAAATAGACAAACCTTAAGATTGGCTTCAACAGGCTGTTTCACGTTACCTTTAGTAAAGTTCTGCTTGTCAGCTGTTGTGAAACAAGACGTAGTTGGAGTTTCTGCATTGGAAAATCTATTAGTGAACCCAGAACGCGCCCACCTGATTCTTTCTTCCGACTCTACCTCTTGTTTTACGAAATCTAATAGTCTTGACAGAGGATTTGAATCCTTCCCGCGTTGAAAATTCGATCTATGCCACGCTCTTAGAAGATCCTCTGGCAATGATGACTCAACCAGTGGATAGAGAAAGGAAGCATACTTATCTTGAGTCACGTTCATGCTTTCAAGTGCTAAAACTTGTGTGATTATCTTGTCGTACAGCGATCGAATGGAAGTTTTGTTTACGCCCTTGGCTTGAGCAAGTACCAGAAGCAATAACTCTCGCACATAGTGTTCAATGAGGAACTCATCTTGGGCGAATCTTTGTTTTAATTGCTTCACAGCGTTTGCATAGTTACTCCCGGAAGGTGGAAAGCTCTCAATAAATTCTCTCGCTGTGGATCCTTCTTCCATGCATTGTATTAAGTATTGGAATTTGTCGTCGTTGTCTATTTTTTCATCAGTATCAATTTTTTTGAACTGCGTCCAAAATATCAACCATCGATTAATGTCTCCGTTAAATTTAGGTAATTCAAGTTTTGGTAAGCGATAATGACGATTTACTTCATCTTGGTTTTCTTTAATTGTGCAAGAATGACTTGATGTCGAAGTACTTTTGGATTCCAAATATTTACTGACTTTTTGTTCGAGAGTATACCAAACGTTAATGTACTCGTCAGCCTCGTCTGTATCTCTTTCAAAAAGCTCATCATTCCTTTCAGAATCATCCAGCCACATAGTCATTACTTTATTTTGTGCTACTGTTAGGTCATTATATATATTAGTCAGTTTTTTAAATTCTACGGCAATATCATCTTTGTTTTTTACAGTACTTACGATGTTTTCTAGCTTATTAGCACAAATTGTGAATCGTCTTCTTGCCACAGATCTCTCGGTTTTCGCCCGCTCCATATTTTATCCCACGGTCGCCAGATGTTATTGTAAACAATTAATTATATAGGTTCGAAGGAGCGGTAGTAGGTATTTTCAAAATGTTCAATTTAAGGAAAACACTATTTTTTAAAAGAAGGAATATATTTTAGTGAAAAATTACAAATTACGAATAAAAATATGAGAGACCATTTTCCTTTTTTTTTGTTAATGTGACATCTGCCACTTATTATTTTTAAGATGAGGTATAGAACCTCAACAACACCCATAGCCATTAAAAATGATTCGTATGTTTTCCAAACCGGTAAAATTAAAAGTCCTTTTTAAAGTAAATATATTATACAAAGGTGTCCGTTGAAATCTAATGACTGTAAATTAAATTATAAATTACGCTAAGAATTACCGTGTATGTCAATATTTTTTGTGCATTTAGGCCAATTTGAGCAATCTCCTTTGGCATGCAGGGGCAGATGTTTGTGTGATGAATACTAGCATTTGTTCTCCAGTCATGGATGTTTAATAGGTATTTCTGTATAAGTATACTTATATATATACAGTATATGTATTCTATCCGGTACCCTAGTATCCCATAACACAAGCCTTATAGTGCTAAGCTTGAGGCTAGGCTAATTGGTGTGAGCGTTGGAAATATTTATTTATATTTTTATATACATCAATAGACTTAAGAGACTTACATTTTAATTCGATTAAATAAAGATAATGCTGCTCTGAGTCTGATTTGTAAACTGTAAAATTTTAAAAAAAACTAATATTATAAATATGAACATTTCTATTTTTTGTTATTTGTTTCTCAATCACTCAAAAACTGAAAACGGATTTGGATGAAAGGACATCACTCGTTCCCCATACATTGAATGCCCCAGAATGCACAACAATGATAAAATGCTAGTTGTGTTCTAAAGAGACATTTGAGAAATAGGAAATAGGTATTCAAAAAACTATTGCTGTCGCGTATTAGCAAATACCGTGCGATAGGTACAGTAAAAATTGCAAAATTAGAGGTTTAGCTCTCAACGATTACCTCTTCAAAAATATGATCTTTGTAAAAGAAATTTTACCCATAGCATAATTAGTAGTTATGCTAGGCCTCTACGTTTTGCTTCTTTTGTAAACGCTTATTAAATGTCCACTCTAGACGATTTTATTGGTGACAAAAATGTGTTTATTCTTGGCAATTTTGAGGGCTTCTAGTTGATTTGAAGCACAATTTATAGAAAAATGGAAGGCATAGGAGCATTGAATAAGCAAAAATCTATATATATGTTACGCTCAAAGATTGCAAACGCTCAGTGAGCGGAAAAATAGCTCACAACGTGTTGTGCTCACAGTAAAACATCCACATGACGAAATTCGTGTTATGGCTCTAATGAAAACGCGCACGACGCGTTGTGGCAATCACAGAAAGACCAAATAGCGAAATTCGTGTCGTAGCTGACATGCTATTCGATCTCAATAGTAGGATCCATATTGGAAAGTAGTGTGCGTCGTAATCAAAGAATATTCCATACGCATCATGGCTTTTCTTCATTGCCACAACGCGTTGAGATCGAATAGCATGTCAGCCACGACACGAATTTCGCTATTTGGTCTTTCTGTGATTGCCACAACGCGGCGTACGCGTTTTCATTAGAGCCATAACACGAATTTCGCCATGTGGTGTTTTACTGTGACCACAACGCGTTGTGAGCTATTTTTCCGCTCATTGAGCGTTTTCGATCTTTGAGCGTAACATATATATAAAACTCAAAGGTGACTGACTGACATAGTGATCTATCAACGCACAGCCCAAACCACAGAACGGATCGGGCTGAAATTTGGCATGCAGGTAAATGTTATGACGTAGGCATCTGCTAAGAAAGGATTTTGATCCATTCTACCCCCAAGGGGATAAAATAAGGAATGAAAGTTTGTATGAAACTTTGTCAATTTTAAACCGATTGGGCTGAGAATTTGCACGCAGGTATAAGAAGAGTCATAGATGAATGTCATTGTGTATAATACACGCCTGAGAACAAAAACTGTAGTCTACACTTCAGCTCTACACCGAAGCGAAGCGAGGGCGGGCCACTAGTATAATATATAATGTATGAAAATAATTTATTTAGTGATACAAATGTGAACAAGGAGGAATCAGTCGAGAACGATTTTATGGAAAAAAAACACTGTCCGCCTTTTAACAAACATTTTTATTGGCGACCAAGCCACTGTCGCTAGTGCTCATACACACACGCGCACTGCAGAAAGCTTTGCCTATATGCCTTCTTTACTCATGTGGTAGAGTTGGGCACACCGCGCGGTCTGTCGATGACGCGTCATTAATTTATGTTCTTGCCGCGATATGTATTCGATAAATTTCACGTAAGCATACTCGTACCTACTAGGTTTATACCGCACGCAATGTTCCGGAGTCTGGAGTCAACGAGCCGGACCGACCCAACGGAATTTATTGTAATACTTACGAATTATATAGTGTCTACCTACATATATTATACTTACTTAAATAAAACTAGTTTTTACGGGTTAATGCACGAAACTTTGTTTATTTCTTGACGTTTCGTAGCCTTTTTGTTTGCATAATTTAACATAAGAAGGAGATAGAAAGCCTTTCTTGAGTTTGTTTCGCCGGTTCTTCTCAGAAAGGTCTCCCAATTTTGGAACCGGTAGTAGTTTACGGTAGTTAGGGTCAAATAAATAAACTCAAAATTACATAAAAGAATTTTAAATAAAATACTTTATATAAATTCATACACAGACAATAAAACTTTAAAAATCGAACAATGAAATAACCGAACGCTCAATAAAAGTCTTTCGAAGGTAGCTCGACAAATTAAATAAAAGTTTGATTCTGACGACGTAGCCTGTAAAGGCTACGAAACGTCAATAAATAAATAAAGTTTCGTGCATTAACTCGTAAAAACTAGCTTTATTTATTGAGTTATGTGCGTGAAAACCTAAGAAACAAATTATGCTTACTTCCCAATAGACAACAACAATCGTTTGGAACGAAGTTATTAGTAGATTGTTTACTAAGAGGGAAAATACTATTTAAAGGCATCTCGCCTTTTTTGAAGGCAAATCAGAATTTTATAGATATCACATCTTAAATCAAGTCAAAAGGGGAAGATACGGTACGCTCTTACTTGCTTTGAATAAAAAATGATCCGACTCAACCACATGCCCTTGAAATATTTATTTTATTGTGTTTTTAGTATTATATTTATACATAAACATGGCATCAGTAGGTACGCTTACAGAGGAAGACGGCGTAGGTGGAAAGCGCGTTCGGCTGCGATCGTTTGAAGTTAAGCAAATTTGGATGGGTGACCAAAATTCTTCTATCTCGAGTTCCTCCTTGCTTCGGAAGGTACGTTAAGCCGTTGGTCCCGGCTGCATTTCCAGTCGTTAGTCCGCATTGGGCCCACGTGGTGGGTCATGGCCCAACCTCCCTATTTAATTCATAGGGAAGGCCTGTGCTCCAGCAGTGGGGTCCAGTGCTGCCAACACCAAAAAATATTTTCTGCTAAATCTACATTTAAAAAATGCCAAAAATATGCTAAAATTTTTCAGAAAATGCTAAAAAAAAATGCCAACACAGAGAAAAAGAGCATTTATTAAAAAATCTTTACAATAAGTGTAAAGAAGCACTCATTTTAAGAAATAAATAAGAAATCGTCGGAATCCTCTTCCATAGATGTAGCCGGATTTGGAGCTGAAGATGTATATGCATAAGCCTCATTTGTCCCTATTTTTCGCAATATTGGGCCAGGGACCTCGTAGGAGTGACAGCATTTGTTGACCCTTTTTAAACCAAATCTCACGTATAAAATTGCGTTTAAAGTTGAAGTTGATAAACTGTTCCTGAGTTTAGTTTTTACCAAGTTAACTTGGCTAAATACACGCTCTACCTCTGCATTTGAATGTGGTAATGTTAATAACATTGTTACAAATGCAGCCAATTCCTTGAAGGGGTTATTTCCAGCAGCGTCCTTGTACTCCAGAACTTCACACCAAAATTCAGCAGTAGAGGAAGTACATTGCCATTGTATAAAAACAATGTTTCGCCATTGTGATATAAGTTTGTCAATTCCTGTTGCATCTATATTAAATTCTTGCGCTATTTCAATGATTGGTGGTTTAATAACTTTTAGCGTCTCTTGTACTGAAAATATTGAAATTTTTCGTAGAACTGCAAAGTTCGTAGGCAATCTCGCTTGTAATTCTGTTACAAGTTTAATGGTAAAATTAACGCATCGCTGTTTAACGTGTTGCGTCACTTCTCGTGCTAGATTATACTCTCTTAACTTTGTCTCAAAAGCGTAACCCATGTACAGCGACGGATCTACGTAACTGGCAATATTTTGTGTTAGTACGTCAACTCTGGCTGTAGGATTCAAAATGCGTCGACTTATAGATTCCGTTAAGCCAATAAGATCATCATAAAGTTTAGTTATATCAACATCGTTTTTTTCAAAAAGTTTATTTACCATTTGGACTTCTTGTACGATTGGCTTAATATAAATTAAATATAAATGGTTTACGGGGTCACTGTACATATTATATAACATTTCTGCCATGTAACATTGTTCGCTGCTTCTGGCAACTTGAAACAACAGTTTCAGTTCGTCCCATTGCTCTAAAATACGACATACAGCTGGCTCGATGGATATCCATCTAGTATTGCACAACCGAGGGATTTTAAGGGGCTCTGATCCAAAGTTCATAGTTTTATATAATTCTTTATAGTAAATTTGCCGCTTCGACGAATGACTGAACCAGTTATATGTTTCACGTATTAAAAAATCTATATTTCTAGGTAGTGTCTGTTCGGAGGCATGTGATATTGCTAATTGTAAGGAATGACACACACAGCGTATTAATACTAAGTTATCTTTGCCAGTTTCAGTTTTTAGCAATTGATGAACGCCATTGGTGGTTCCTGTCATAACAGCTGCGTTATCCGTACCAACGCCAATTATATTTTTTATATTCAAATTCAAACTGGAAAACAATAACTTTAAGCCTTTCACAATACCGTTGGCTGTTCCATCTTCAAGTTCGACCAATCCCAAAAAAGTAGAAACAATTTTCTTCAACGTTAAGCTGAAATATCTGACTGTCACGCCCAATAATTTGCTAACTGAGACATCTGTGGATTCGTCAATCATTAAACTATATTCTTGATCTCCAATATCGTCTACTAATTCTTTATAAAAATGTGGTGCCAATATGTTCTTAATTATATGTGTGCACTTTGTCCTGTGCAGTCGCAAGTCGTTAGCACTTTGGCTCTCACTAAATCTTTTCTTACATACTTGCGACAAATGATCAGTGGTCAAAATAGAACAATGTTCACATATGAACATAGCAAGGGCGCTTTCAGCTTTTTGAGTTTCGAGATTGTTTATTATTTTTGGGAATTCAAGTTTTTTTTGACTTCTCATTGGTTCCATAGCTTTGAGGTGTTTCGAAGATGAAGCATGCTGTTTTAAACAGTAATATTTTGCCACAATTTGCGACTTGCAATACTTACAGTACGCTTTTGTGCTGTCGCTTTCGACCGGTTGAAGCCACTCTTTAAAAACGGACATTGATTCCCACTCTACACGATAATGTTGGTTATATTTTGGAGGCATTGTCAATTTTATCAAGTCTTTAAAACTTATTTAATAACTAAGTAACCACACAAAACTCGAAAAAATAGAACAAAAGTACCGACCGATCAACTAAAGGTAGTGTAGGTACTTGTTCCATCCCAGCGGGATTCCCCTGACCATAGTGTCTATGTCTACGGTTGCGTTCAGAAACATCACCGCGTTTTTTTGCGTTCGGAAAGTCAAGTTTATTTGTGAAGCCTAATAAAAAAATGTGCAAAAGGCAGAATTATCATATCGGGGTAAAGTGCTAAAAATATGCTATATGCTAAATTGAATTTATTCGTGCTAAATCACTTAGAAATATGCTAAATTTAGCCCAAAAAATGCTAAATTGGCAGCACTGGTGGGGTCATTAATAGGATGATGATGATGTTGGAAACAAGATCAAGTCACAGACAAGTTGGTTTAACCAAGTCATTCATTGCAGTCGAGTAACCTTTTTACCCGACTGCGCAATGCAAGAGCGCGAAGCGCGACGCGCAGAGAGGGTATAGTGTTTAACAGTCTATATATGTATGTTTGTTCTCTTGTGGCACACTAGAGACTAAACGCGTGGATCAGTTTTGATGATTTATACATCAATCGATTCGTCTTAATCATGGGAGTGCTACTAAAGATATGATAATAATCAAAAATCAATATGGAGACAACTGGGCGCCATATTGTGAGAAAGAAAAAAAAATAAGTTGCCGAAATATGTCGAGTGGGACCCATTAGATATTCAAGGATGGATAATTTTTTTTCAATAATGGGTCCCGACTGTTAAAGTAGCTTTGTTCCCTACTTAACAGAATTATCGACTACTGGACTTGTTTTTTTCTTTTCAGTTTTTATTTGAAGTAATATTTAAGCAGTCGGGTCTTTTGATTTCTTAAATTTACCTTTTTTTATTTAGTAAAATGTGATCCACTCGACGACGGTTCTCAGAGTACAATATATTCACTTATTTTGACTTTTCCGATCATTTTAGGGCAGAACAAGCGTGATTTTAAACTATTTTATTAATATTTTTTACTATTGTATTTAATAATGCGAATCCCCAAAACCCATATACAGTTTCCATATGCATATACGATACAACTTTAATGAGCATATAAACTTTATACTATTGTTGCGATTATTATATAAAACATATGAATGTCGAAGATTATATTCGAAAGATTATCAAAAGTCGCCTTCAAACAAGTTAAGCCGTCTAATCCCTGGAGAGGAGAGATTGATTGGACGACCTCGCCGCCAAAGGGGCGTAAGTGAGACTTTTCAACTTTTTTAACTTCTCAAATTCTCGTTCGAGTGCAGTAAGTACTTGGGAACTTTGCTCTCCATTGTGTCTGAACGAATTTTTCCCGTTTTCTATTGGCGCAGTACGATGGATTTTAAGGAAATTGGAACGATTGTTGCTTGTTCAACTCGGAAAGTTGGTAAAGTTTCTTGACTTTGCGACGCTTTAAGGTTTTTAGATTTTTATTAGATTTTTGTGGATTGTTAAAAGTTATTATCGGTCCTTTAATGTGCCTACTGCGGCCAAGATTATCACGATATAACAGTTCTTATTCATGACAAGACACCGCGAACTAAACGTCTACTTGCAAAAAATAATTCACAGATAATTTTTAGGATATTTAATTTCCCCAATTGTTGACCAAACATTTTACCGTGAACACCTAGGTTAGGCATTGATGGTATCTCTTCTAAATTAATGGCGAAAAACGGCCATAACATTAAGATTTTTATTTGGCAATCAAACTCAGCAATCTGTAAAACGTCAAAGTTTTGTATTAATACGGATTTGTTTGTTGTTGTGATTTCTTGCGTTTTTTGTATTAATCATGTCTAAAAGGGGTAAAACCTTACAAATACGGTAGAAAAGCACTACAGCGCCCTCCAATCTAAATCCTATTCTCTTTCCGCACTGACTCTAACACAAGGGTTGGCATTGATGGTACCTCTAGAAAATTCGAAGTCTTTGGCTTTTCCCGTGGCATATTTAATTAACTTAAGTATTAGGTATAACACAGTCCTCCAGGCAGAGTCTGTGGGCATCATTAGAGCCGCAGAGGCGATAGACTGCCGCGGGGTAAGAGGAAAACATGTTCGTATTCTCTCTGACAGCGCTTCTGTCCTACAGGCACCGGGCAACAATATAATGACATCAGGCTTAAATTATGAATGTCACTGGAAGTTATCCAATATTTGTAATGACCATAGACTGACCTTACAATGGATTAAAGGACACACTGACTGCTTGGCTAGACAGGGGTCCAGCAGGACGGCCATTGGTCCGGAGCCGATTGTACCCATACCTTATCGACAGCTGAGAACCTGGATAAGGGAGCGCTGTCAACGACAACACGAAGAATATTGATCAAAACACACGGACTGCAGGCAAGATAGGGAAGCCGTTCCTAAGGTAAACCAGTAGCTATCACTTAAGTTAATCTGACTACCTAGGCAAGCCCTGAAATAAGCCCTGAAACTCACGGGTCACAGCTACTTCAACAAATACCTTTATAATATAGGTATTTCTGACAGCCCTCTGTGCAGAGCCTGCCTGGAGGAGGAGGAGACGAGCGCCCATGTTCTGCTGGAGTGCAGAGGCGTTGCAAGACAAAAGACCTCTAATAGGAAGCCCGCGGACACTAGTAGAAGCCTGCAGCAACATCCGGGGACTGTTGAGCTGGATGCTGGGATGGCAGGACTGATGCCAATCCCCACGCAAAAAAGGCACTGGAAGTCGAGTTGCTGCCTTCCGTACTACTAAGACTAAGACGTATTAGGTATCTGTGGAATATTCCCCGACGGGTTTAAAACTTAAATTTTACCAAGCCGAGCTTTAAAAGAGGACATAAGTCGGATATAAAAAAAACTATTGCTCAGTTACCGATCTTCTCAAAAGTGTTTGAAAAATAATACATGATGACGTGATTTCTAATTTCTTTGAAAAATATTATGTGTTTGTTAAGGAGTTACTGGAGATAAATATTCATTTGTACTGACAAAAATAAATAATATACAGTGTAAACACTAACCTAAGTTCCACAAATAAAATTCTGATTTTGATTTTAAGATATCAATGACCAAACTGTTGACAGGGTTGTCTACACCAATCAATTGCACCTGATTGTTCCAAACAAATTAATGGCGCGTCTCAAGCAGAGGCCGCCGCCGCGCCGGTGGCAACCAAATCATATGAGTAAAGAAGACGCAGAGGCATCACTTCGAGAAATGCGCGTGTGTAAGTGAGCACTGGCGGTCTCTTTTTTTGTGTCTGGAAAATGCCTTACGCATCGTTCAACCACTGGGGGAGCGAGTAGAAGGTATGTGGGACTCCTCCCTGTCCTCTTCAGCCAGCCCTGGAGCTCGCTGCTGTGAACAGGGCCCTACCTACGCCCTGAACAGGGCCACTAAAAACCAGACAATACTTCTGCACCGTCACTCGACACGCACTATGAGGACCGCGGTCCCCCTAGTGCGCCGAACCCGTCTCCGAATGGCCGCGCACAAGCACTGGCGGTCTGTCGCGCACGCAGAAAAAGATTTCTATTTGCAGCGACGGCATAGTCTACATATAAAGTGCTCTGGAGCAACGCACACATAGACACCGCTAACAGACATGATTACTCGGACTAATTGGGACCACTCTGTGAAATATTTTTGTCCAATATGCATTTATGAGATATGTATTTAGTCTAGTTTAGTATTTTCATGTCTATGGGGATTTATGGCGCTGAATACTGAAATACAAGCATTGCCTAGTTCAGCAGCAGAGGCTAATAAATTATACTTTCTGTATAACTAGTGCTAAGTTTGTTACGTAATCTTACTGTACTGAGTTTTTTGGTCAATAAATCTTATTATTATTATTATTAATAATGGGTCAACAAAAACTAAAGTATTATGTCTGTATTATAAGTAGTATAAGTATTATATATGTTCAGTAGACGCTTGTTTAAATTCGTTATTAAACGGTGAATTCTCGTTCTTTAAATTTGTAATATCATAACAATAACACGAAAATTGTTATATTTTAGTTATATTATTCTTTCATATTTCTGTTCTTTCTGTTTTATTCTCAATTAATTATGAATACCACTACCACGATAGTTTTTTGTACGCTAAGCCTAAGTTACCCTAGCGTAACCGCCGCTTAGAGCGTAGGCATGAAAAGTGAAGTACATACATGAGATTTCCTTCTCTACTGTATTTTGTTTTTTAAATTCGAACTCTTTGGCTTTTCCTGTGGCATCTCTTATCTATTAGACAAGTCCGTCCGTCTGTGGTGCTGTTTCAGCGGCCAAACCGTAAGAGATAGATAAAGAGAATATTTAAGTTATAAGTTAAGAATAGTCTGACAAGACTACAAACCGGATTTGAGTAACGTAACACTTCCGGTTTTCGAGAAATCACGAATTTCAAACGAAAACACACAAAATCTCCGAAGTTCTCAATTAATTAAATACTTTTTTTTTTTTAAATCAGGTTTTTGTGAACATTTGGTTCACTGGTTTGCTAGTATTTGATTAACTTCAATATTAGGTATAACACGGTCTTCCAGGCAGAGTGTGTGGGTATCATCAGAGCCGCAGAGGTGATAGACTACCACGGGGTAAGAGTATTCGTATTCTCTCTGACAGCGCTTCTGTCCTACAGGCACTGGACAACAATATAATGACATCAGGCTTAATTTATGAATGTCACTGTAAGTTATCCAATATTTGTATGACAATAGACTGACCTTACAATGGATTAAAGGACACAGCGGCTCCAGGGGTAACGATGCGGCTGACTGCTTGGCTAGACAGTGGTCCAGCAGGATGGCCATTGGTCCGGAGCCAATTTTGTGAATCAAATGTATTTTGTGGCAACAGCCCGCCAGTGCTCACTTACACTGGCGCACTGCATGAAGCTCGCTCTCTGTGTATTCTTTACTCATTCTTTACTCATGTAACCAAATTGCCGATCTCGTCCCAACCCGCGCCACGTGCCGAATCCAAAATATGCCAGCGACATTGATGAATTAGTTTAAATTTGTTTGTCGAGCTCCATTCGTGGTTCGTGCCATTGTTCCCGGAAAACTTACTACATACGATTTCGCTTCGGCAGAACGTGTTTCACTAACCACTATGAAATGCTGTAACGTTTTCGAAGTCAATCGACTTTTGAGTTTGACTAAAGTTGATGCTGTCATTTTACTAGCGAAAAAGATAGTATGAGACAACACGTGACTTACTTAAGCATTGAAATAATTTGATGTACATACAATGGAATTCTACTATTATAATAAACTAGCGGCCGCCCGCGACTATGTCCGCGTTAACTTTTAGTTTTTTTTTCTAAAATGAAATATTTTTTCTAAAATAAAATTAGCCTTTGTTACCCCTTATTACATCACCTACCTGCCAATAAAAGTCCCGTCAAAATCGGTCTAGCCATATCGGAGATTAGCCGAAACAAACAAACAAAAATTGTAAAAAATGTTATTTTGGTGTATGTATCGTATATATATATTCATTTGCATGTAGTAAAAAGCGGTTATTTCCATATTACAAACAGACACTCCAATTTTATTTATATTTAGTATGTAGTAAGATGTAAGATAGTTAAAGATGTGAAAGTTAGTAAGTTTCTATTTTTTGGTTCTTTTTAATAAATAAGTCTGGCAAAAGGCTCAACCCTACCTGATGTTTGAGTGACGGTGGACTCCAGAGGCACAGATAGCTAGTGCAGCAGTTCTACCTGCCACACCAGCCATCCTCACCTCGCTGGCCCGCATATTGCTTCTTCACGCCTCTTTAAAGGATTCTCGGTTGCAGGACGAAGGGAACACTTGAGCTGGCAAAGCAATCCATTTTCGGATGTTAAAAGAAAGAAATGAGTCATCAAATTTCTGGTAACAACGTAGGCCAGCGCACGTAGTCCTTTATAGGAAAGGGGAGAATGTGATGAGGGGAATAACTCCCTTCTTAATTACTTTCAAATTTAAAATAGTCTTCATAACAAAAATGGTCTAAAAATTAGAACTTTGACCGCCCACCATTCATTTGTTATTGTCATAAAAAAAATATCCTACTCAACGAGCACAAGAAAATGACGTATCTCATACTGGGGTAAAAAAATCATCTCTTTTTCATGATGAAGACCCCATGAAAAATGATTTAATTGAATTTTGAAATAAATATTTAAAATTCGCTTTGGGAAAATTTTTACATAGAAATTTTAAGTTCTGTAACTCATTCCGTTTACGATCCAGATACCCATAACATACGGATAGACAGACGACAGAGTGACAACAATAGGGTTCCATTTTTACCCTTTGGGTATGGAACCCTAAAAAGACAGGGGTGCCGCGTTCTCGTAAACGCTTGTTTCCCCAAATATACCGCCTATGTCTATGTAAACAGCATCTTTGAAGCGTTCGTGTGATCCTTGAGAGACGACGATGTGCTCCGACTTCAAACAATGACAACAAATGTAATGGATTTTTTGCTGTAACACGTTCGAGGGAATTCAACACACGGGATAATTGAAAAAGCGAATATCTCAACAGCACAGACAATAGGACTAAGGCGACACATTAAATCCGAGTTGACGACTGATAATCTGAAAATGTTTTTTAATAAAAGGATTTTCTTTCTCACTGATATGTGTTAGGAAATAGGTACAATTATTCTTAAGGTAAGTATAATATATAAAACCTTTCTTGGAATGGGGTTGCAAGTAAACATAGTCAGTCAGTCAATAGTTAGTAAAAAACTTTGGGGAAACATTAACTTAACCATCTTATTCAGGATAAAAACAAAGTTGCTCTGGGAATTGTCATCAGCTGTAAGGTGGAGAATACCCGTAATGCCTTTATAACCCAAACCTATTTACGAGGTGCAAAAAATTACCCCACCCCATCTAATGTTAAATATAAGTGGAGTTCAGTCGAGCCGCAACAAATTACCCCACCCCGTCTAATTTTAAGTGTAAGTGGAGTTCAGTCGAGCCGCAACAAATTACCCCACCCCATCTAATGTTAAGTGGTAAGATAATTGTATTTTAATCCGAAATAGTTTTTGAATTATAGCAACATATTATGTCGTCAATTTCTAGGCAAAATTTATGATTGTGAGTATTCTAAACAGTATTAAGTTAATACCCTATTGCCCGTTGGGATTAATACAAGTTTGAAGTTTTATTTAAAATAATACCCTCTGGCCTGTTCAATTTTCTTTAATATGTTATTTTCACCAAAATTATTTTAAAATGATACTAGTTTCAATTTTAACGTGAGCCATTTGAGCCATTTGAACTGCTTATAGGGTATTCTCTTTACCCAGTCACATAAAAGTACTTTTAAAATAAAAACTACAATTGATACACTAACAAAACTTACTCAACACAAAGAAGGATAATGTACGTTTAAATCAAGGTATCATTTTAAACATTTGAACAAGTAGTTCCGCTTCTATGATTTATTAAAACTTCAAAACGCGACATCTCAAAAACACTGTTTTTGAAGATAATACCCTTTTGTTTGTAACGTGCGATAAGGTGTTTATGATATAATTTCGTTTCGTGAATATGAAATATTTAAAGTAAGGTATTAAGAAGCCATCGTTCATTGTTCAGAACACGTTTTTCCCGCTAACAATGGAAGTTAACACATATGCACGTACATACATTATGTAGGCATAGGTACGTGATCTATCCAGTTTGTAACAATCGCGCTCGATACATCGCGACGCTTTGATCTCGCCTGATGACACTCCAGTAATTGAGAGTTGAGAAGAATGGGGATGCTGGCGTACTTTCAACACTACATTATATGTTGCACATGGCTAACAAATAAATCCTTTTAGTGGCCGTACTTACGACCTATAATAGGGTTAACATAGCTATGTTAAAACTACATCAATGTCTTGTAAAATTTGTTTGATGTAATTAGGTTTGAAATGCCGAACTAATAAGTAAAGGTAGATACATAAAACTCTATAAATTAAATTTTCCTTTCCCAGAAATTAACTTTGTTCATTATGTACTAACTCATTACAGTTTATTTATTCCTGAAAATTTGTAATAGATGCAATTAATGATTTTAAGCAGGTATGTACGTTTTTTCCTTTCAGAAAACAACTATAATGAAAAATTTAATTAAAACAGATTAGTCGAATGCCGGCTGGCAGATAGCAATAAAAAATGTTTAGGTATATTCAAGAAAATATTGCTTAGTCTTTCAAAATATTTATAATATTCGTTAAAACATTTTCATGGCTCTAGTATTAGCGTGGGAAATCTGATTCTCATTAGCAAGATGAAGGATTTACTGCTAAAATTTTAGAACTCATCTGGATAAGTGGTCTCAGTTATACTAAAGACTGGTAAAATACCTATGGAATTAATTATTTCCGCCGTTTGCTGATTTGTAAAAATGAAGATTAAAAATTTTGTTTTGCTACAGCGTTTTGTTACTGCAGTGTTTTGTGACTGCAGTGTTTCGTTATTGCAGTGTTTTGTTACTGCAGTGTTTTGTTACTGCACTGTTTTGTTACTTCAGTGTGAACAGGTACGAAGGTGCTCAAGACACAACATTTTCGGTTACCCATCCGAACGACGAACGGTGGAAAGGCGCTCAACTTTCACAATCGCGTTCCTCCAAGCTACTATACCTCGGTTCATTCATCTAACGAATGGACATGTTTGCTTTTTATCGGCCACTTTGTCTCGGCCGGGGGAAGGGCGTCCCGTCTAGAATTTTTTGCTACAGCGTTTTGTTACTGCAGTGTTTTGTGACTGCAGTGTTTCGTTATTGCAGTGTTTTGTTACTTCAGTGTGAACAGGTACGAAGGTTATAATTTTTTTTTTCTAGTTATATTTTCTTTAGAGGTACGAAGGTGCTCAAGACACAACATTTTCGGTTACCCATCCGAACGACGAACGGTGGAAAGGCGCTCAACTTTCACAATCGCGTTCCTCCAAGCTACTATACCTCGGTTCATTCATCTAACGAATGGACATGTTTGCTTTTTATCGGCCACTTTGTCTCGGCCGGGGGAAGGGCGTCCCGTCTAGAATTTCTCATCTTAATGGCGGTGGTACGGAGCTTCGGAAAAGTTTACTTTTTCCTTCGGCGAGCAATCAAGGAAATGAAATGAGCTCGGCATGGGCGGACGAGAATGTTTTTATTGACGCTGGGCACACCGGGATAGAGACAGTAAATCGGGGGCAATCGAGGCGGTTTTTACAGTTACCGTTTTGTAAAGCACCTACTATACATATAAAGAAAAACATTGTGAGTTATATAGCTACCAATGCAAAGAGATGGCGCTGCCTGCAGCCTACCTAAGATATACTATAGGAAATTTTCCACGGCCATTAGGGTCGCGGTAACATAATCGTCCGCTGCCTGGTCCGCGTGGATTTTTTTCTAGTAAACTTTTCTTTATATTTAAACATCTAGCAGTTAAATGCTTAAAAAATAAATAATATCATAACTATAATTGCTATTTCTTCTTTCAAATGTTTAATACTTGAAAAAGTATTCATTTGACATTGTGGGTTACCTACAATGCGAAGAGATGGCGCTGCCTTGCAGCTTAAGGCTAGGAAAATTTCGACGCGGCTAATAGGGCCGTGGTAGCATAATGGTCAGTGCATCCTCCCGGATAGCGAAGGATGCAGGTTCGAGTCCCGTCCGCATGGATCGTGTGAAATCTTTTCTAGTAAAGTTTTCTTAAGATTTTAATATCCAGCAGTCAAATGCTTAAAAAAGTATAAATATTTTGTTGCAAAATGTTTTGTTCTGTAAGTAGGAAAGCATATACTTTAACACTTCATTATCATAATCATCAGCGTCATTTTTACTTATATTATAAAATTGTGAATCTTTGAAATATGTTTGTTATTCAATCAATTAAATTTGTTAAATCAGTCACAATCTCAATATTCTTTTATCGTTTTTTATTACATAATGTAGATATTGTCCTTCAGTTTGAGCGACGCCACATCCTCCAGTTAGAAGTTGAACCCAAAGCTAAAATAGGGTATTTGACAAGTTTTAGAAAACGATCTCACGTTATTGACTAATATATAAATATTAGTCAATAACGTGAGATCGTTTTCTAATTAGATTGCAATTTACAAGTTACAATAAACTTAACAATGTTCGAGTAGTAAATTAGGATTTTACATTGAAATAATTATAGTACTTATTGACAATCAAAAGAAAATTATTCAGAGAAAACTAGAAGCATTTCCACGCGGTCCAGGCAGCAGACGGGACTCGAACCCGCACTCTACGTTATCCGGGTGGATGCACTGAACAGTTATGCTACCGCGACCCTAATGGCCTTGTCAAATTTCTTTATTAATAATGAAATGAAATGAAAATGAAATGAAAAGTCATTTATTCAGTCTAGGCTGTTACAAGCACTTGTGAAGGTCAAGAAGCTACGCCATCGGTTCGCAAAACTACGGCGGGAGACCTTGTACTGAGAAGAACCGGCAAGAAACTCAGCAAGGGCTGTTTTTTTCTCCCTGTATTGTTATATACAGTGTCGTCAAGTTAAAAAATGACTTCAGAAATACGTCTGAAGTCACTTTCCATTACATCATTTAGAAGGGTCACAAATAGGCTATGATGACGATGATGATGATGACAAAGCTAAATATATTTATTATCTCTCGTATAAATTATTAGATTTTAACATATAGCTTTTTATTATTTTAAATTTACTGATAACTACGGGTGATGTGAACTGTATGATGTGGTAGACTTTGTATATGATGAAAAACACGGTCTTCTCAAGTTAACAGTTTATTCGCGACTTGCCCTGACATAAGGACTCCATAAGGAGTCCGTAAAAAGTGGATATTTATCAATCTGCTGTGTATTTCAGTAAAACCAACCAAATCAAAAACTCCATTTTCAAGTTGCCGCGAAAACGTTTCTCTGGACAATATGGCGTCTCACTAGTGTGTGACGTCACACGACTGTTATTAAAACGCCAAACGATACAATGTAATGTCACTTCAACCGGAAGTTTATTTGCGTGTGACGTCATTTTAGGCTCCGCCAATCCCAAGCGTTTTGGGTCACGTGAATAGTTAAGAAAACTATTATCTTTTTCGTGGATTTTTAGTAAAATTATGAATATTTTTTCTGTAAAAACAGTGAAAATCCCTGCCAATATTCATTCTAAACACAGATGCTAACAATTGGCACTTTATTTTTAATACTGTCAAATAACCTATTCATTGAAAACTGTTTTATTGAAATTATAGTTGTTCCCTTACCCCACACCAACGGATTATTAACGGCTGAAAATGTATAATGACCACACTCGTTATTGGCAAATAAATTAATTCAATTCACCTGCCGCAACGTTGTCATGCCGCTGACATTTTGGTTGATTGCTCCATATTGAATCATTGAATCATGTTGCCGACGAAGTTTCAATGCTCGCATATTGTTAACGATTTTATGAGTGGTTTAAATAGCATTATTATTTTCGTATTCAAAATTGGTAATCATAATCATTTATATCGTTATAAATTATACGTCAATAGTAATTTCAGAATAGTAATACATTATACGAATTTAAATGTCAAAAATCAATTTTATAGTCTATTCAAATCAAATAAAAAATACGTTATAACTGTGATGATTTTTTTATTTAATTTAAAATTTAAAAACAAAAAAGTTATTATTTTTTAATTTAATTCTAATGTAAATGTTGGCGACTGGCTGGTGTTTGCCGATCTCTTTTCTAGAACCTTATCTTTGTATTTTATATTCTTTCATATGACGTGTATTTTGATAGTGCTTATGTCAGGGCAAGTCGCGAATAAACTGTTAACTTGAGAAGACCGTGTTTTTCATCATATACCAAGTCTACCACATCATACAGTTCACATCACCCGTAGTTATCAGTAAATTTAAAATAATAAAAAGCTATATGTTAAAATCTAATAATTTATACGAGAGATAATAAATATATTTAGCTTTGTCATCATCATCATCGTCATCATAGCCTATTTGTGACCCTTCTAAATGATGTAATGGAAAGTGACTTCAGACGTATTTCTGAAGTCATTTTTAGTGTTCCGTACCTCAAAAGGAAAAACGGAACCCTTATAGGATCACTTTGTTGTCCGTCTGTCCGTCCGTCCGTCTGTCAAGACCCTTTTTCTCAGGAACGCGTGGAGGTATGAAGCTGAAATTTATATCAATTACTCAGGTCTACTGTCCCTTGAAGCTGTGAAAAAATCAAACTTCTAAGCCAACGCAATCAAAAGATACAGCCGTTTATGCCGCAAATTTCCGCAACTTTTCGAAACTCGCACGGGAATCAAAACCTACAGGGTACTTCCCATGAACTTAGAATCTTGAAATTTGGTACGAAGTACGTAACGTCTTATCGTAGAGATAAAGGAAAAATTGCGAAAACTATAAATTTTTAGTTACATCATATAAGAAAAAATATTTTTGAACATTTTAAAGTTACTACCACTTTTCTCATGAACGCGTAGAGGTATTAAATTAAGTTTGTACGGAACCCTCGGTGCGCGAGTCCGACTCGCACTTGGCCGGTTTTTTTTTTTAACTTGACGACACTGTATATAACAATACAGGGAGAAAAAAACAGCCCTTGCTGAGTTTCTTGCCGGTTTTTCTCAGTACAAGGTCTCCCGCCGTAGTTTTGCGAACCGATGGCGTAGCTTCTTGACCTTCACAAGTGCTTGTAACAGCCTAGACTGAATAAATGACTTTTCATTTCATTTTCATTTCATTTCATTATTAATAAAGAAATTTGACAAGGCCATTAGGGTCGCGGTAGCATAACTGTTCAGTGCATCCACCCGGATAACGTAGAGTGCGGGTTCGAGTCCCGTCTGCTGCCTGGACCGCGTGGAAATGCTTCTAGTTTTCTCTGAATAATTTTCTTTTGATTGTCAATAAGTACTATAATTATTTCAATGTAAAATCCTAATTTACTACTCGAACATTGTTAAGTTTATTGTAACTTGTAAATTGCAATCTAATTAATTTCATTTGTTATATAGTATTTTTAAAGAAAATATAACTACAAAAAATTCCACGCGGACCAGGCAGCAGACGGGACTCGAACGCGCACCCTTCGCAATCCGGGCAAATGCACAGACCGTCGTCCGAATGCGTCGAAATTCCTCTAGCCATTCTTAAGCTGCGAGGCAATTATAACTGTAATTGCTATTTCTTCTTTCAAATGTTTAATACTTGTAAAAGTATTCATTTGACATTGTGGGTTGCGTATAATGCAAATAGATGGCGCTGCCTAGCAGCTTAAGAATGGCTAGAGGAATTTTGACGCGGTCCGTGAGGGCCGCGGTAGCATAATTGGTCAGTGCATTCGCCCGGATTGTGAAGGGTGCGGGTTCGAGTTCCGTCTGCTGCCTGGTCCGCGTAGATTTTTTTCTAGTTATACTTTCTTTAGATTTAAACATCAAGCAGTTACATGCTTTAAAAAAAATAAAAATTATAACTACTTCTGAGTTATTTAATCCTTCAATTTATATTTGTTACATCATAATTATGAATGTCGCCCACACTTATAATTGTTGTGTTTTTAAGTTAACAACCAATATGAAATATGTATACCTACGTATGTATGATAAACGCAATGTTAGTTTTGCTAATCTCTTATCTATTAGACAAGTCCGTCCGTCCGTCCGTCTGTCTGTGGTGCTGTTTCAGCGGCCAAACCGTAAGAGATAGATAAAGAGAATGTTTAAGTTATAAGTTATGAATAGTCTGATAAGACTACAAACCGGATTTGAGTAACATAGCACTTCCGGTTTTCGAGAAATCAGGTTTTGGTGAACATTTGGTTCACTGGTTTACTAGTTAAATAAATAATCCGAACGCTCCACGTATCCGAACGGGGATAAATTTTCGGAGTTCGGATTAAAGTGGTCCTTCCGTATTCCATTAGTTTCACCAATCGTCCAGAAACCAACTTGTCAAAGTATAGGCGTCAAGAAATTGATTCGCCGACGCCGCCCGCCCCAGCACCTCGACACTGGCATTAATCAACGAGCCAAATTGGTCATTTACTGAGTAATGACTGAATTTATATCAGCGCTGAATTTTAGCGGGGACTCTTTTCTAGTTAAATATGAAAGAAGAAAGAGATTAATTCGATTAAATGAGAAATCGAAATAGAAGATGAATGTTTCTAAATTGGATCTGGAATGAACGAAAAACTGTTTTTTTTTTTAATATATAAAGCGTTCCTTATTAGCGCATAACTAATACCACATTGAAGAAAGTTTTCAGTTACTTGTAACAAAAGATTTTGTTACCTGTTACATAAAAATAGTGAGTACATGACTATAGTTACTAGAAGACAAACATTCGTGCCTTCACAGCTTTTATCACTGCTGGAGTCCTAACAGACCGAGGGCGACCACTTCTTGACCTGTCATCTACACTAGTCTCCATTGTATCGTTTGATGGTACGATAAACGAATATTTTGGTTTTGTGGAAATAGTTTGGTCGTTGTAACAAATTTTATAAACTAACTGTAACTATCTATCAGAACTAAAAATATTAACTGTAATGTTTTAATATGTTAGATTTTTTGTATGCTATTAATATGGCTAAATAGCTTTAAGTTTCTTAGCTTAACATATGCTTTTTAAGCTAACTCCTTTTGTCAACTCTATTTAATGCAAATAAAGAGTACTAGCAAACCAGTGAACCAAATTTACACCAAAACCTGATTTAAAAAAAAAATGTATTTAATTAATTGAGAACTTCGGAGATTTTGTGTGGTTTCGTTTGACGAATTTCTTGAAAACCGGAAGTGCTACGTTACTCAAATCCGGTTTGTAGTCTTATCAGACTATTCTTAACTTATAACTTAAACATTCTCTTTATCTATTTCTTACGGTTTAGCCGCTGAAACAGCACCACAGACAGACGGACGGACGGACGGACGGACGGACGGACTTGTCTAATAGATAAGAGATTCTCTTCCATTCTATTAATAGGGAAACCGCTGATTTTTTTCGTTTGAATATTTAAATTTATGATCTTATTACGCTGAAACAGGTCTCAAAAAATATTTATACAATAAAGAGATCGAACTTTATCGTATATCCCTATGTAGTGAAAGGTTAAGGTGCGTAAAAGATAGAAAAAGTAAATTTTTACGGAGGTAGTATAATTCAGTAAGAAAAAGACCTATTACAAATTTGTTGCCTAGATATTTTTTGGAACGAAAGTTCCTTACGGCAGGCTTGGAGGGAATAGGGATTTTTCTGCGCGACCGAACTGAAAAAAATGTGATAGTAAAACCGTAAGAAAAAATGCGTGGAATAAAACCGTTAAATGAGACGTGGTGGGCTGCGTTTTAGTGGCATTATTACCAGGACTATATAACTCGTTGAGATACAACAACAAAATTATTTGCAATTTATTGAGGAAATACGATGTTGTTATTCAGTACACACTTGAAGATTAAGTACCAGGATATCGATTTTGCTGCGCGACCGAACTGAAAAAATGTGATAGTAAAACCGTAAGAAAAAATCCGTGGAAAAAAGTGCGTGGAATAAAACCGTTAAATGAGAGGTGCGCAGGCGCGACAGTCGCATACACAAGCGAGTTTGCAATTTGTGTCGATTCTACATTAGCCGAAGGAACTTCGTTCCTACCTGGTGTCCCACGACACCACATCATTTTATTTTTATTATAATAACAATCTTTGCTGAGTAACGGAAACAGATTATCTTTACCTTACTGGAGATTGATTATTATTGAAACTAGCCGAAAATGGGGGACTTTCTATCGTTTCCAAAGTTTTTTATGGTTCACTATATATTTTGAATACATTTCTCTCTACCTTTTAGTTAATAACTATTATTGATATTTTCTAACTTAAACAGTTACTTTAAAAAACCTAATTTACCCATGTTAATGAGTTTTGCTAACACTGTTACGAATTTTAAAAGCTTATTTGACCACCTAATTTTATTTTTAGAGTTAAATTGAGGATTATACCTGTGGGAAGTAATTTAAAATGAGTTGCGAGGAAATTCCCGTATTAATTATTTGACAGATAAACAGAATGATTAACCAAATGGACGGTTTTTAATTTAAGCGAGGCCCGGAAAATTACTTCGGTCGAGCTGGTATTAAATGTGAAACAACCTTTTTTTGTGTCTGGGAAATGCCTTACGCATCCTTTAACCACCGGGGGAGCGAGGAGAAAGTATGTAGGGGTCTTCCCTGCTTATTTCAGCCAGCCCTTGGAGCAGGGCCCTACCTATAGGCCCTACCGGCTCCTTCGTCAAAGCTAGTTTATATATGTAAATGTATTTTTATTTATGAATATTATGTTCTATATATATATATATATATCTGTGTGTATATGTATGTGTACGTGCTGTACTATATATATATATATATATATATATATATATATATATATATATATATATCTGTGTGTATATGTATGTGTACGTGCTGTGTATGAATATAAATGCGTATCTGTGGATGTGCGTGCATGTACGGGTATGTATATATAGTTAATGTGCAATTGTCTGACGTGTGCTTAAGATGTAATTTTATAATTTTTCAAAATGTAAATGTCGAAATGTCCTTTTTTTTTAGGTTCTTATTTTATTTTTATTATTATGTATTCTTTTATAATGATGTCGATTATGGCGTGATTCTCTAGGGCTAGTCTTGGGTTTGACAGCGGTGCAATCCTGTCATTCTCTATACAGAGTGAAGGGGAGGGACCGGTGTTGAATTTGGTTTTGGGTTCGGAGAGTCACGCCAGAATCGTTACTATAGCGCCTAATACGTCCTCAAACAGGCCCTGCCAGAATACTAGCGCTGATACAGTGAGAGAATATTTTCTCATTGTATCAGCATAAGCTGAGGCAGGGTCCTGATTGGCCATTTTAAACCTAATGTTTAATTTTTGTTCTTAGATTAAGTTTCTTTTTTATATTTTTTTTTCCTCTGTTTCTTATACCATGGCCAATAAAGATTTTTCATTTCATTTCATTTCATTTCATATAGCCCTGAACAGGGCCACTAAAACCAGACAATGCTCCTGCACCGTTCACCCGGCACGCATTCTGGGGACCGAGGTCCCCCCAATGCGCGCCGGGAGTGCGGGCGTGGTCGTTGCACCCGATTTCCAACTTCTTCTTCTTCGGCGCTACACTCTTGACAGAGTGGTCGTGGTCGTCACATCAGGATTGGTGGCGCGCTTAACAATTCACAACTGTAGCTTACTTTTTTTCAAGAATTCTTTGTTTAAAATTTGTGCTGAACACTAAAAATTATAAAATTAAAGTTATTCCCCTCTCTGCAAATCCTATTATAATTGAGATATTTGTGAATTACAATAATATTTAACTCTGTTATAATGATATAATATTAAGATATTTTATTTTTTGTTCGATGTCTATTTATGTTTGTAAATGTTGTGCACAATTGTAATTGGGCACAGGCATGCCCATAATTTTTCATATCTTTTTGTACTTGTGTTGTTTTTTTTGAAGTTATACTTCTTTAGGCGCGTTATGAAAAAATGATGAGAGTGAAATTTTAAGATGCGCGCGCATCACTGTAACACAAAATTTTAAATCGCTTTAGCGACCAACTTCATGCTGTTACTTTTGTGTTTACCGCACATTAAGAAAATCTACCAACAAAATAGAAATAGAATCTCTATTTAGTGGGTGCTAATTTCTAACGACTGGATTGTGAAGGCCTATCAAAAGTATTTATTAATCTGGAACAAAGGAACCAAAGCGCGATTCAGGAGACTACAGCGCCATCTCTTGACCATTGGTGTAGTAGAACCAAAAACCACATCTTTATTTTTTGTAATAAAGTAACAGTTATAGGTATTCATATTTATAATATTTATCCACACGTTTCTAGTTTGTATATTCGGAATACGTGTTTGAGTTTCATACAAGTGCAAATCACATATGTTCTAATAAATTATATTCAGTAGCGATTTTAATTGAATATTTTGATTATTTATTTATTTTTTCAAATTAAAACTGAACTTAATTGACTGTGTCCTTTTCCAGACTTTTTATTAATTTATTGTAATTAATTATTTGCATGCAATTAAAAACTAATTTTAAACGATGCCAAAGAAGGATAACTTCTCACGCGCCTACATAAGTACACGCACCCATTTTTGTCTGATGCCTGTTATTGTGCCATTATAAATAAATAAATAAATAAATACGCCGCCATTCGTCCCGCACTGCGGCCTTTCTAGTGCACTCGTGAAGTGGACCGTTCAGTGCCGCTTTTATCTGGTCGGTCCAGCGCATTGGTGATCTGCCGCGCGCCCTTACGCCCTCGACTTTGCCCTGCACCACCAGTCGTTCCACTGACGCATTTTCTCGGCGTGAGATGTGGCCAAAGAAAGTTAGAATACGACCGAAACGAAATTAGATTTCCAACTGGACACGCATAAATGTGAACCAATCTAGTATTGGATGTAACCAGAAAGAGGAGAGAACCCATTATCAGACACATTTTTAAAATGATGTGCTTAATAAATCCTAATCATCAGATATTTTACATTCTTGTCATTTGTTGCTGCTACTGTTTATAAATTTAAATTTCTTCCGTCCGGCCGAAATTTAGATGGTACACAAACGTCGCATTTATTTTTCTGCCAGAACAAATGAGAAATAGAACTTGGACAAAACGCTATTAAAATAAGCTGCAATTGTTCCGGCTCATAACAATGTTTATTGAACATTTTATCATTCACCGCGGATTGTGTTACAACGGATGCTACGCTATGCTATAAAATGGGGGCCTTTCTCGCATTCTTTTTTTATATTCTAGCAAAATTAGAATAAAAGTATCTTATGCACATCAAAACCTGTTTTCTAATGATACGTGGAAAAATATATAATATTTTTTTTAAAGTATATGAGTTTGTATAATTTATAATAATATAATATTGCTTTAATAACTGACAACTACACCTATTCATCGTTATACCGACAGTGGAAAAGCAAATCGCTTAAACGCCATTTTAATAAAGTTACAGAAACGAAGATCAACGTTTTTTGTTTTCACAAATAAAATCATAACTCATTGTAAATGAGACGTAACGATATAAAAATAAAAACATATTCATAAAATAATATTTTTAAAATTTTCCCCTATTAAAAAGTTAATTAGTGCCTTTACTTTACGAATTAGATCTCGCTTAAGCGAATATCAATCGGCACCGTGCCATACATTTTTGTCGAGCAAAAATCATAATATTCGCCAAATAGTAAGTAGGGCGTAATCACCATTGATTCAAAAATAGCAAAAAAATTAGTCGCTTCATCGTTGTGAACCATAAATTTTTTCAAAAAATTGGGTTTCATAGTCGCCAAAAAAGTACTCAAATCTTCACGAAACACAAACAGATCGATGCAGAAAAAAAACTGAATGAAATGATATACATACTAACTCATTTTCGACCAAAGTGGCGTCTTAGCGAAATTTGCCTTTCCATTGTTGATATTCAGAATAACTAATAGCACTGCAGCGATCTACCCTGAAGGCCCTGGGAGCGTAAATTTATAAATGAAAACTAATTAGATTTTATATGTTATTTTATTTGAAATCAGGCGAATATAATAATTGAGCTTAATCTATCAACGTATGGTTTGGTGCCTGAAGTCTATCTCCTGGAACATTCTATCAAACGACAGAAGATTCCCAATTTCAAATCTTAAAAAAACATGACATTACAACTGCCAGCCGTAGGCATTACATGAACAAAGAGTTTACTTAAACAAGGAGGCTGTAACGCAACAGACATTACATCCCTCCGGCACCGCTAAAAAAAATTATTTTGTCATACTAGATGACCGAACAATTTTTTTTTTCCTCCTGCATCGAGAGGGTTCGACAGTTCTATCTAAAAATCCCTACCTGCTTAAGGACATCAATACAACCGGGAGGCGGCCTTTACTACAGACTAGCCCTAATAATAAGTTTGCAAAACTTCTTGCAAAAAAAAACCTTTACGGGAATAGAACCCTAACAGTTTGCAAAGTTTATTGCAAAGACTTTACGGGAGCAAAACCTAAACAAAATCACTTGTACATCTCCCCCCTATGAACAAAGAGTTTACCCAAACAAGGAGGCTGTAACGCAACGGACGTTACATTACCTCTTATAAACGTTTTCTTATACCTGTGTACCATATTTTTTTTTTTGTAATTAGTACTTACGATTAAAAGGGAAAAAATATCAGTCATTCCTAAAATTTGATAAACTAATTTTTTATATAGTCATATTTTTTATATTATTTGCTTTTGTAATGGAAAGTGACTTTATGAGTCATATTGAAGTAATTTTTCAATTTGACGACTCTATATATAATACAGGGTGAAAAAAACAGCCCTTGCTGAGTTTCTTGCCGGTTCTTCTCAGTACAAGGTCTCCCGCCGTAGATTTGCGAACCGATGGCGTAGCTTTTCGACATTCACAAGTGCTTGTAACAGCCTAGACTGAATAAACGATATTGAATTTTGAATTTTTGGAAATTTTCATACTAAATAGTTGTGTTGTCGCTTTCACTGGACTTTAAGCACTTCTGAAACGCTCTTTGAGAGCAGTTGTCCCCTGGAAGCGAAGATATTAAGAGTAATTACCTTAATTAGAATACTCTTGTGCATTGTTCTAAGCGTTAAAAGGTAATTTCAGTTAAGTTTAAAACATAATGAGAAAGTTACCGGCATGGGTTTGTGGATAATAAAGTAAATTAGGAATATAATGTTGAACAATTTCTTCAACATACAAAAATCAGGAAAACAAGAAATGCTTTTATAGATATAGCAGCAGATAAAGATTTTATCTATACATATATATAAAACTCAAAGGTGACCGACTGACGTAGTGATCTATCAACGCACAGTCCAAACCACTGGACGGATCGGGCTGAAATTTGGCATGCAGGTAGATGTTATGACGTAGGCATCCGCTAAAAAAGGATTTTAATTAATTCTACCCTTATGGGGACAAAATAGGCAATGAAAGTTTGTATGAAACTTTGTCAATTTTAAACTGATCGGGCTGAGATTTTGCATGCAGGTATAAGAAGAATCATAGATGAATGTCATTGTTATAATACAAGCCTGAGATCAAAAACTGTAGTCTACACTTCAGCTCTACACCGAAGCGAAGCGAGGGCGGGCGCTAGTAGAATATAAAGTAATAAATAAATATCTAGTAAGTGATGTGTAATTTTTGTTCATGTCTGCAAAATGCGTGACCAAAACCTCCTCACCCAGGTATTTCGTGGTTTCGTCCCTGTCATTTCATCCAGCTCGTAGGCTTGAAACAAAATCATTTGTGTCTTTCTGTGATATTAGCAAAGTTATTTTTCGCCAAAATAATGTCTACGACGAAACAGAGTAACAAAATGAATAATCCTAAGGTTATAATTTTTATTGAAGTTATACTTCTTTAGGCGCGTTATGAAAAAATGATGAGAGTGAAATTTTAAGATGCGCGCGCATCACTGTAACACAAAATTTTAAGTCGCTTTAGCGACCAACTTCATGCTGTTACTTTTGTGTTTACCGCACATTAAGAAAATCTACCAACAAAATAGAAATAGAATCTCTATTTAGTGGGTGCTAACGACTGCATTGTGAAGGCCTATCAAAAGTATTTATTAATCTGGAACAACGGAACCAAAGCGCGATTCAGGAGGCTATAGCGCCATCTCTTGACCATGGGTGTAGTAGAACCAAAAACCACATCTTTATTTTTTGTAATAAAGTAACAGTTATAGGTATTCATATTTATAATATCAAAAGTATTTATTAATCTGGAACAACGGAACCAAAACGCGATTCAGGAGACTACAGCGCCATCTCTTGACCATTGGTGTAGTAGAACCAAAAACCACATCTTTATTTTTTGTAATAAAGTAACAGTTATAGGTATTCATATTTATAATATTTATCCACATGTTTCTAGTTTGTATATTCGGAATACGTGTTTGAGTTTCATACAAGTGCAAATCACATATGTTCTAATAAATTATATTCAGTAGCGATTTTAATTGAATATTTTGATTATTATTTATTTTTTCAAATTAAAACTGAACTTTATTGACTGTGTCCTTTTCCAGACTTTTTATTAATTTATTGTAATTAATTATTTGCATGCAATTAAAAACTAATTTTAAACGATGCGAAAGAAGGATAACTTCTCACGCGCCTACATAAGTACACGCACCCATTTTTTTATTTTAAAGCATGTAACCGCTTGATGTTTAAATCTAAAGAAAATATAACTAGAAAAAAATCCACGCGGACCAAGCAGCAGACGGGACTCGAACCCGCACCCTTCGCAATCCGGGCGAATGCACTGACCAATTATGCTACCGCGGCCCTCACGGACCGCGTCGAAATTCATCAGAAAATATAACTAATTTTTTTCTAGTTATATTTTCTTTAGATTTAAACATCAAGCAGTTACATGCTTCAAAATAATAAAAATTATTACTATAATTGCTATTTCTTTTTTCAATGTTTAATACTTTTAAAAGTATTCATTTGACATTGCGGGTTACCTATAATGCGAAGAGATGGCGCTGCCTTGCAGCTTAAGAATGGCTAAAAGAATTTCGACGCGGTTCGTGAGGGCCGCGGTAGCATAATTGGTCAGTGCATTCGCCCGGATTGCGAAGGGTGCGGGTTCGAGTCTCGTCTGCTGCCTGGTCCGCGTGGATTTTTTTCTAGTAATATTTTCTTAAAATCCTAAGGCTTTTATGACTGTAGTATGTCGTTAATGTGGTACTAATAGCTATTTAAGAGATATCGCACAATGCACCTAATGTAAATAGAGATAAGAATTCGATTGTATTGGCCTCGCGGAAAAAATGTACAGTATCATGGGTGAGGCCAGGAGATGTACTACGTGTTTTTAATTACAAATTAACTCTAAGAAAACAAGTTCCGCCTCTGCAAAAATAACTCTAAGGAAACCTCATTCAATTACCGAAACGACCAAACATGATGATTCACCGCGTAAGTTGACTCCATCTACTCAAGCTTTGTCCCCTAATTCGCCTTAAGAATAAATAAATAAATGATTACTTTAAAGTAATAAATATTGACAGTAGTGATAACGATAAATTAAATCTTTACTGACCCATGTTAATAATAACATACAGTACACTCACTAACATGCACCGTACACACACAAACACACACACACACACACACAAGCACAGTCGGTATAAAACAAAACAAAATTTAAATGTTTTCTTATTTTTGGTTAGTTAGGTACTTTAGATGGTTTAAATAAGGTTAATTTTTGTGCATCCCCATGACAAATATCATGGAAGGAGTCGCTGACGGTTGTGACACAGTTAATACTAGTACAGCCGTCAACGAACCTCTTATATGTGAAATATATTTAAGATCTAATTCCTCTAATTAGTATATAAGAGCAATTGTAATTGTATTGTATAAAAATAATGGCAAAAAAATGTTTTATGACAAATTCAGATTTTAAGTTGCTACATCAAAATATTGCGAGTATTTTGTCGGAGAAAGAAATACTAATCCTTGCTAATCTTGCTATTTTAGAATTAATAGAAGATAACAAGGAACCAGATGTTTAACCGAAACTTTTCTGGAATCAGGTCAAGAGAAATAATACGTCATGATTTTAAATTATTATATGGTTTCTTCATTGTGTAGGAAATAAAAAAGAAGCGACACTAAAAAGGGTTTTATTTGTAAAGAATTAATGTGCATAAGAAAATAAGCTACCCAAAAAACTTTTGAGTGTTGCGGGGTCGAAATCATACGTGTAGATTTTTATTTTTTATATAAACAATACCGTTATGAGATTCCAACATTTATCCATGTACTCTCAACAATTTATTATATGATTTTTTTGTTAAATATAAAATTAAAATTGTCACTTGAGGCCCTGTGTATTGCAAGAAGCCTTGCATACCATGTTTAGAAACAAACAAAGACATTATTATTATTATGACTCGCCTGATAGTAAGCGAGTACCATAGTCTATAGATGCTTCGTCATCATCATCATCATCATCATCAGCCTATTAATGTCCCCACTGTTGGTTGGTACAAGCCTTCCCTATGGATGGAATAGGGAGATTGGGCCATGACCCACCACGCGGGCCCAGTGCGGATTGGTAGGTGCTAACGACTGCAGATGCAGCCGGGACCAACGGCTTAACGTGCCTTCCGAAGTATGGAGGAACTCGAGATAGTAAATTTTTGTTCACCTATCCAATGACCGACCACTGCGAAAGTTGCTTATCTTCAATGATTGCAGCCGAACGCGCTAACCACTTGCGCAATCGAGCTCATTATATAGATGCTTGCCTGGCGCGGTCCGAAGGGGGGGTGGGGTCACAGGGGACATGACCCCCCCCCCCCCCCCAAAATCTAAGGTCATCTTGACATTTGGTACAAAGTAACGTCTTATAGTATAGATAAAGAAAAAATTGCGAAAACCGTGAATTTATAGTTACATCATAATATAATAAAAATATTTTTGAAAATTCAGGTGTGTACGGAACCCTCGGTGCGCGAGTTCGGCTCGCTCTTGGCCGGTTTTTTTATTAGTGTAATTAGTGATCCCCTCAAAATTTCAGGCTGCGACCGCGCCTGGAGCTCTACTCTCTTTCTCCGAAACGAAATTTCGGTAACGAACGAATTTCAAACGAAATTTCGCCAGTGTCTCTACTCTATTACATTTTCGAACAGGCACATTAACTTCGGAACCATAAACAGTTTTCGTGAACGAATGGAATGAGTCATGTTTGTGAGTTCTTTTTATCTCTACTTTTAAGAAAACGTTTTTTTTACTTGGAAATAATATAGGTAGTTTACGGAAAATTTTTTGATGACATTAAAAGAACCTTCTTTGACAGTGTTAGCCGACTAATTTGTAGAGTCGATACAATCTACTGTATGTCAACCTCAATTTGTCGTTTAATACTTTGAAGTATCGTAATTACAAAAAAATAATAAAAAAATGATTTATTTGTTAATTTTACATGCTAAAAATGTTACTCGAGCTAAGCAGCTATTATTAAAAATACTATTGCAAGTATTTTAGGCTTAATTAAAACAAAAATCTCAAAATGAAAATGAAAATGAAAAGGTAACACTTTTCATTTCGTCTATTTGAGGTTAAAATTTCGAACAATTATCTGTCAAATTCAACTTTTCCTTCGAAAGTTTTGTGAATTAGAGTAGGCTTGGAGAATTTAATTGTCAAAATATTTCGGACGAACGAATTTTCGAAATGAAAAGGAAACAGAGTAGGGAACGTGCGAAATTTCGATCGAAATTTCGTTTTTCGTTGAAATAGAGTAGGCCTCCTGATGCTTGCGATACTAAAAATATAACTTGTACCATTGCCTGGCCTGATCCAGTCCATTACCTCGTTGAGCCTTTATAATTTACATGGTCTTTGTAAATTCGACAGCAGTATACCTTTATCATGTTTTTAGCTTAGAATAAGGAGAGGCCTCTGTCATATCAACAAATACCGAATACGAAAAGCCATGATGTGAAGTACTTACACAATAGGAAGAATCACAAAATCTTGTGACCACGGAGCAGTGTGGGGCAAAATGTAATTAACTTCAAATTAACAATTTCAATTACAAATTGTAATTGGTGACTTTAATTACAAATTACTTGAAATTATTGAAATGTTATTCAGTTAACAATTACAATTAGCAATTGTAATTGTTAATTGCAATTACTCAATTACTTATATGTATATAATCTCTTTTAAAGACGAGGTAGTATTTCAAATAAAACTATTATATTATGATTTATCAAATGTTTATTTACGAGATAGATCAGATAAATTGTGTAATTATAACCACCTTTTTTAAAATTAAGACAATAAATGTTTAATTAATTTTAAATAAGACATTAATACTACTCTTTGTTCAAACATTTGATCAGAAAGATTGTAAAAAATTGTTAAATTAATCATTGTAGCATATGAGAACAATCAAACGAAATAAAGGTGCACGCCGCCGAGAGACTAGAAAAGTGATAGGTAGCTGTGTAGGTACTGGTAACGAGGTACACACTTACACATTCATAAATTCATAGCAAATTATACACTAAAACTTTGTTTGTGTTGTGCTTGTTGTGCTGCGTGTTACGAGTACAAGACTCGTGTACGTCACTCATACGTCACGCGTACATTATGTGTTTCACAAGTGCAGGACTGCAGGTGGCTCGATTGAGCAATCGTGTTGAAAAGTGCTTATTAGACAGATTTAGTTAATGTAAAACCTTCGGACAGTTTTGTGAGTTGCTTGAGCTTCAATCGTGGAAGCATCTTGACGTATAGTTTGTAACACCGGATCATCGGCATCAATTAATATAAGTAATTTTGTATAAAATTTAAATAAATAAAGTAATAATTTAAAGTTTAGTTTTTAAAAACCCTACCTGACGGCTCAATTCCGTAATTTGCGTACGGACATCAAGCTAATAACCGCTCAATTTTAGTAGTTTATTATGTTACCCTTAAAAAGTAATTGAGTAATTTGAATTACAAACTAATGTAATTTAAATCACTTCGGACGTAAGTTATTGAATTACAGTAATTTCAAATACATGTAATTTCAATTAAAGTAATTCAATTACTATTCATTGAATTAGTAATTAAATTACAAAAGTAATTAATTACGCCCAACACTGCCACGGAGCAAGCATGAATTTTCATGAAATATCACGAATACTATTAAACTAACAATTACACGAAAAAGTTACATCCCGACTTAGGAAAAAAATATCAGCATCTAGGAACGCCTCTAGAAGCACTCGCGCTCACTCATAAACAGCGTCTAGGCGAACAATTTTTAATATCCCCAAGGAAATGCCACTAAGGCGGAAATTCACAAGGGCCGTCGACAATGTTACGTTATTAAAATATCTTTGGAACTCACACCGACAACACACTTCAGATTATATTAACAAGTGCACCATAATACCATAGAAAGTGTACGCAAACTTTTTATCTGTTCATTTCAATATTATTGGCGTCGGAGCAATTTTGCTTTCCTAAAATCTATTATTATTATTTCAGGAATTTCTGAAGATATTCAGAATGTTTAACTTCTACAATATTGGCCGTTATAATGCCTTTGGGCATTCTTTTGCTATGTGAATACCCAATTTCAGTAATAAAGTGGGTTGAATGTTATTTATCGCGTGTTTTCTCATATGTTGGGCTGCGCACTAAAAAGAATATGGATTTCACTATTGTCTTTAGATTCAGAAACTTTAGCAGGTGATTTTTCCCTCGTTCTGTGCTCAGTGTTCCGTGAGACTCAAGCATATCTGTCTAGATTACGCTAGAAGAAAAAATAAAATTACAATTTAATAAAGGAATTCCCAGCGACGGTTAAATTTAACCTATATAAACCTTTAACTTATTTCTTGTAAGCTCGTGGCTCGTTTTCTTTCTGTATGATATTGTGCGCTTTGCTCAATAAATTCTACTAGTACAATACCTAATTATCTATTATACTCAATTTGTAGATTTTAATTCGATTCAAACATAATGATACTTATTGATGAACCCCGCTCCCAACCTGATTTGATCACTTCCATTTAATTTCTTAACAACATAACTGTTGGCTTCAAAGTCTAAAATCTATATATATATATATATATATCTTTATATGTATAATTCTTCTGTGAGTGTGTATGTCACTGAACTTCTCTTAAACGACTGGACCGATTTTGATGAAATTTTTTGTGTGTGTTCAAGGGGATCTGGGAATGGTTTAGATTCACAATTTTGTCCGCTGGACAACCCCTATTTTTTTAGGGCGGTACGAAGTTCGCTGGGTCAGCTAGTATATATATTTTTAACATGATCGTAAACATTGATTTACATGGCTATATGTTGCCAGAATAAATAAAAATCTTTGCTGCAGAAAGCCACTGATGATGTGGGAAGGACGGTCTCGCCACATCATGAATGGTTTTCTCCAGTTTGGCAATAATAAATGTAGTGAGTTTTTTCCTATTTGAGGCACTGAATTTTGAGAGATGAGAAATTCAGTGCCTGGGAAACTATTGTACAATGTTTCGTAAAAGGAACGAGCAAGGAAACATCTCTGTCCATTTAATTAAGCGATAGCTTCTAATGTGGTATTACAAAGCTGAAGTACCTTGGTCTATGGTTAAAGGCTAGTATGTTTATGAATCCATCACTAAATTGCCTTCGTGTTAATCAATATTAAATGTTATAGATTTATCAATAGGTACTAATATCACAATATTGTTACTAAAATTCAAAATTCAATATCGTTTATTCAGTCTAGGCTGTTACAAGCACTTGTGAATGTCGAAAAGCTACGCCATCGTTTCGCAAATCTACGGCGGGAGACCTTGTACTGAGAAGAACCGGCAAGAAACTCAGCAAGGGCTGTTTTTTCTCTCCCTGTATTGTATACAGAGTCGTCAAATTGAAAAATGACTTCAATATGAGGTAACTCATAAAGTCACTTTCCATTACAAATGCAAATAATATAAAAATTATGACCATATAAAAAACTGGTTTAACAAAGTTTAGGAATGCCGTGTCCTGCTGTTTAGGCAAAAAAAAGAAAATTAACGATTAAAGTTTAGTACAACGATTAATAGTATCCAATGAAGCAAGAGCAGACTCATCTCCGCTGGCAGCACCCGTTCACGAGCATGACGCATGAACCAGCCATCGCTTCGCTCAAGCATTTTTTAGCGAACGCAACGACCCGCCTCACACGACACCACCGAAGAGATTTTTAAGAGAGCATGACTACTCATTACCACACATGGATACTATGTTACAAAGATAGAAAAAAAAATATATAAGTACCAGAGTACATTATTATAACAAACTATAAACATAACGGCAGGACACATGCATGTGATTACCCAAACACTGTTGTCGATTCTGGTACTACTCTCTAGTTTCCCTGTGTTGCACAGGGATAGCTGAGTATATACATAAAGTGGCCAATGCAATGGTATTTAGAACGAAATCTATATATACTTATAATAAATCTGTAGAGAGGTCAATTCTGTACATGAAATATATTTTCAAAATAACTATCAGGGGGTGATTAGTGGTCGATACTGATGCCAAAAATGCAATCAGTAAAATTTTTGTCTGTCTGTCTGTCTGTGTGTATGTTCCTTATAGAAACAAAAACTACTCGACGGATGTTAACGAAACTTGGTACAATTATTTTTCATACTCCTGGGCAGGTTATAGTATACTTTTCATCACGCTACAATCAATAGCAGCAGAGTAGTGAAGGGAAATGTTGGGAAAACGGGAGAAGTTACTACATTTTTTAAGCTTCCGTCGCGTGTGCAGCCTTAATGGTTAAAGTTCATAGAAATCATGTATGACGGAAATATTCTACATAAAATTGTCTAAAAAATATCCTGCAACAGCATATGTCTATCTTTTATGGTTGACTCACAATAACACGTGTAATTATATAAATAAAGTCAAAGCCTGAGAACAAAAACTATAGTTTACACTACAGCTCTACACCGAAGCGAAGCGAGGGCGGGCCACTAGTAAAGAAATAAAAATACAGAAACCGACAGAAAAACCGAAAGAATTATTCTAAAAAGTGAGATTTACAGGGACATTTTCCTCCAGCTGGTAAACGTCCTTCATAGCATATCTTTCGCATGTACTTTATATCTAGAACACACCGAGCTCAGAATTTACCGCTGACACACATAAATACTTATTAGATAAGAAAATTAGTATATTAAAGATGGAAATCAGACTAAACGATGCTCTTAGTTATCGGGCGACACACTGGTTGTTTCATTCCCCATCTCCCGTCACCAGGAGTCAAATATACAAGATAAGCTTTTGCATCACTAGAGTGTCACTTCCGCATTGCTGTCTCGGACCTCATCGCCTACCTCGTGAAGACCTAAAAATCTTACCACTGCAGGAGTACATTGTCTAATAGTGTTATTTGGCTCCAATATTCTTTATGGTGGAGTAGCTTCCACAGTCTTTGATTTGAACGGGTAATACACTCTTTCCAAAAGCCTTTTTAAAAAGCAATATTAAAATTTACTAGTAAGAGTCTAGAAGCTATTTTCAGTGTTCAATTTACCAACAACATTTATCACCACTATTCCCCGACTTCCTAATAATTACACTTACAGGGAAACTCAATCATTAGTCTGAATTGTTGATAGGTCAGAAGTGTAAGAGGTTTCCAGCCCATATCACGTAGCAATTGTTTCCCGTGAATTTACTTGGTCATTCCAGAAAATCATTTTTTTTTCCTTTATAGAACTGACTTTTCGTTAGCAGATTCAATTGCGTGAAATAAAACGATTTTTGAAATAAAAACAAAACTACAACAACAATAGTATGATAGATATCAAAGGTTCTTCGAAGTTCATCGCTCAACTTGAAAATTTCTCGGAGTTTATACAGACTCTCGAATACAGGGGTATTGCCTGCTTAGATGGAATAAAAAAAACTATTAAGATTTTGGTATTTATGACTCATGTAACTTAAATATCTTCAACATTTAACAATATTATCTTTTATATGGTATGAATATGAGGGGTATGAATTTTGAAAAAAATGTTCATCACAGAAGCAATCTTTTTGACGAAATGTATTACTTTTAGGACATAACTTTATATTATAGTAATTTCTAAATTATAGGAAAGGCCTATGGCGACATTAATATGATTACTACTACTGTAAAAATATTTAGAAATTTTGTGTTATAACTGCTGTCGTCATTTTGATTATTTTAGATTGCCATAATTTGAAAATAGGACATTGGTATAGTTATTTTTAAATTAAATATTTTTTATTTGTATTGTGTGGTACATTTATATTATTGTTTTCTTATTGATATCACTTGAGATTAGGCAGAATAATGTTCAATGCCTTGTTTTGTAATGCATGCGGAGCTGACCTTTTATTAATATAGCATCTAATTATCGCCGATGCTTGTATCTTGCTATCTTGTATTAGTGTATATCTTGTTGGTCGCCCTTATATAAATAAATAAACTACGATGATTATTCTATAAAAGTACAAACTGAAGGACGGACCTTTCAACGCACAGCCGTAACCGCAGGATCCTCAGAAGTATAGCACCATACAATTTTATGTTTAGAACTTATAACTGCAGTTCAAACGCATAGTTTTTCCTGCAAATTACTATTTTAAGCTTCTGGCAGAAGAACACTTATTTGTAGGAAGCAGGAAACACGTGCACGAGCGTAAAGTAACTAATACAAAGAGATGTTATTCGCCAAATCACTTTGATGATGTTGTTATTTAACTTCAACCTTCATGCCGATACATTTACAAACAGTGTATAATATTTACTGAAGATTAATCAAACACTCGCTTCGTGTCAGTAGTAGTAATTAAATTTGTCAACAAGCGCGACAGTTTCGCTTACGTAAGCATAATTTGCCGGGGAAATTAATTTCCCTTATTTAATCATCATTAATTTCGGTTTTGTGTTATCACTTCGAATTGTGCGCCTGTTATTAATGTGGTCTGTTGAATTATCAACTACTTTTATTATAAAGGCACCATCAGTTAGTTCAAGGTCATTTTATTTACAAATGGGTACGTACATAGTCCAAGATACAGTTTAAAAAGTATCAAACCTAATCACATTTATTTGGTTAAGCAGTTAATCTCAAACAGAAAACCGTAGTCAAATACAAACAACACTGCTTCTTTATATCGATGTGTTTTTTTTTCATAATATTATTGGAGTTTACTCCTTAAGAATCGATTTGCATATATAAGGGGCCCGGTATGAGAAAAATGTGAGGAGTAAAATCTATCGATGAATGACATTAATGACCTCGTTGCGTTTTTGTGCGCAACTTCATCTACGCACCTTTCACTTTTAGCCATGGCAACGGATAAAAAACATTAAGTTATCACAAATGTCAATAAAATAAATAAACTAAAAATAGATAAAATCGGAGCAAAATTAATGAAAACAAATAAATAACAGAATATAGAGAAATGCCGGTAAGTGTCCAGCACTCTGGAATAGTGATTTTCGGTACAGATGGAATTATAATACATATTTACAAAATGATGACTAAAAGTGTGTGATATTTTTGAAATTGTGTGTTTCCAGAAATAAATAATAAAATATATGATAAATATCGCTGATGTTAGATGATAAAATGTGTGACATGGAACCTATGATAGTCGAAATCATGGGACGATTCCTGAGGTATCACTACTTGTAACCGACTTCTTCGGACTTGATTTTGTTTTGTGTCTGTTCAAAGACAATCGTTTTTAGAGTGTAAACTCCGTTCGTGCGTCGGAGCTGACACACACAATTTTTATTATTGAATTATTTACAATATGTCTCTTTAACTAGGTTATTCTTATTCAAATTTCAACGTGTTTAATAATATACTGTCCTTGCTCAAGGCTGCTATTTGATACGGCTAGGGGCGCGGGCAGAAGTCTGAAAGAGGAAGCATAGAAGGATAGTAAAGATAAAAGTAGGTATACAAGAAAATAGGGAGGTGAAAAACAAAGTAAAGAAAAGTTGATTCACATTAGTCCCGTTAAATACTACTCGTTTGCTTCGAGTTGGCCGTCGATAGCCATTCTGTTAGTGGGTAAGGTTTCAGAGCTTTAGTGCCGAATATAAAATAACAAATATTTTATTTTATTAGTAACAAGAACTGGGTCAAAAAGCAACATTATTGAACCGCTACACAGTTTTTACGGTGGCTTAGCAGAATCGACAACCTAGTCGAGGTAATTTCCTGCGCCATGTTTAAAAATGTTGTCATGTTAGCCACCTTTTCGCGCATTAAAGATAAAAGTACTGTAACGCCCGTAGCACGGTAATATTATCTATACAGTATTGTGACTCCGCCCTGTCCTTGAAAATAAATGCCTACACCGAACGCTGCGTTGGCACGCGGTAGGGCCGCCAGCCTACAGTACGAGTATTTTATGTAGTTTTGTTCTTAACGCGAGTGTAGGTAGATTACTCGTTTGGCTCTTTTTTCATCCTAACCACTTATTTATATATTATTCCAGATATTTACACGATGGAAAAACCGAAATACCTAAATATTAGAAACAAATAACGTACTAGTAGATAGGTATATAAAAATATTCTATAAAGGTAAGACACCTTTCCAATATTTCAGGTAATTTAAAAAATGATATCTCTGGGTGTGTTATTGAAGAGTTCAAGCAACCAAAAACAGCAATTGTGCTGTTGTACGATATTGATCGTCGTTTGTTCTTTTCCATACTAAATTATAGTAGGTATCTACTTAATTAAATCAAATATTTACAATACAAAACGCATGTTTAAGCACGGCTAACTGCATAAAAAACAATTCAGACCGTTCGGTCGTCGTTGCGGCGCGGCGGCGCATTCGCGACTGGGTGCACGCCGAGAGCACATCGAACTCGAGTGGCGTAGGTATGGCATATTATTACCGTGCCCGTAGTGTTACGGCCTCTTTGTTTGTTTAGTGCCTACGGCTGGCAGTTATATTAAAATAAATAATAAAGAATTCAAATTTATTTACAGTATTACAATATATAGAAAATACCCACAACTTAAAAACTACCGTATGTATAAAATTTAAATACAAATAGGGTATTTGACAGTATTAAAAATTAAGTGCCAATTGTTAGCATCTGTGTTTAGAATGAATATTGGCAGGGGTTTTTACTATTTTTACAACAAAAATATTCATAATTTTACTAAAAACCCACTAAAAAGATAATAGTTTTCTTATCTATTGTCACATGACCCAAAACGCTTGAAATTGGCGGAGCCTAAAATGACGTCACACGCAAGTAAACTTCCGGTTAAAGTGACATTACATGTGTATCGTTTGACGTTTTACACACGTCACACACTAGTAAGACGCCATATTGTCCAGAAAAACGTTTTCGAGGCAAATTGAAAATGGAGCTTTTGATTTGGTTATTTTTACTGAAATACACAACCGAATGATGAATATCCACTTTTTACGGACTCCATAAACATTAGTCAATAACGTGAGATCGTTTTCTATAACTTGTCAAATACCCTATTATTTTAACCTACTTATTGATAATATCTAATTTAAACGTCAATAAATAAATAAAGTTTCGTGCATTAACCCGTAAAAACTAGTTTTATTTAATGAGTGATGTGCGTGAAAACCTAAGAAACAAATATGAAAAATATGTCACCCCCAGCGCCGCCGTCAGGAATGGTGTCCGATAGGCTGGCAGCATTGCCACATTGAATGGCAAGGCTGATTTGTTGACCAAGATAGCTGCCAGCCTTTTGGTCTACAGTCACTCCAGTGAGTCTCTTTGATAATTTCTTAAATTAGGAACGAGCGCTTTAATAATTTTATTATAAATATTTGAATTATACAATGCTTCGAGATTTAATTCAGGGACAGACACGATAGGTTGGATATAATTAATAGTAATTTTTATTTCTGAGTTCAAATAAACATAATTTAAAATCAAAGTGTCTTAGGCCCGTATTATAGAAAAACTAGCAAACCAGTGAACCAAATGTTCACCAAAAAAAAAATGCATTTAATTAATTGAGAACTTCGGAGATTTTGTGTGGTTTCGTTTGAAATAGAAATCACGTGATTTCTCGAAAACCGGAAGTGCTACGTTACTCACATCCGGTTTGTAGTCTTATCAGACTATTCTTAACTTATAACTTAAACATTCTCTATATCTATCTCTTACGGTTTGCCCGCTGAAACAGCACCACGGACGGACGGACGGACGGACGGACTTGTCTAATAGATAAGAGATTCTCAGTGATTGATCTAGTCTTGAGCATAGTTAGAAAGGGATGTCGCTATATATAGCACATAGCGATATCCCTTTCTAACTGTACTCAAGACTAGATCAACACTTAATTGTCATTCCGTAATACGGACCTTAGTATCTATCTCTGAGTTACGTCTCCCAGGTTCTCCCATCAAAATAACCTCACAGTACCTATACCTAACCGATAAAAAATCAAACGTATTTTACGATTCATTATATGTATTAATATGAACACCGATAAAACCAGAGATACGTGAACACAATAAATTTTCCTAATAGCTCTGAATCAGGCTCTGCCGTGTCGCGGACACGTAAATGAGATTCATATTTTTTCTTCATAATATTTTTTTTGAGGTTCGCTCTTTTTCAATACTTTAAATAAACATAAAGCTGAAAGCATTATTTTTAAATGTTTTAACGCCAAATCTTATTTTTTTATAAGAATTTTAATAATGATTTATTTCAATATCATGTTTTGGTTACATTATTTTGAATAGTGATTGAAGTGTCACCTTTTAAGCAAAAAATGAATGTGCCAGGTGACAGAAGCTCTTTCATAGCTACTTGAATTATTATTAAATTACCTATGTATAAGTACCTAACCTTCTACTTACATTAAGTGTCAGCAAGGCATCTTCAAATACTCGAGGTAAGTATTGCAATCCAAATTTCATTGCTGATAGTCAATCACTCTTCCTATTTCACTTTGGTTACAAATTACAAATATGTTGTTCTTAAACAATTAGAGGAAACAGCATAATTATTATTATCATCTTCACCCAAATATTTTCCAACGCTATTGCATTGCTACGGAACAAAGCTGTAAGATTTCTCAGATCAATCGAACTTATTGATAAATAATGATAGTTTCACCTCTATTTTTATATTCAAAGACAAAACATGAAATAGTTAAAAAACCACCGCATTGGTACTTCCTACAGAACATTAGATTTAGCATTGATCTAATTTCCAAATTCAACAAATTGTTAGTTAAAAAATACTTTAACGTTTTCCCGTACGCACGGAGGTAGGTACTTACCTAACCCGATAAAAGCATAATTCATTGTGACTTCTGAAAACAATCGTCGACACAAATCCCAGGCTCTGGGGGTCTATTTTTCAAACTGTCACTCCATTTCTGACGGCCGACGGGTCCCATTGTCTGCCGCAGAATCGCGCCGAGACGATCGGCAACTGTTGAATGTTGATTTTCGGCTTTCATTCTGTCTTTTTTATGTTCAAATATTTTTTTGGAACGTCGTCATTCCAATGTTTTCTTGTCACAACGCAAACATTTCTAAAAATGCTGAGGCTACCAAGGCTACCTTTTACCAAAGTCATTTATATCTAAATCAAACGAAATAAAGTTGTTTAGTAAAAATTAGGTTCTTTATATAGATAATTGTTTATTTGTTAAATTCTCTTTTGTAATTTTTATCTATATTGCGATACCCTGACAGGGTTCATGTTAGGTACTTTAAGCATTTTGTAACTTGTGACCATCTACGTAACCACATGAGCGCAATAAATTGAATTGAATTGAAATCATTTTCGACGACCTCCGCGGCCGAGTGGTTTGTACGCCGGGTTTCATGGTGTCGCCGACTCGAGAGGTCCCGGGTTCAAATCCCGGTGGGGGCAGAGATGCTTGTGTGATGAATACGAGCATTTGTACTCCAGTCATGGATGTTTAATATGGATTTCTATATAAATATACTTATATATGTACTGTATATGTATTCTATCCGTTACCCTAGCATCCCATAACACAAGCCTTACAGTGCTTACTTTGGGGCTAGGCTAATTGGTGTGAGTGTTGGAAATATTTATATATTTATTTATTTATATTTTAAAACTTCATTTGACTATAAATAATGTTTTCTACAACTTAAGCATAATGTCTCTGCTTAGCCCGATGGTTGACTGGTAGAGAATGCCATGTGGCATTAAGTCCGCCATTTGTTGTAAAATGACAATAAAGAGTAAATAAATAAAAAAATAAGTTTACTTCAAAAACAAAAAACAGAATAACACTCCTTTATAACACTGAATACAAATAAGAAAACCTCTAGAAATATTATAAGTGTAATAAAACCGCAATAATCTGTTATTATAAGTGATGGAATGTCATATATGTGACAATAGGCGGCAGACACGCCTTGGCGCACTTGAGAGTGATGTACCCATAGAATGTACTAGTATATAGGGAAGATGTACAACATGTGCACAATAGCGCATGAAATTGATTAAAGGTGAAATTTTAAAAGAAGTGGAAAAGATAACTCAAATTATGATACATAAAAAAGAGTATCAAGACCGAAAGGATAATGGCGAAATATTTGTGTAAATAATTCTTTAGAGTCTATAAATCACCATACATCATCAGAAATACGAATAAAATAAACTTAACGAATTTATCAAATACTTGAGGAGGGTTATCTAAGTCTGGAATTAAAAACTTAATATTAAGGAAACTCAATTGACAAATTCTTAAGTAATGACTTTTTCTATAGTGGCTTAGCGTCATTTCAAGTCTTTTGAGCCTACTATTTTAAGTGATTTCCTTGATTAAATCATCTTCAAGTATGTTGTTTGTATGTTTAGCATCGCCTTACATTTAAACTATATTTAATTATCTTTCAGAAAGATCATGAAATATTGTTTAATTTAATATTGCAGTGAAAGCAACTAACACAGCAAAATGATATTTATTTATTATCATATATATATATATATATATATGTATATATGTATGACCACGCAAGACTTTTTATGGAGTAGTCCGTTTTGATAATTCTTTTTTTAATGGAAAGGGTATACCCTGTAGTTGGTCGCATATGAATTTGGAAAAAGGATCTACCCTAAGAGTGGAAAATAGGGGTGCTTGTTCACTCACACATTTTGATGCCGAGTTGTATATTACTAAAAAATATAGCAACAAAAAATTATAAAATAAAACCTTTTTAACAAACAAATTAGACTGGCGAAAAGTAAAAAATAACTAACCCTTTTTTATCTTTAGTCAGATTAATATATGGTGTCGGTGTCATGCAGGTCTGATAGATCTGAGTTCCCATTTACTATTTGGGTTAGCCTGGCACTTAATTTGACTAAACATAAAAAAAAGTTTCATTATTTTTATTTTCTACGGTTATTTCTCTTTTGTTAACAGTTATATAGCGTGCGTTCCACTAAATTTCCGAGCAACAATTGTCCACGCACCGTGTGCGTTGAGTTCGTGATAAGTCCTCTGCGGACAATATTGTCATAATACAAAGGACAAAACTCCTCCGTGAAAAAAGAGTCCTTCGGCTGCGCAGGCCATTAATGTACTAACCATTGGTTTATTTGGTATTTTGTGTAAGTGGATAGCGCGTTCAGTTTGCCCCCCATGACAACGGCTAACTAGAGCCGAGGTCCGAGTCTCAGAGACGCCCTCTAGTTGAGCCGACCCTCCTCAGGTTTGAGTGGTCTGGGACTCCAGACGGAGAGGAGACTCCCCCCGTGGGGAGACGCCATCCGCCTGGAATACCTCCAGAGGCACTCGCCAATTCTCGGCTTGAGGTCCCCTTAGGATCTCGCCGTCCCCAAACCCGGTGACGCTGTAAAGGTCATCTGTGACCAACAACATACACACTCAAAAAAAAAAGTGTTCAGTTTGCGATCCTGGAAGATAATGGCGACCTGACCTCAAACTTGTTATCTGGAGCTTCTCCGTGCTTCGGAATGCATATGGGTGGGTCATGGCCCATTCCCCTTATGCCGTCCATCTCTCCCTCCTACATTCCGGGATCCATTAAAAGAGGCAACTTGCAGACCGGCAAGGTGAGTATGGCTGGTGGGGCAGGTACAACGGCTGCAGCAGCTATCATCACGTCTAGACTCCATCGTCACTTAAAATCAGGTGGGATGGAGTCATTTGTCGGTCCTTTTAAAAAAAAAGGGTAGGCCCGTGCCCCAGCAGTGGGGGTGTTCATATGCTGATGTGGTGGTGCTTTCCAATGTGTTCTGTATATAGTTGATTAGAGCCTGGTGTAGCCTGCAGCTTCGTTCTACGATTGTGGTCGTATATTTTTACCCGACTGCGCAATCCAAGAGCGCGAAGCGCGACGCGCTAGATATTCAAGAATAGATATTTTTTTTCAATAATGGGTCCCGACTCTTAAAGTAGCTTTGTTCCTTACATAACAGAATTATAGAATACTGGACTTCTTTTTTTCTTTTCAGTTTTTATTTGAAGTATAATTAAGCAGTCGGGTTTTTTGATTTTTTAATTTACCTTTTTTTATTCCGAATTACTCCTAGTGACTTTTTCTAACGATTCCATCTTTATGGAAGATCTGTGCCATCTTATGTTAAAGGGATGTATCTCATCCTATGGATGCTTGCGATACAAAAAATATCACTCGCGCATACCCAATCCCCAACCCATGTAGCCCGGGAACCCTACTCGCCAGCAGAAACAAAACACCACCAAAAGATAGTGTTATTTTACTGTGCTCTTCGGTAAGGTGAAGGTTACCTACTTCTCCAGACGGAAAATCTGCTATGCCTGGTGGGGATCCAAAAAAGTAGCTGACGTGAGAAGAAAACGGCTCTCGAATCTATTCTATGGTAAAATGACTTAACACTTCACATCTGAACTTCTCTGTCACTTAACATGAGGTGGGGTGGAGTCATTAGAGTATTTGACAGTATTAAAATAAAGTGCCAAATGTTAGCATCTGTGTTTAGAATGAGTATTGGCAGGTGTTTTTACTATTTTTACAAAAAAAATAGTCATAATTTTACTAAAGACCCACGAAAAAGATAATAGTTTTCTTATCTATTGCCACGTGACCCAAAACGCTTGGGATTTGCGGAGCCTTAAATGACGTCACACGCAAGTAAACTTCCGGTTAAAGTGGCATTACATTGTATCGTTTGACGTTTTAACAACAGTCATGTGACGTCACATACTAGTAAGACGCCTTATTGTCCAGAGAAACGTTTTCGCGGCAATTTGAAAATTGAGTTTTTGATTTGGTTATTTTTACTGAAATACACCACAGAATGATGAATAATATCCTTTTTACGGACTCCATAAACATTAGTCAATAACGTGAGATCATTTTCTAAAACTTGTCAAATACCCTTTTGTCGGACCTATCTATAAAAAAGCACTACTACCTACAAAACATTGTTGTATTTAATAACAATGTAAAGAAATATGGACCGCCAAGTCTACAAATCTTGTTGCGGGCCGTTCATTAGTTGCTATGTCGTAACGATTACTTAATTTAATTAAGGCCAGTCTTCTCGTTACAAATGAAGTGTTTACTGATAGAGATAAACTTTAACACAGCAATAATGGATGGCCGGTTGCGAGTGTAGGTACAGTTTCGGCAGACGCGCAAAAGGCCAACTCTGATGTGTACAGTCTGCAGAAAAGTGAAGTAATTAATTTTTATGTTTTTATTTATTTTTAAGCATTTTACTGCTAGATGTTTAAATCTAAAGAAAAGTTTACTAGAAAAAAATCCACACGGACCAGGCAGCGGACGGGACTCGAACCCGCATCCTTCGCAATCCGGGCGAATGCACTGACCATTATGCTACCACGGCCCTATTGGTCGCGTCGAAATTTTCCTAGCCTTAAGCTGCAAGGCAACGCCATCTCTTCGCATTGTAGGTAACCCACAATATCAAATGAATACCTTTTCAAGTATTAAACATTTGAAAGAAGAAATAGCAATTATAGTTATGTTTTTATTTATTTTTAAGCATTTAACTGCTAGATGTTTAAATCTAAAGAAAAGTTTACTAGAAAAAAATCCACGCGGGCCAGGCAGCGGACGGGACTAATTAATTTTTTTTTTTAAAAGTCCTTAATTTTTTCTACAAGACGACTGCCAAACGGTGTTGTGCGTTCATGAATCTACTTAATATCTATGTTTAATATGTTTTTTTGAGCGTTTTCTTTATTTCACCATGACACAACCTTTTTTTCCAAATGCCTTAACGGATTTCATTCAATGTTTAGAGTATCTTTGAAATCCTTACATCACTGCGAGTAACACTATGTTTTTTTTAAATAGTTGCCATTTTCAATATTTTAAAAATATATCTGTCATAAACCATAATACCTAGTTGGACTGTTAAAATTTCAACAGATCGGGCATATCTATTGGAACTACAAATCATAAAACTGAAACAGAAAAATTAAAAAAAATTGTGTGTGTCAGCTCCGACGCACGACCGGAGTTTACACTCTAAAAACGATTGTCTTTGAACAGACACAAAACAAAATCAAGTCCGAAGAAGTCGGTTACAAGTAAAGATACCTCAGGAATCGTCCCATGGTTTCGACTATCACAGGTTCCATGTCACACATTTTATCATCTAACATCAGCGATAATCATCATATATTTTATTATTTATTTCTGGAAACACACAATTTCAAAAATATCACACACTAGTCATCATTTTGTAAACATGTATTATAATTCCATTTGTACAGAAAATCACTATTCCAGAGTGATGGACACTTACCGGCATTTTTCTATATTCTACTATTTATTTGTTTTCATTAATTTTGCTCCGATTTTATCTATTTTTAGTTTATTTATTTTATTGACATTTGTGACAACTTAATGTTTTTTATCCATTGCCATGGCTAAAAGTGAAAGGTGCGCAGATGAGGTTGCGCACAAAAACGTAACGAGGTCATTAATGTCATTCATCGATAGATTTTACTCCTCACATTTTTCTCATACCGGGCCCCTTATATATGCAAATCGATTCTTAAGGAGTAAACTCCAAAAAAGTGTTGACGGAACGTGATTTTATGCTCGATCTATCTACTGTAAAATCTTTTAGAAAGTTAAGGATGAAAACGAAAGGTTCGTTTTCATAAATATACGAGCTCTTTCTGTATCTGCCATCAAAAGGGCTCATGTCATTTTTCTGCTAGAATATGAATTTTGCGTTATGGAATATTTTAAAGGAACCGTTATGTAAAGTGAGCCGTTATTCACTCAAGGCACGTTAAATTACCTAATATTGTGCTAGAATACGTATGTAATCAGGAGCATGATGCCGTTGAATGGATGGGTAATGGTTTTTTGAAGTGAAAACCTCTTTAGTGTCGTTGTGACTTGAGATTCGATGAAACAGAAGTAGAGTATTTGACACAAGATAGGTATCCGTAATTTTAAAATTTACTATAAGAAAACGTTAGCCGAATGGTAACAGTCTTGGGGTCGTCACCGAATGATCGGTGGTTCGATTCTGAGCTGGGTTTTTTTTTTAATTGTTTTAATTTTCTTTCGAAACAATTTAAGTATAGAATATTTAAATTTGCCCAGTATTCCTGAATAGTTAACTATGAAACGTTTGGTAGGTGCCTAAGTTGTTTATTTATACAGGCTTGGTTTTCATCAACAATCCTTACCTTTCCAATGCTTGCATTGCAATTTTTTTTAGTAAGTATTTTTTTATAAATTAATATTTCGAAAAAACCTATTCTAAGAAAAACATAACAAAAAAAATAAAATAAAAAAAGCTGGTAACAAATAAAACAGTAACGTGTTCACATTTTTGTAGGGGTTTAGTTGTTTATTGTTTATAACTGACGGGACAATCTTGAGTAACATATGGATATATCACACTTTAAGATTAAATAATGAAAAAAAAAAGTTTACAGAGTTAATCACAACGCCACCCACATATTTTTCCTCAAATAAAGAGCAGCGATAAGGATGCTTTCTAAAGCGTGCTAATATGCCAAAACAGGACCGCACACAGAGGAAAATCAAGTATCCTCGGATGTTTGACTGGGAAAACTTTTATAACACTCAAGTGTCATGGGACGTTTGGGAGGGTACAAAGCTTGAGAAAAGGCCTCAGTATAACTGTGGTGTCTTGCATACGTGTACGTATTATACGTTTGTACAGTTATTTCAACATTTTTGTATGTATCGCAAAAGCAAGGCAGTGTTTTTGTAATTAATCAACTCTGCAATCTTGCGGGGTACCGGGTTTGATCCCCGGTCGGGTCAACTTATAAAATTAACATTTTTTTATTTTCTCTGGTCTAGCTGATCATATCTTTGTAGAATATATAAATAATTTGTTTTTAATTCGTTTTAGTGACGCCATCTATCCAGTAATTAAGGATTATCTTTTACGATTATGGCAGTGATTTTTTAGCAAGACTAGCATATAAGCATGCGTGCTTTAAATTATCTAACCTTTAAAATAGTTTGCTTAAAATTCCTTAGATGGAGCGTGCGATCGCAAGTAGATTTATGAAACATGGTGTCTAAGTTAAATTAAATAGTACATTAATGTTCCATTTAAAGTGATTAGTTTAATAATTTCTTATAACATAACGCATATATACATTTTTTTTATTAAGCTATTATTCATTTTTCGAAACAATATAAGTATAAAATATTTGAATTTAAACACAGGTGTTGTCTTTAAAACGAACCTAGTCATGAAGGACTTTAACATGTTCACATTTTGGTAAGTTTCACTTCTATCGCATGTGAACAGCATATGCCCGTTTTTTTTAAAGCTATATAGAAAATAGGGATGTCGAAAGTTGAAACAAAATATCGATATATCGATACATCGATATTTTAAAAAATATCAATATCGGCTTCGATATATCGCGAAAAAAACATCGATATATCGATATATCGGACCAATTTTCCCAAAAATATCGTACAGTAGCTCACGAAATATGACACGCGGAATAATAATGAAACGAAAATTATCTCCCTAAAAATAGACCCTATTTTCCAATGATGACATAGACAATACTAAATACAGCACAGATCATAGATATGTTGAATATCATTAATCTGAGATCCAGTTACGATTTTTCCAGATACGAATTTAGTTAGATCGTGATATGCCGCTAATAATTAAAAAAATATCGTTTTTGATACGAATTTCGATATTGGTTATTTTGTATCGATGTATCGATATATCGAATCAAAATATATCGGCAAAAAATATCGATATATCGAACAAAAAATATCTATATATCGGTACATCGATATATTTTCAACAAGCCTAATAGGAAAATGACTCTACCTTACCTGATATTAAGTGATGATAAAGTCCAAATACGAAGATAGCTGGTACAGCAGTTATAAACTGCCACACCAACCATCCTCACCTAGCCGGCCTGCAGAAATGCTTCTTCACGCCTCTCTTAAAGGACCTCAGATTGTAGGAAGAGAATAAGTGCGCGGGCAAAGAATTCCACTTGCGAATAGGACGACAAAGAAATGAGTCACCAAATTTATTTGTTCGTGTATTAATGGTGGCATAAACGTTTATTGTAAAGAAATAAATATTTCCAACACTTAAGCCAATTAGCCTATCCCCAAAGTAAACACTGTAACAGTATTATTATGAGAAACTAGAGATAGTGGAATGATTTCCACTATTTATATTTGATCATAAGGTAACGGATAGAAATGCATTTTAGTGCAATGAGACATAGTTGACTTTTAACATACAATATAAGTATATTTTTATTGAAACCGATCTGATGTTAGCGCGACTGGAAGACTGGAGCTACACATTTATTGCCGAATCAGTTATCTTTGCAAGTGGACATAATTTGGGTAAAGTAGAAAATATTTTATTTTACTAAAAAGTTACTTACGAATATATGTTTCTCTTTCTGAGGTGATCGGCAGTCCTTATATCAATATCCTTAAGAACGTAAAAAAATCCAAATATATAGTTACACTAGCTGACCCAGAGAACTTCGTACCGCCATAAAAAAATAGGGGTTGGTGGTAGAAGGGTAAAAATTAATGGTTGTATTTATTTTTGTATGATGTATCATAAAAAAATAAAATATCTAAAATTGAAAAAAAAAATTATGGGTGGAATACCCTTAACATTTAGGGGGATGAAAAATAGATGTTGTCCGATTCTCAGACCTACCCAATATGCACACAAAATTTCATGAAAATCGGGAAAACCGTTTCGGAGGAGTTTGACCACAAACACCGCGACACGAGAATTTTGTATATTAGATATACATAACTAAGATTTAGGTACAAATAAGTTCGTATTCATCATATACAAGCATTCTACTATGTCAGAGTATTCGAACACTTCTGAGTAATTTATTTGTAGTCTACAATTGACGACTTCCGTGGTACGAGTGGTTCACCGGGTTTCAACGTGTCGGTGGTGTCAACGTGTCGTGGGGTCCCGGGTTCGAATCCCGATGCGGCAAATGTTCGTGTGATGAATACGAACATTTGCACCTAAGTAATGGATGTTTATATATGTTTCTGTATTTCTATACCTACTTATACATCTGTCAAAACATATATGTATTCTATCCGTTATACAAGCCACCTAGTATGCCTTGATACAAGCCTTACAATGCTTACTTTGGGGCTAAGCTAATTGATGAGAGTGTCAGAAATATTTTTTTATTCAGTCGCTTTTTGGGGCTTTCTTCGAATGCCATTTGATTCGTGACAGTGACATTATATCCAAATTTCGATAAATTGATTTTAAATAGATTTATTTAATACTGATGTTGAAAATTTGACATGTAAATTTAGTCTAAAGAAAATATTACTAGAAAAAAATCCACGCGGACCAGGCAGCAGACGGGACTCGAACCCGCACACTTCGCTATCCGGGCGAATGCATATACTAATTATGCTACCGCGGCCCTGATGGCCACGTCGCAATTCTTCTAGCCATACTTAAGCTGCAAGGCAGCGCCATCTCTTTGCATTGTAGGTAACCCACAATGCCAAATGAATACTTTTACAAGTATTAATCATTTAAAAGAAGAAAAAGCAATTATAGTTAAAAAAAACTTTTTTTTATTTTTTTTTCTTGTTATATTTTCTTTAGATTTAAACGACAAGCAGTTACATTCTTAAAAAAATGATAAAAAAATATATAATCTAAATTTAAAATTTCGGCTAGAAATCTGGAATTTTCATTATTTCTTAAATAAATCAATCATGCTTTTAATAACTGACACACCGCTCATCTACTTATTCGACTTATCTTTTAATTATTTATTTATATTTGATCTTATAATAAATTCGATCTAATTAGATTTTGATAATTTGCATTGCAACTGGCATTCGATATGGCTTATAAAACCCCTTTTTTTGTAGTGCATCTTTGTTAGTCAGCATACGGATATAACAAGACAGTCCCAGTAATGGTTGCTTATGAGCAATACCTAAATGATGACTTCATCTCTACGCAAGGTCTTTAGATCATCATAGACTGACTAGTTTACCCATTCACCTAATTTGTTAGTCTAAGGTCTTCTCACGGTATTTGTGTGTGAGTATGTATATACTAAATCCATAAATTTGAGTCGAAATTTTAGTCCACTAAAGTTTCAACTCAAATTGGTAGTACTCGAGAAAGGTGTTATCTTAAAATTAAATATAAATATGTACAAATTGTTACTGCCTAGTAACTCCTATTAAATATATAATCACATAGACTTAAGACAACCCATAAAGGTAACTGATTCAACAAAGATATTATAAAAAACCCGAAACCAGTGAAATATAATTTAAAATGTCAAAAAAAATGTCTTACCAGCGTATCTCGATAAATCTTTTGTTATTCGTCTGAAAATTTTCCAATTAATTCTGCCGCTCATGATTTTCTGAAGCAAACAACTCCACTGTAGGCGTAATGACAGTTCTGGGTAAGGTTTTTTTTTGTCATTTTAATGTGCCCCCTTCATTCCATTAACCTACTTCGGTAGATCTACGAGAGTCGGTGCGTAAATTTATTACACTGAATGTTAGTCTAGATCTGTTACGTAGATAATTATGGCGGATGGGAAGGCTTTGCGATATAATAAAGTTTATAGCTCTGGAAATTTAATAATGAGCCGACGACGCGATGTTACGTAACCACCTGGCTGACGGAGACGAGATGAAAATTGTTAAGTATCATTTTTATTTGTTTCTGAGATTCGTTATTTTTTTGAAGTGAAAACTTCTTATGATTTTATTTATTTTTTAAGCATTTAACTGCTAGATGTTTAAATCTAAAGAAAAGTTTACTAGAACAAACCCACGCGGACCAGGCAGCGGACGGGACTCGAACCCACATCCTTCGCTATCCGGGCGAATGCACTGACCATTATGCTACCACGGCCCTATTAGCCGCGTCGAAATTTTCCTAGCCTTAAGCTGCAAGGCAGCGCCATCTCTTCGCATTGTAGGTAACCTACAATGTCAAATGAATACTTTTTCAAGTATTAAACGTTTGAAAGAAGAAATAGCAATTATACTTGTGATTTTATTTATTTTTTAAGCATTTAACTGCTAGATGTTTAATTCTCTTCGCGAAGGATGCGGGTTAGACGGGACTCTAACCCGCATCCTTCGCTATCCGGGCGAATGCACTGACCTTTATGCTACCACGGCCCTATTAGCCGCGTCGAAAATTTCCTAGCCTTAAGCTGCAAGGCTTTTTTTTCTAGTAAACTTTTCTTTAGATGAAAACTTCTTTATCGGCGTTGTACACTTTTTTTTGTATGGGTCAAAGATGTTAAACTCGCATCAGGTTAAACACGTGGGCTGATCGCATCATGACACACAATAAAATTGGAAAGGTTGTTGACTTTCAATATATTGGACGAAACATAGTAATATTTTATTTTACCGTATTATAATAGTAAGTCTCTATCTAGGGCGTCCACGTGGCGGCTTTATTGCGTAGAAAATGCATTTTTTTACAATAGATGTCGCTAGGTGCGCTTAAATGTGATTCATGTATGTTGATTTCTTTACAATAGATGTCGCTAGGTGCGCTTAAATGTGATTCATGTATGTTGATTTTTCTGAAAGATAAACTTTTTTAATGTAATATAAATTGTCATGTTTGTGTACGATAGCGCAATAAATTGATATTGTATTCTACCACATACATGATAGTGCTTTTATACTGATAATTTATACAATTCGTGCAAAATTATTCCCTAACCATTCCAAAATATCAAAAATGCACAACATTAATATTCAAGTTCCCGGAGTGCAATCCGTCGTTTTTTTTTAACCGCTATTATGTATAATCGTTATTTTCACTTACAACTTAATGGTTGTTGACCCAATATCCAATTTCCTCAGAATGCAAACTATTTCAAAGTTTCATAAGTCAAAGAAAAAAACATACGATATTAAATATAGTTTAATGCTCACTCCCAGAAAGGTATGTAAAATCATTTTTCAATTAACATACATGTCACAGACCAGGGTCGATAATTTTAAAAATGGTAAAAAGTGAAAAAAAAATATAGTAGGATGAAACCCATTGGAAAAGGTAGAGAATATAACAAAAGTTAAAGGAAAAATAAATTACGGGCGATCTGAGGTCGGGAAGAGGGAGGGGGTGAGTGTTTAAGGGTAAAAACCGGTTAATCTCGATTTCCGGGAAAACTGAAAGTCCTATGAAAAAAAGTTAAATGGCAAAGTTGTAGGTAATAAAAAGATCTACAACTTTTGTATCGACACTTTTTTCACATAAGCTCAAAATTTATGTGAAAAATTCGAATAACCGAGTTTTTGGATTTTTATTTTTATTTTATGCAAAAAAAATATTTTTTTTAACTAAATTTAGTGAACATTTACCTTTGTATGTCCCAAACATACAGCATTTTTTTTATTTAAAATATTATTTTTTTCACCTTATTTTGACTTAATATCCAAAAAGCACAAAATATCTGCTTTTTTAAAAAGGAGGTGTGTTTTTTGTTTGTTGAAATCTCTACTCTTTGATGGTATAAAAAACAATATACACTACTATGTAAATGTTCTCAGAAACTGCAAATTAATAATGATAATAACTCGAATCCGAAAATCCTATTTTTAATACCTACTTACAACAACTATTTTTGCATGTTAGGATTTGTAATTTTTCTGTTTATCAATATATCAACAACATCTTACGTTTTTCGAGTAATTAAAGTGTAAATTTTAATATTTATTAAAATTATACATAACGATTCAAATATATTTTTCGGATTGGAGTTTTTTTCATTATTAATTTGCAGTTTCTGAGAACATTTACCACAGTAGTGTATATTTTTTTTATACCATCAGAAAGTAGAGATTTCAACAAACAAAAAACACATCAACTTTTTTTAAAAAGCAGATATTTTGACGTGGGAATTTTCGATTGAAAATTAGGGTGCTTTTTCGATATTAAGTCAAAATAAGGTGAAAAAATGAATATTTTAAATCAAAAAAATTACTGTATGTTTGGGACATACAAAGGTAAGTTTTCACTAAGTTTCGTGAAAGACTTTTTTTTTTGCAAAAAATAAAAATAAAAAACTAAAAACTCGGTTATTCCAATTTTTCACATAGATTTTGAGGTTATGTGAAAAAAGTGTCGATACAAAAGTTGTAGATCTTTTTATTACCTACAACTTTGCCATTTAACTTTTTTTCATAGGAGTTGCAGTTTTACCGGAAATCGAGATTAACCGGTTTTTACCCTTAAAAACTCACCCCCTTTCCCTTCCCGACCTCAGATCGCCCGTAATTTATTTTTCCTTTCATTTTTGTTATATTCTCTACCTTTTCCAATGGGTTTCATCCTACTATAATTTTTTTTGGTCTCAAAAATTATCGACCCTGGTCTATCAGCGTTACAGAAGTGTCAAATCAATATGAGTTCTGAAACGAACATTAGTGAAACATTCTAGACTCCTAAAATGGGGTTCCTATTTTTTTTTAGTTTCCGAGTTATAATTTTTTTTGTGTATTTTTAATAATTTCTGCCAGCGAGGTTTCAAAAATTCTTATCTTTTTTCGTAGTAGGTATTTTGCAGTCTTTTTTTGTGACATAATTGACTTGAATGTTGTTTTAATAAAAAAATAACTCAGCGTCCTGCAATTACTTAAAGTTACTTAAAAAAGGCTTGAAAGTTGGAACTTTACTTTTTAGTAGGATTTACTCAAACATTCAACTTTAATTAAAATGTAAGACAAGGACTTTCCATAGCTTCTCGTTAAAATTAAAAACTCCGCATGTTTCTAAACTACTAAAAATCATAAATAAAAAAATGTACTTAATCAGCCTATTTTTGTTGTATTTGGCCTTCGAAGGCGGACAGGCTAAAAATAATTGAAACATGATAACATCATTAAAAATCATTTTATCTCCTTTTTATCATTGTTATGGTAAATTTAACTTAAACATGTAACTTCAAATTAAATTTAATTGAAATTCCCGTAAAAAAATTGCCATGTGTAATTTTACAATAATTTCGGTTTCACCAATCAGATTTAAAATGCGAATTATACAGGGCGTCCCACGGCAACCTCACACGGAGGGAAAGTATATTAAATATTGAAGATAGGATATTTTACTGTGAAAAGACATCATTTTATTTTTAATAATAAATAAAACTGCATTCACAGTTTTTTTTTAAATCGCCTGATACAACTGGGAATCAAACTCGTGAAATTTCGAAAAAAAAACACGACATATTTTATGATAACCATCGAAAGGGTTAATCATAAGCATTATTTTTTGCTTAATAACATAGCATTTAAATGAAAGAAAAGTAATTAAATTGAACATTTTATTTAAAATTATTTTACATAAAATTACTTTTCTCAAAGTAAGTTCAAATGTTGAGTTCATCATCGTTGGCGTTTATCATCAGCTGCTGTGGTTCCTGTAAGCGCATATCAAAACGTCCTAAATTTCAGTATCCAATAACCTTTTAAGCACATATCGAGAAGATACGTCTCCATCAGGATATCTTTTGCGGTACCACCGCAAAGCTAATATGTCTTTGTGTTTCATAAAGTAAGCTTCCATTAAATCCATTTTATTTTGATACGCCATGGTAAGTAAAATAACAAAAATACGAAAATGAAACTCAAAAAAAAGAACAGACGCTTGAAAATTTATGTGTTCCATTTTCGAATTATTATTTTTATAAATTTCAGCCCATCGCATTGTAACTGTGAGTTCAAAAAGAAAGCATACGTACTTCAGTTTGTCATCATCATCAGCCTATTAATGTCCCCACTGCTGGGGCACAGGCCTTCTCTATGGATGGAATAGGGAAATTGTTCCATGAACCACCATGAGCCTAGTGCGGGTTGGTGGGTGCTAACGACTGCGGATGCAGCCGGGACCAACGGCTTAGCGTGCCTTCCAAAGCACGGAGGAGCTCGTGATAGTAAATTTTCAGTCACCCATCCAATGACCGACCACAGCGAAAGTTGCTTAAATTCAACGATCGCAGCGGAACGTGCTAACCACTTGCGCCATCGAGCTCCTCCTTCAGTTTGTATAACACTTTATTACTTTTATCACGTAATAAGACATTCCTTTCATTTAAAATGCTATGTTATTTAACAAAAAATAATGCTGATGATTAACCCTTTCGATAGTTATCATAAAATGAGTTGTTTTTTTTTCGAAATTTTACAAGTTTGATTCCCAGTACAACTGGGATTTAAAAAAAACCTGTGAATGCAGTTCTCGTTATTATTAAAAATAAAATGATGTCTTCTTTCAGTAAAATATCCTATCTTCAATATTTAATATACTTTCCCTCCGTGTGAGGTTGCCGTGGGACGCCCTGTATATGTGTGTATAGTTTCATGTGTAACATTCGTAGCGTTTCAGACTTCGCCGAGTTACCCTCCAACTCTCATACTCGTAGGGAAGATCTGCCAACGCATCCCACAATCTCTAATATATAAAATTATTGTGTCACGGTGTGCGTAATTGAACTACTCCGAAACGGTTCGACCGATTTTCGTAAAATTTTATAATTATGCATATTCAGTGGACCTGAGAATCGGACAATATCTATTTTTCATCCCATAAATGTTCCTCACTTTTTTTGTCAATTTTTTTTGTTTTAATTTTTTATGATACATCATACAAAAATACATACAACCCTAAATTTTCACTTTTCTACAACCAACCCCTATTTTTTATGGCGGTAAGAAGTTCGCTGGGACAGCTAGTATATATAGTCGTGTGACGCGCGTGATGCATTTGCGTTTTCTCTCGTCTTTCTCGTCATCTTTTCCATAGGATTTTTCCAATTACAACCCATCCGAAAAAAGTTTCACTTCAATATTTCTAAAAGTATTCGGAAGAGCAAACAAACAGTTAATTTTAATAAGTCTAAAGTGTGTATAAAAACATGTCTCCTTAAGAAAGGTTACTATGCTGTTAAAGATTTCATAAATGATAAGTCACCTTGGGCTTAATATAATAGACTAAGTCGTTTAACTTTGCTAATTCGAAAATAGTACCTAGCTATACTTAACTTTTGTTAATAATATTAATGTGATGGAAGTTGACATCAACACAATACATGTATTCAATTATTGATGTCATCTTTCAATTGACGACACTGTATGAAACAAAACAGGGAGAAAAAAATAGTTTGCTGAGTTTCTTGCCGGTTCTTCTCAGTACAAGGTCTCCCGCCGTAGATTTACGAACCGATGGCGTAGCGTTTGACTTTCTCAAGAGCTTGTAACAGCCTAGACTGAATAAATGAGTTTGAGTTTGAACAGTCATTGACAATGTGGATACCTACTCTAATTTGTGCACTGTCCAGTTGGTCGCGCATAATTCGACAGCCACTCCTCATCCGTCGACAGTTCAAGTTGGCATGCTGAATGGCAGACTTTTGTGCCGACCGTGGCTGGCGCCTCGCGTGTCAGTTATCCAGCGGATCCCGTCGGGACACGCCGCTTCATACATTCGGCCTAGCGGGACGCGCTCTCTCAGTGCGTTAGTGTTTTGTTCGTGACAAAGTCACTGTGACTTCTCGCGCGCGTGTAAACAGTGGAAGCAGTGAGTACATACCTGTTCTAATTTCGAAAATAGTGGTTTTGAATTTCTTTCTGTGATTTTTTTTTTGCTTTAAATGTGTTGAGTTTTTTTGAGTAGTTCAAACTTTTTGAAACTAACTACAATCGAGAGTAACAAACGAAGCTTTAATTTTGGTGAAAAAATTATATATTTTTTTACAAATTCATCTGAAGCTTATTATTTCCTGGCTTATTCTTAACTATTTATAAGAAAAAAAATGAACGGGCTACGTTTTAAGTTATTTTTTTTTTTGTATCTGTTCTTGTTAAAAATATGAAAACCTTACTTTATGACAAAGTTCTTTCTATATGAAAATATATACAAACTTTTTTACAAGAGTAGTATATTTATTTATTTAATATAGAGGTCGCAAACACTTGCTGCTGACCTCCATGTGATGGTCGAGTGGTTCGCGTACCTGTTTCATGGTGTTACCACCTCGGAGGTCCCAAAGTCGATCCCGGCTGACCGCCTCAAGTCCTATAAGGTTTACTTTGACACTTCAAAGTAAATTCAATCTTAAAATACAATAACAAAAATATATCATGCAAAGTTTAAAAAGTGATATTGAAATTGATAAATTTTCATATTAGACATATAGGTATATATATATAGCTCTGTTCAATGTAGAAAAACCAAGTTATATGTCAAAATTTCAGTCTTTTACTGTCCCCACTGTTAAGGACCTGGCCTTTTCTATATATGGAAGAGTGAGAGTAGGAATAACGAATATTTTTTTTAATCATCTATCAGGTAGATTATCAAAAAGGTTTCATCACGTCATCAGCCTATTAATGTCCCCACTGCTGAGGCACAAGCCTTCCTTATGGATGGAATAGGGAGATTGGGCCATGTCCCACCACACGGGCCAAGCGCGGATTGGTGGGTGCTAACGACTGCAGATGCAGCCGGGAGCAACGGCTTAACGTGCCTTCCGAAGCGCAGAGGAGCTCGAATCAGTAAATTTTTGGTCACCCATCCAATGACTGACCAATGCGAAAGTTGCTTAACTTCAACGATCGCAGCCGAACGCGCTAACCACTTGCGCCATCGAGCTCCTCAGTGCAGTTTCAATACGTATTTGTTCTTTATTCGCAGAATCAAAACATTGAGGAGATAATTATACTGATATTTTTATATCGAACGCTAATTGTAGTGCATTTAGTACTAAGCTTCGTAGTGAAAGTGTGAAAGAAGCATGTAGTAACCAAGAATCGAAGCTGTAACCTTTTCTATACATCAATGGTGGAAGAGAAAAATGCTTAAACGCCACTTCAGTAACTTTACTGAAACTAGGATTAAAGTATTTTTTCACAAAAAAAATCGTAACTCGTAAATGAGAAGCAGCGCCATAAAAATAAAAACATATTCATAAAATAATATTTTCTAAATATCCTCTTATCGAAAAGTTACATGGTGACTTTACAAATTAGATGTGGCTTGAGCGAAAATCGCTGGGCCCGCCAAACATTTTTTGTTAAGGAAACATCAAATCATACGCCAAAAAGCGCCATTGCAAAAACACGAAATTTTTTTTTGTTTCAGCGTTGTGAACAATAAAAATCTTCAAAAAATTTTGTTGCTTAAGCGCCAAAAAAGTACTCAAACCTTCACGTAACATAAACAGATCGACACAGAAAAAAAACTGATTCAAATGATATATATAGAAATTTGGACTTACTAAAAAGTTATTAAAAGGATATAGGAATAATATTATAATAAATTCTTCAGTTTTAGTTAATTTGTGGCACGGTAGTAAGTTATAAATAAGCGAGTTTCTAAGTAGGTAAAAAACAGTTAAATAGTGACTTAAAAGTTAAAACTTTGTCTAAGTATATTATGCTGAAGTATAGTTATTATTACAATGATATATTTTATGTACTTAATTTAGAAAATCAATAATTTATATATTTATTTAAATGCATGTTAAATGATTAATTTAAAATAATTATGTCATTAGAAAAAAAACGTGTATTTATAAAATTATAAAGCCAGATCCCAAATTGTTTTTTTTAATGTTTCATATTGTTTTTTTTTTAGAAATTAGCATTATTATAATAAAATTCTTATTTGATGTGCCCTATACCCGTTACCGGTACCAATAACTGTTGTGGTAGACGAGTTCTGTGGGCCAATCGCCTAACCAGATTGCTTTGGAAAACGCTATCGCTTACGATTTCATTTTGTTATTTCTAACCGCCGAAATACCTCACGCTCATTTTCTTTAACATTGTTATTACCAATGCAAAAGAAAAAAAAAAGAGCGCGAGGCATTTGAAAACCTCAGGGGGCTAGAAATAACAAAATGAAATCGTAAGCGATAGCGTTTTCCAAAGCAATCCAGTTAGGCGATTGGCCCCCTGGAGTGGAGACCGCGTCTACGCAAACGTAGTGTAGGACGTCCTCAGGCACGGTGGAGTGACGATTTGCGCAAGGTGGCTGGCAGAAGCTGGATGCGAGTAGCCCAAGATCGATCTGAGTGGCGTGCATTTGGAGAGGCCTATGTCCAGCAGTGGACTAAGATGGGCTTTTGATAATAATGATGATGTGCCCGACAGGGTCCATAATCTGATCTGTAAATATTTTTAAAAACCTGTTTTAGGTTATTCAGGTGGTGTGATTATTGAGAACAGTTTTAACTGACTCGCTTCGGAAAAAAACGTGTGTTGTCTAGTAAGAACTAGATTTAACTTATATTCCATTTTGAGCATTAGTCAATTCTAGTTTTAACAAAGGCATTTAGTAAAAACTAGTTCTAACTAGGGAAAACACGTTTTATCTAAAAACTGATTTTAACTGTAACATATATAACTAACTCATTTTCGACCAAAGTGGCATAAAATAAGCAATTTGACCTTTCCACTGACGACATTAAGCTACAATGCACTGACCATTATGGTGCCGGGACCCTATTTGCCTTGTAGCGTAATAATAAGACTGCTCAAATTCGATACGTTTTATAAAAATTGAAAACCATTGCATACTTAACATTTGCAAAGCCTTCATATTTAATGCTAATATTCATATTAAATAAACATTTGAATAAAAGGCTCACCAATAATAATAACAAAAGAAAACAGACGTACATGAACGATTTAAAAAGTTAAAAACAGTTACTGCAGCCGAAGGACAGCACTGCGTGGAGTAAAAATAGTTTTTAATCTAAAAGTTTCTCCAACTGGGTTGCAATGACTTTTTAGAAGTTATTTTTTTGCAGAGGCTGTCCTACTTTTTAACTTACTTAATTATTTATTTTGCCTTAATACACTCTTATACAGCTACAGGTCAATGGTTATTCATAAAATATAGTCGACAATTTAAAAAAAAATGTATCATTTAGTTCTACCTTAATTTTAGGACATAACTTTAAAATCAAAGAGAATTTTTTTTTTATTGAATAACCTAATTAAGTTTCGTGTACTTGGATTCGACCTCTATATTTTATAGTTTCAAAGATATTTTTTACTTTTTATTGGTACACAATATTAGAACAAATATTTACATATCTCGAAATGGACTCTGTACAAATTTTCGCACAATTAAATGGTCCATTAGGGTGAAGCCAAACGAGCGTAATTTTGTGAGTTGTGAGTCGCTTATTTTCGGTCACTTATTCTACGTTCAACTGATTTTTTGTATGAAACCGAATGCAGCAGAATTTCTGCGACCGAAATTCTGCGACTCACCACTCACAAAATTACGCTCGTTTGGCCTCACCCTTATAGTGTCCAGACGTCTGGACCAGATGCCTGCAGCCGAGCTAGTTACAAAGTTAGTAATGGCATTTGTATTCCAAATGTTTAAACCAGCAAGAATTTGCTTACGGTTGGCCCGTTTTTTCCGTTTACTGACTTATACTTTAAAGCACGAATGCCCTTAAAAAAATAAATTAAATAAAAATCTAGTATTTATCTGGTTTTACATGTAAACCCGTTTGTTAATGCTACTATCTAATATATAAAATTCTCGTGTCGCGGTGTTTGTGGTTAAACTTCTCCGAAACGGCTTTCCCGATTCTCATGAAATTTTGTGTGCATATTGGGTAGGTTTGAGAATCGGACAACATCTATTTTTCATCCCCCTAAATGTTAAGGGTAATCCACCCCTAATTTTTTTTTCAATTTTAGATTTTTTTTTAATTTTTTTTATGATACATCATACACAAATACATACAACAATAAATTTTCACCCTTCTACCACCAACCTCTATTTATTTATGGCGGTACGAAGTTCGCTGGGTCAGCTAGTATGTGTATTTATTTGATATGGTCCCATTAAGACCTATACCTATACCTATATTGTAATAATTAGAAGACTTTTTTTAATTGACATAAATAATCGAGATTTCGACGTTGATGTTATTTCAATTTTAACAGTTCAAGTATCCTATGTTACCCGGGAAAGTGAAAGGATTCTATCGATACCCCACACATCTAAATCGGTTCTAGCGTTTAGAAGGTATGGTGGAATAAAGAATTGTACATACATACATGAACTCTGAATATATTACACTCTCTTTTTTTTCATATTAGTTTTTGCTTTTCCTTAATTCCTATTGAATTGTTTCCAATATAAGAAATAAATTTATGATACTACTTTATGTGCTACTACTTGATATTAATAACGCATACTATATTTTTTTTGAAGATTACTGTTAGTTTCTTCTATCAAAATAACTTTATCCTACTTGTGTATAATATGGAATTTTAATTAAAATTATAATTTCTTTGGGGACTAAACTTTGTCAGATTGCCATTCAAGATCTACAGCGCCCCAACACCAACAATTAAATAATTGTAAGTTTATTTTTTAGAGCGAGGTAGGCAAATGACTCTTGTGTCGGGTGACCGGTGCAGGGGTATTGTCTGGTTTTTAGTGGCCCTGTTCAGGGTTTAGATAGTGTCCTGCACATTTCATCGAGACCGAGGGCTGGGTGAAATGAGCAGGGAGGAGTCCCACATACCTTCCTCTCGCTCCCCTGGTGGTTGAAGGATGCATAAAGCATTTTCCAGACACAAAAAAAAACAAAAAAATGATGTGGTGTCGTGGGACACCAGGTAGGAACGAAGTTCCTTCGGCTAATGTAGAATCAACACAAATTGCAAACTCGCTTGTGTATGCGACTGTCGCGCCTGCGCACGTCTCATTTAACGGTTTTATTCCACGCACTTTTTTCCACGGATTTTTTCTTACGGTTTTACTATCACATTTTTTTCAGTTCGGTTGCGCAGCAAAATCCCTATCCCCTCCAAGCCTGCCGTAAGGAACTTCGTTCCAAAAGGCAAATGACTCTACCCCACCTGATGTTAAGTGGTGATAAAGTGTTTTCCATATTCCCAGGAATAATAGAAACATCAATGTGAAATATTTGCAAACAAAAACACCCCTTTTTCTACCGCTCCCAATTCTGCGAACTGCGTTTCGTTAGTTCTGTGGATGTCCCAATCTTGATACTGCTGTGGACACAGTTAATCTCGATGATGTTCGCGACAAATGTTTGAGTTCCCTGGATTTAATTAGAAGTAAACAGTTTGCTCGTGTCCCGATCCCGACGAGCCCGCGAGGTGCGCGGGAATCCCAATAAGTACCCGACTCACGGTAACGATATCAGACAAAATTCAAAATTCAATATCGTTTATTTAGTCTAGGCTGTTACAAGCACTTGTGAATGTCGAAAAGCTACGCCATCGGTTCGCAAATCTACGGCGGGAGACCTTGTACTGAGAAGAACCGGCAAGAAACTCGGCAAGGACTGTTTTTTTCTCCCTGTATTATATACAGAGTCGTCAAATTAAAAAATGACTTCAATATGAGGTAACTCTTAAAGTCACTTTCCATTACAAATGCAAATAATATAAAAATTATGACCATATAAAAAACTGGTTTAACAAAGTTTAGGAATGCCGTGTCCTGTTTAGGCAAAAAATGAACGATTAAAGTTTAGTACAACGTTTAATAGTATCCAATGAAGCAAGAGCAGACTCATCTCCGCTGGCAGCACCCGTTCACGAGCATGACGCATGAACCAGCCATCGCTTCGCTCAACCATTTTTTAGGGGACGCAACGACCCGCCTCACACGACAGTATTCCAACTTCATGCAAATGGTCGAAACGCGAGCCCTACGCTAGAGGTACTCTAACGCCCGTAGCGTTACGGCCTTCTTGCTTGTATAAACTCTTTGCTTATATTATGCGGCTGACAGTTTTATTAAAAAGTAAATGTCATTATTTTAAAGGTTCGAATATGAGAACCTTCTGTCTCATATAGAATACTAGCGGCCCGCCTTCGCTTCGCTTCAGTGTAGAGCTGGAGTGTAGACCACAATTTTTGTTCTCAGGCTTGTATTATACACAATGACATTCATCTATGATTCTTCTTATACCTGCATGCAAAGTCTCAGCCCGATCGGTTTAAAATTGACAAAGTTTCATATAAACTTTCATTCCCTATTTTACCCCCTTGGGGGTAGAATTAATCAAAATCCTTTCTTAGCGGATGCCTACGTCATAACATCTACCTGCATGCCAAATTTCAGCCCAATCCGTCCAGTGGTTAAGGCTGTGCGTTGATAGATCACTATGTCAGTCAGTCGGTCGGTCACCTTTGAGTTTTATATATATAGATTCTGGGAGATAGAATTCAGGCACAGACTCGGTTGATAGAAAGATTATTGTCATTTCTCTGGGTGTAAATAAACAAAGTAAAACATCTATTATTCTCATTCATTATTATTGCAAGTTCCGTTCCCCAGGCTTTCCCTTCAGGATCAGCTCTACAGTACCTACTCTAAGGTACCTAGTTACGAGTGCGCCGCAGTGATGAACAAACATTGTGATGGTTAAAATACAAATAATCTCTTATCTAATAGACAAGTCCGTCCGTCCGTCCGTCCGTCCGTGGTGCTGTTTCAGCGGCCAAACCGTAGGAGATAGATATAGAGAATGTTTAAGTTATAAGTTAAGAATAGTCTGATAAGACTACAAACCGGATGTGAGTAACGTAGCACTTCCGGTTTTCGAGAAATCACGCGATTTCTATTTTAAACGAAACCACACAAAATCTCCGAAGTTCTCAATTAATTAAATACATTTTTTTTTTTGGTGAACATTTGGTTCACTGGTTTGCTAGTTACGTATAATAGTAAAATATAGAGTATGTTGTGCTGCTCTATTTGTTTTGGGTTAGTCTCAGACAAGCCGCCATAGTTTTCAGTAAACAAATTCATTGGGGTGATATTTTAATAAATCTACAAATCATAAAATGTACATACATTTTTATTAACACTTCCCATTTTATTGACGACCTCCGTGGCCGAGTGGTTTGTACGCCGGGTTTCATGGCTGTCGCTGACTCGAGAGGTCCCGGGTTCGAATCCCGGTGGGGGCAGATGTTTGTGTGATGAATACGAGCATTTGTACTCCAGTCATGGATGTTTAATATGTATTTATATAAATATACTTATATATGTACAGTATATGTATTCTATCCGTTACCCTAGCATCCCATAACACAAGCCTTATAGTGCTTACTTTGGGGCTAGGCTAATTGTTGTGAGTGTCGGAAATATTTATTTATTTATTTATTTATTGACGACGAATTTACGTTTTTCTCAAATTTCTAATATATAAAATTCTCGTGTCACGGTATGCTTAATTTAATTACTCCGCAACGGCTCGATCGATTTTGGTGAAATTTTATATGCATATTCAGTAGGTCTGAGAATCGGACAACATCTATTTTTCAACCCCCTAAATATTAAGGGCGATCCACGACGGGTTGCACTCCGGGAACTTGAATATTAACGTTGTGCATTTTCGATATTTTGGAATGGTTAGGGAATCGTTTTGCACGAATTTCTTTAATTATCTATCACTTATGTGGTTGAATACAATTTATATTTATTGCGCTATCGTACACAAACATGACAATTTATATTACATTAAAAAGTTTATCCCTCAGAATTTCTCATTTAAGCGCACCTAGCGACATCTATTGTAAAAAAATGCATTTTCTTCGCAATAAAGCTGCCACCTGGACGTCCTAGATAGAGACTTATTATTATAATACGGTAAAATAAAATATTACTATGTTTCGTCCAATATATTGAAAGTCAACAATCTTACCAATTTTATTGTGTGTCATTATGCGGTCAGCCCACGTATTTAACCTGACGCGAGTTTAACATTTTTTACCCATACAAAAAAAACTGTTCAACGCCGCTAAAGAAGTTTTCACTTCAAAAATACTGTAGGCTGGTGGCCCTTTCTAGCTAAGTCTACTTGTTCCGAAAACTGGGCCGAGTTACAATACTGTATGAACAATTACCGTGCCGGAGTATTCGGGCTTCCGAGTTTCGGCCTATTAAATTTGGATTTCCGGCGACGACATCGCTGCTGTCAAACTGTCCCAATTCCGGCGTTTCTGTTGTATTATGACACAAATTTTGTTACAGACAGTGGATAGTTAGAAATGGGTGAGTTTAATTTCTCTGACACCAAGTTACCTTCGTCAAAGCGAAAAAAGTTTAGTAAAACATTACTAGGTATATTTTTATTTTTTAAGCATTTAACTGCTAGATGTTTAATTCGACACGATCATCAGGTCCACGGTAGCGTAATGGTCAGAGCATTCGGCCGGATAGCAAAGGGTGTGGGTTCTCGTCTCGTCTGCTGCCTGCCTGGCCCGCAAGGATTTTTTCTAGTAAAATTTTCTTTAGAATTAAAACGTTACTTTTTTTTCTTTATTCCAAATATTTTTTGTTTGTACAAAATTAGAACTGCTTTCATATAAGATTACCCTGTGTTATGAGAGGCAGGCTCATCCTTATGATATAATTATAAAATTAGAATAAACATGCAATTATTACAAATTGAAGCGGAGAGCTAGTGGGATGGAATATGAAGGCTAGGATTTGAACGCAATGGGTTTATTCTCGTAGGTAGGTTATTCTCGTTAAAATTGCAAATTAGTAATACAATGGCAATAAATAAAGCATTTATGGGAACCGTTATATATACATACATACACACAAAAACACACACATGCGCGCATACGCTCACACACACTCACTCACACACACACACACACACACACACACACACACACACACACACACACACACACACACACACACACACACACACATACAATTACATTTTTTTTTTTTTTTTTTATTATTGTGTTTAAGTTGTTTCTTTAGCACTTCTCATATTAATTAACACATTAATCACATAAATGGTACAGGGGTGGCTTACTCTGTTCATGTAGTTTTGGGAGTGGAGGCCTGGTGTCTTGTAGAACAGGTTTATCCTATTGCAAGCACCAGTCTTCACATTAAGTGGTGAGGTGTTGTAATTAAGCACTTTATTGTAAATTTTTCTACTTATGTGAAGAAATAAATAAAGAATTTATTATTTACACTATTTCAAAGCAAGCAACCAAACAATATTTAAGCAGGTGACAGGAAAAGACTATGACACACAAAAACAATTTTGATGGCAAAAATCAGAAAAATGTCAATACGTTAAAAACACTTCAAAAAACTAGAGAGGTCGGCAACACACATGTTACTTGAAATCTACAAACAACCAATGATGTATAGTTTATGTGTGTGTGTGTGTGTGTGTGTGTGTGTGTGTGTGTGTGTGTGTGTGTGTGCGTGCGTGCGTGCGTGCGTGCGTGCGTGCGTGCGTGCGTGCGTGCGTGCGTGCGTGCATTCAGTTATACTTGATTACCCCTGATTATTATTTGTAAATGTTGTCAATAAAAACGTACTTTGAAACGTAATTCAATATTGTTATTATAACAATAATTATTCATTTAAGTTTTATCAAATAAATGATAATACTATCTTATATTCAGTTACTGTATAAATATGGCAACTTGGGAGATAGTTTTTGAATCTAGAAAGCCTCTTTATTCATGTGGGTGCCCCAGATTTGTCATATTAGACCTGGTATTTGTCACAGTGCTCCCTTACTCAATAATACATTATGACAGATAGTTTTTCCTTACGGACAAAATGGATGAGGGCACGCCTAGGTTTTCTATTTATCTGAATTCAGAAGGAAATTTTATTTATTATAAAAACTGTGCAAGTTCGAACACGCAGCATAAGCCACTTTTTTTTTAATAAAGTGCTTCGATCTTTATTTTATCATCATCATCATCATCATCAGCCTATTAATGTACCCACTGCTGGGGGTACAGGCCTTCCCTATGGATGGAATAGGGAGATTGGGCCATAACCCACCACGTGGGCCCAGTGCGGATTGGTGGGTGCTGACGACTGCAGATGCAGCCGAGATCAACGGCTTAACTTCCGAAGCACGGAGGAACTCTAGATCGATGTTTTTGGTCACCCATCCAATGACCAACCACTGCGAAAGTTGCTTAACTTCAACCATCGCAGCCGAACGCGCTAACCACCAGCGCCATCGAGCTCCTCCTTTATTTTATCCTTTTTCTAATTTCAGGTAAGGGTTTAGTGAAAGACAAATGCTGCAGCGGTCATTTTAGAACTTTTAAAGAGGAATCATTCTGTTATACATGATTTTTGCGTAACTTCTCTCGGAAGGAACATTTTTTTTTCGTTTTCACATCATTTATGTCCTTACCCTAAGGTTTCACCCGCGTACGGAAAAAAAGAGTAGTCAACCTTATAAGAGAGATAATATGCTCCCGCGCATGACATTGGTCTATACTTACTTGGTTTGAGACATGAGGCAATTCAAATATTTATGAATACGTCGTCTTAGTGTCGCCGCACACGGGCCACGCGTCACAGCCACAAACGCCGCCACGAGAAGCTAGAAGCGGCTACTAAAGTGGCTGAAGCGCGCGACAGCGGCCGATAAGGTAAGGGAGAGAGGGGTGACGTGTGGCGGCGTTTTGTATCGGCTCATTAAGTGGCCGCTGCGGGCCACAAGAAGCGAGTAACGACGATTTGTAGCGTGTGGTGGCCACCGGCGTACCGTGTGTGGCGAGTCCATTTAAAATGTACGAAAACTACAAGAAATATGCCGGTGGCTGCGTTTTGTGCTTGTGGTCGGTGGGCCCGTGTGGACACTAACAAACTGAAATATTTTGTTATTATTTAAAAAGATTTCGAGTGCCCTGCTCTATGGAATTGTTTGAGTTGAAATCAAGCAATTAACCTTTTTATATATATTTAATAGGAGTATTTACGCTTAATTAGAGCCAAATGAGATATTGTGGGTCAGGTACGTATTATTCCGGCTTCCGAGATTTTAATATTATATTAAGTAACATGTTTGTTTCCTACGAGAAAATGACGATATTTTTTCTATGTATATTTTTGAATTATACGCTGAATGTTGGTGGAATAATTTTTAATTTTTACATCCCTGCCATGTGGTTTCACCTCCGTTAATTTGAGGGAACGGGTTATAGTGAGTCGACCTCATGAGAAATATATATGCGCCCGAGGACATTTTTATAGAATTATAAGTATATTTTTATTTTTTAATTATTTAACTGCTAGATGTTTAAATATAAAGAAAATTTTACTAGAAACAAAAACACGCGGACCAGGCAGCTTTTCTTTAGATTTAAACACCATGCAATGCGAAGAGATGGCGCTGCTTTGCATACTGAGAAATGCTAGAGAGAATTCGACACGGCCATCAGGGCCGCGGTAGCATAATGGTCAGTGCATTCGCCCGGATAGCGAAGGGTGCTAGTTCGAGTCCGGTCTGCTGCCTGGTCCGCGTGGATTTTTTCTAGTAACATTTTTTTTACATTTTTATTGAAGTTTTGAAGGGGAATAATTCTATCGTACATGATTATTGTGTAAATAAAACTAGTTTTAACGGGTTAATGCACGAACTTTATTCATTTATTGACGTTTTCGCAGCCTTTTCAGGTCTGCATCGTCAGAATAATGTTTTTTTTTTATTTACTTTGTCGTGCTAGCTTCGAAAGACTTTTATTGAGCGTTCGGATATTTCATTGGAAGATTTTTAAAAGTTCATTGTCTATGTATGAATTTATTAGTTAATAAAGTACTTTATTTAAAATTCTTTTTTGTAATTTTGATATTATTTATTTGACCATAACTACCGTCAACTACCACCGGTTCCAAAATTGGGAGACCTTTCTGAGAAGAACCGGCGAAACAAATTCAGAGAGGCTTTCTATCTCCCTCTTATGTTAAATTATGCAAACAAAAAGAAGTATCTGTTGGTCTTGCAGTGTGTGCTCGGGGTTGGGATTTATCTCTTGTATAATGGGTTCCCAAGCCGGTGGTACATATCAACCATCTATAACGAGATTTAATGAGTGATGTGCGTGAAAACCTAAGCAACAAATATGATTATTGTGTACTTTAGCCGTTAGAAGAACTTAAATGGAATATTGTTTCCCGATTTTGCTACATTTTTCATTGATGCTTCCCTTTTACTGATTGATCATAAACTTCAAGTTATATAGCCTCCTCGATAAATGGACTATACAAAAAAAACGACGGGTTGCACTCCGGGCGTGCCGGCAGAAGTGAAAATTTGAATATTAACGTTGTGCATTTTTGATATTTTGGAATGGTTAGGGAATAATTTTGTACGAATTGCTTTAATTATCAGTATAAAAGTACTATCATGTATGTGGTAGAATACAATATTTATTTATTGCGCTATCGTACACAAACATGAAAATTTTATATTACACTAGCAAACCCAGCGAACTCCGTTTCGCCACCAGATAGCTTCGTTTTATGTAACATTTCGTTTTGTGATTAAAAGAAAACGATTTTTTTTTTTAAATTTTCCTGAATTTTCTTTGCTATAAACCTCACGGAGCCCGAGACCTTTCCAACGAATGCAAAACCGTGGAAATCGGTTCGTGCGTTCTGGAGTTATAGCGTCAGGAAGGAAAACCCGACTTATTTTTATATAGTAGATTAAAAAAGTTTATCTCTCAGAAAAATCAACTTACATGAATCCGTCAGAGTATAGGGGGGGGGGGGGGGGGGGATAGAGATGCACTTGGGCCAACTTGTATCAAAATTAAAAATATACCCAAACCTGTTAAACTCATCACTTAATCTTTATTAATTACTAGCTGACCCGGCGAACTTCGTACCGCCTTAGCGTAGGCACAGCGGTGACACTCTGTGTACGTGAGAGTTCCAGCGTCAGTGACCTTGAGCAGGAGCGTGTATGCGCTAGGGTTGAACTTGGAATTTAGACTTGTGCCAATGAATATTTATGCATAGTAAGTTATTAAATGTAAACTGATTCAAGGATACTGGGGTAAATAATGAAGGATAGGTTTGATTTTATAATCAATTTTTAATCTTTTAATGTAGGTACTATAACAAATTGCTAACTTTTATATATTTTCTCCTTTTTCGATTCGTTTTATAATTCTTATTATTATCTAAATAATAATAAGATTGCGTAGCGTAGTCAGTCTGTGCGTGCAATGCAGTGCAACGCTATTATTTTACTATTTCGCTACTGCCATCCCTTCGGTCTCGGCAGTCGGCGACTGCCCTCTCCACGCCCCGCGCGCCGCGCAACGCCCCCGCACACCTCCAGACACCCACACATAGCCGCGGCCGATTTTACGAGCACACATGCTTAAGTGTCGCTTCTTTTCGCGTAGTGTATATATTCTGTGGCGTAGGTTTGATGCACTACTTTATTTTGTATAGCTGACCTATCTTATTTTTTTTATTTTTATTTATTTATTTATTCAATAAACATGCTGATTTACAGAACTAGTTCCAACGCATCAGCAGGTCACATTAATTCAATTTATAAATAAAATACAAATTATACATTACAATAAATACAATAACATTAATTGAAAATAACACATCAGCAGGTCACATTAATTAAAATTATAAATAAAATATAAATTATACATTACAATAAAATAAAAAATTAAATTAATAAAAACAATAAAATTAATTGAAACTAACGCATCAGCAGGTCACATTCATTAATATTATAAATCAAAAACAAATTATACATAAGAATAAAATCAAAAATAAATACAATAAAATTAATTGAATTTAGTCCAATGTCAATATTTACTAACTAGGCATTTACAACCTTCTTTAATAATATGTTCGAAATGGTCGGCATATACATCTATTTGGTCGCACTGAGCGAGCACGCTGTCTATCAAGCGAAGTACGCGCGGGGTGGGTGCATGCGCAGCGTGTAAGGTCCGTGTGTCGGGCACGTGGAAGAGGCGCGGTCGGCGGCGCGGGGCGACCATCGCCTGACCATCCCAAGGGATACGTGAAGGTATTAATGTATAATTAATTAACTTATGTATGAGTACCTATTCATTGTTAGCGCGGTTATGGATGTGTAGTCACAGATTACCACAGATTTTTTTGTTTTAAATTGAATGACGTTGACATTCGTTACGTTATATTTTTCAATCTTTCTGAGAGATTTTCTTTATATTTTTTTTCGTAAGGACCTTGTACAGAATATTAGAAAACTACAAAAAAAAATCAGCCATATCGGTCAAGCCGTTTTCATGTTATGTCGTGACAACGGAAAACGGGTTTCATTTTTATCTTTATTAATTATTTAGGGTCAAATACAATGAAAAATATTTCGCTCTTTACATATAGAATGAGAATAAAAATTTGGTGCAAGTGCGCCTTAAAGTCTATCATCATCGTCATCAGCCTATTAATGTCCCCACTGCTGGGGCACAGGCCTTCCCTATGGATGGAATAGAGAGATTGGGCCATGACCCTCCACGCGGGCCAAGTGCGGATTAGCGGGTTCTAACGACTGCAGATGCAGCCGGGACCAACGGCTTAACGTGCCTTCCGAAGCACGGAGGAACTAAAGATAGAAGATTTTTTGTCACCCATCCAATGATCGACCACTGCGAAAGCTGCTTAACTTCAACGATCGCAGCCGAACGCGCTTACCACCCGCGTCATTGAGCTCCTCAAAAAGTCTATATTTGAATGATATATGATACTATAAGCGTATCAGTGGAAAGGGTTTCGGAAACCGCTGTAGGCTATACATTGACAACGAATTACTATTATTTTTGGATCATTTAAACTATAATTTATATTTTTTAAGCATGTAATTGCTTGATGTTTAAATCTAATGAAAATATAACTCCGGGACACGAACCCGCACCCTTCGCTATCCGGGCGAATGCAATCGCATTTTTGCTAGTTATATTTTCTTTAGATTTAAACATCAAACTGTCACATGCTTCAAAAATAAAAATTATGATTATAATTGGTATCTCTTCTTTCAAATGTTTAATACTTGTAAAAGTATTCATTTGACATTATGGGTTACCTACAATGCCAAGAGATGGCGCTGCCTTGCAGCTTAAGCATGGCTAAAAGAATTTCGGCCATCAGGGCCGCGTCATAATTGGTCAGTGCATTCGCCCGGATAGCGAAGGGTGCGGGTTCGAGTCCCGTCTGCTGCCTGGTCCACGTGGATTTTTTTAGTTATATTTTCATTTAAACTAGGTACTTGATATGTTTGTCACTATTTCCGGGTCACTAAAATAAATCATGTACATATAATAATAGCCTGCGTAGACGAGGGACTTTTATGTCCGCCAAAATTTATCACTTACACGACATGTCCAACATTTTTGTATGGTTGTAAATATTTCAGAAAAATGGCACAAAATCTGCCTAGCTTCATTAAACATTAAAAGAGATATCGACTAAGATTAGGAATCAATGCTTCTTTACATAAAATCATTTACTTAGACACTAAGTTATCCTTTCAACTGTTTAATGGACAACATCCGAGAAATAACCAACATGCAATAAGCACTTTGTGATAACTCCCCGAGCTATTCCAGGCGAAATCGCCCCGTCTGTCACTTTGATCTCGTGACAGATGTAATGTGGTGCGGACAAAGAAAGCAACCGCTTTATTATTGGAATGTATCTCGCTTATCGCTCGAGCGATAATGGTGACCAACGCGGCACTACCAAAACCGAGGAGCAACGTCGTAACACACATACACACGCAAGCAAAAATGAACTATTGCTACTCAGAAATAAGTACGCTATTCGTGTGCATTGACATGTGGGATGTTACTGAATGATGCTTAGATCTAGGGTCAAAGAACATACTTGATTACTCGCAGCGATTGTCTGTAGTTAGAACGAACGAGCTGTTTTCTGATAACAATTATGTTGAGGTCCTCAACAGCGTCCGATAGACCGCATTTAGCAAATGTTTATTTATCCTCTTAGTTGGTATTGGTTGCTTTAATTAGAAACAACAGAATGAACTATCAAACGTTTTAGTTGAATATTATATTGTAATCTAGAGAACACAATAACAACTGTTTGAGCACAGACAAATTAGTTTAGTTTAGATTTCAGGTGAAGTTCAATTCAGGTTTCAAGTAGCTAAAACATCATTAGGCGGCTTAGGCGAAATTATTAACTACATCATACACCCATGTTTTTTTTTAAATGAAAAACGCACACACACACACACCCACAAACACACACATAACAAATTCCTTTGGCTATTCCATCTTCTATATATATGAAACTCAAAGGTGAGACTGACATAGTAATCTATCAACGCACAGCCCAAACCACTGGACGAATCAGGCTGAAATTTGACATGCAGGTACATGTTATGACGTAGGCATCCGCTAAGAAAGGATTTTGATCAATTCTACCCCCCAGGGGATAAAATAGGGAATGAAAGTTTGTATGAAACTTTGTCAATTTTAAACCGATCGGGCTGTGACTTTGCATGCAGGTATAAGAAAAATCATAGATGAATGTCATTGTGTATGATACAAGCCTGAGAACAAAAACTGTAGTCTACACTCCAGCTCTACACCGAAGTGAAGCGAGGGCGGGCCGCTAGTCACACTAATATTATAAAGGCGAAAGTTTGTGAGTGTGTATGTTTGTTACTTCTTCACGTCTAAACGGCTGGAACGATTTTAATAAAATTTGGTGTGGAGTTAGCTGATACCCTGGATTAACACATAGGCTACATTTTACTGCGGGAAAATATCTTATTTCGATGGGAAAATCGATGCAAATTAATTTTGTTTATGTAGGTACATATTTTTTGACATTCATGTCAAAGCTATTTTGAACATTCATGTCAAAACTATTTTGATAGATTAATATTTCATACATATTTCTAGGACAACGATATTGTTATAATTTTTGTATCTAATTATGACTCACAATTGTAAACTAAATCGTTCACAGTGCTCACAAAGAGCTTCATCTATGAAAATTGCAAGACAGCAAGAATCTACTTATGATACTGAACAGCGCAGACGTGACCAAGCAACACGTCAGGCAGAAGTCAGAACTGGAGAAACTTCTGCGCAAGCTGATGCTCGGCGTCTGGAAAATCCTATCCGCATAGCTTCTCAGCGTGCATAAGAGACAACTGATGAGGCAGCTTTTCCGCGTCAAGAAAACGCCCAGCCTATGGCCACACAGTGATCCAATCAAAAATATATAAAAAGTGTTGCATATTTAATTAATATCCCATTAGTACATTATTAGAAATCCTTTTTTATACTTTATTATTGCAGTGGGCATTTTAAAATTGTTAAGTACTTCTTACAGCACAGACATTGTATTTGAACTCAATAACTCTTGTCTGATAATAAGTATTTTGACGCGGTTGGCAGTACCTACGCCGAAGAAAGAAAGAAAGAAAGCCAACTGATCATACATTGTAAAAATAATTTTTTGTCGTCACTAATCTTCAGGACCGGTGTACTTCTATAGTTCCGTTCCACGTATTTTTTATTTTGATATAAAAATACTCTTGAAACAAACTTTTATAATTCGTTTTTGCATTACTTGGTTTTTTGTTGAAATTTTTTCTTGCGTCTATAAATGAATAGCATGTTAAATTATAGAGTTTACATTCTTGATTTGATTCATCTTATTTCTTATATTATAGGAAGTCCGGATTTATAGGTATCCTACTTTGAAGTTTTGGAGGTTATGTCCTACCAAGTAATGCAAAAACGAATTATAAAAGTTTGTTTCAAGAGTATTTTTATATCAAAATAAAAAATACGTGGAACGGAACTATAGAAGTACACCGGTCCTGAAGATTAGTGACGACAAAAAAATATTTTTACAATGTATGATCAGTTGGCTTTCTTTCTTTCTTTCTTCGGCGTAGGTACTGACCAACCGCGTCAAAATACTTATTATCAGACAAGAGTTATTGAGTTCAAATACAATGTCTGTGCTGTAAGAAGTACTTAACAGTTTTAAAATGCCCACTGCAATAATAAAGTATAAAAAAAGGATTTCTAATAATGTACTAATGGGATATTAATTAAATATGCAACACTTTTTATATATTTTTGATTGGATCACTGTGTGGCCATAGACTGGGCGTTTTCTTGACGCGGAAAAGCTGCCTCATCAGTTGTCTCTTATGCACGCTGAGAAGCTATGCGGATAGGATTTTCCAGACGCCGAGCATCAGCTTGCGCAGAAGTTTCTCCAGTTCTGACTTCTGCCTGACGTGTTGCTTGGTCACGTCTGCGCTGTTCAGTATCATAAGTAGATTCTTGCTGTCTTGCAATTTTCATAGATGAAGCTCTTTGTGAGCACTGTGAACGATTTAGTTTACAATTGTGAATCATAATTAGATACACAAAAAAATTATAACAATATCGTTGTCCTAGAAATATGTATGAAATATTAATCTATCAAAATAGTTTTGACATGAATGTTCAAAATAGCTTTGACATGAATGTCAAAAAATATGTACCTACTTAAACAAAATTAATTTGCATCGATTTTCCCATCGAAATAAGATATTTTCCCGCAGTAAAATGTAGCCTATGTGTTAATCCAGGGTATCAGCTAACTCCACACCAAATTTTATTAAAATCGTTCCAGCCGTTTAGACGTGAAGAAGTAACAAACATACACACTCACAAATTTTCGCCTTTATAATATTAGTGTGACTAGTGGCCCGCCCTCGCTTCGCTTCGGGGTAGAATTGATCAAAATCCTTTCTTAGCGGATGCCTACGACATAAGATCTACCTGCATGCCAAATTTCAGCCCGATCCGTCCATTGGTTTGGGCTGTGCGTTGATAGATCACTATGTCAGTCAGTCACCTTTGAGTTTTATATATAAAGATAACGTGTAAATTACGTAAGTATAACTACAGTAATAATAGACCGTCAAACTTAATGTGTGTGTGACCGAGGCAGTTCTGGACACTTTCTAAGCCTCGAACCTTTGGTGACTTGGATTTTCGCAAAATGTTGTGTGTACAAAATTGCCATCCATTATGTGGAAAGGGTTTCCTGAATAAATCCCTAATGGCGGTAAGCGGAGATCACTAGTTTGGACAAAGCTAAACCTACTGCAGACATTCATATCTTATTTTTTACCCGAGTGCTCAATGCAAGAGCGCGAAGCGCGACGCGCAGACAGGGTATAGTGTTTAACAGTCTATATATGTACGTTTGTTCCTTTGTGGCACACTAGAGACTAAACGCCTGGACCGATTTTAATGATTCATACATCAATCGGGACCCATTAGATATTCAAGAATACATATTTTTCAATAATGGGTCCCGACTGTTAAAGTAGCTTTGTTCCTTATTAACAGAATTATACACTACTGGACTTGTTTTTTCTTTTCAGTTTTTATTTGAAGTACAATTTAGCAGTCGGGTTTTTTGATTTTTTAAATTTACCTTTTTTTTGTAAAAGAACAAACGATTGTGTACGAGCAAGCTACGTACATTTCGCCCGCTCATCATTTTATTAATTGACCTTATTTTATTATTTTAAATAATCGTCAATTACTTACAAGTTAGTTCGCAATTAGCTATCAAGTAAGCCGTGCGCGTACTCATTCATAACAATCATTTTCATATCAATTAGTATTGTTTTAAGTTATTGTTTAGTTACCAAAATATACTTTATTGTCAAGTTATCAAGTTTATCATATTATCAGTATCTTAGTTTCGGTACATCCATCTTACATGAATCACGTTTAAGCGCACTTAGCGACATCTATTGTAAAGAAATCAACTTGCATGAATCACATTTAAGCGCACCTAGCGACATCTATTCCGAACTGATTGTAAACCGCGATTAATGAATACCTACTTGAAAAGAGCATTCAATATTACTAAAAGGTATTTTTAAGTCTTTTTTTTTTTGATGTGTAACATCTTTCCTCTCGCTTTCGTGCAATTTGTGGGAGTGATTACGTGAAGTGGGACGGAAGTGTGTAGCAGGAAGTTTGGGAAGCGCGCGCTATTTGATTTGATTTAAGAACATAATGTTCAAATGGCTTATTCCTTTTGTAGTAGGAATTATTTGTTTTTCTTAATAATATAAGGTGAGGTTTCAAATGTTACACATCATACGCGACTACTGTAAGGCTCGCTCGTTTTTTTCATAAATTGACAATCTCTCCGTGGCCGAGTGGTTTGTACGCCGGGTTTCAAGATGTCGCCTACTCTAGAGGTCCCGGGTTCGAATCCCGGTGGAGGGCAGATATTTGTGTGATGAATACGAGCATTTGTACTCCAGTCATGGACGTTTAAAATGTATTTCTATATAGATACTCGTATATAAGTAGCAGTATATATATTCTATCCGTTGCCCTAGTATCCCATAACACAAGCCTTACAGTGCTTACTTTGGGGCTAGGCTAATTGGTGTGAGTCTTAGAAACATTGATTTTATTTATGACTAGCTTTTGCCCGCGACTTCGTCCGCGTTATCGTCGTTTTTCGTAAAAAAGTAGCATATGTCCTTCCTCAGGGTTCCGTGGTTTTGATGTGACACACAGATTAACTTTCGTATTTTAGTAGGGAAATATAATACTGTTAAAAATATCGCAATAAGGAACCGCAGAATATTATTATTATCACTGTGCCCCGAGACCATCAGCGTGTAACTCCTTGTATGTTATTATGTTAATGTATTGGTAATATTGTTTAGATCGCTTTCACATGAGTCTTAAGTACATATAGAATGAAAATACTTCAGCGCAAAGCTTCCGGGTAGACTACGTTGAAATTTGACCCGTCCGGAACGTGAACATAAAAAATTCTAGGACTGCTAACCCGGGAAAGACCGACATAACTGACCATGTGAAAAACAACTGACACCGAGATCTATTCCAACAACACGAAAGGTCTGCCCTTGAGCCTTATTTATTGTCATTGCATAACACACCGATACTGGGAATTGCGTTCTTTTAAATTGGAATGGAAAATTATTTGGTATTATGGGAATTCTGGGAATAAAGATGGTTTCTCCTGCACCGCAACCTATTAAAATTTGAGCCTCGATTACATTTTGTTGCAACTGGGTTACTTTAAGCCGAGTTCCATTGCAAATTTGTGGTGGTCTTAAATTTCGGAGCAGAATAATCGGAATGCCAATTTTTAAACAAATTTCATGAGAAGGAAGTACGGGCATATTTAAATAATTTAAAAATTCTATCGGGTAATTAGTGGCTTCTTGTTCATCGGCCATTCTATTTATTGAACTATAAACTTTGCTTTCCCCCTGGATATTCGACAGTATTTTATTATTAATCTGAGATGCCTGGTCATTGCGAGGAGTTAAAATAGACCTTTCGCATAGCCAAGAATTGTTCTTATTTAATATATTTGTTACGTCACCGTAAACTGACGATGTAAGATGTTGTTGGGATTGCACTATACAACATAACTCAGGCGTAAGAATAAGTTTTCCTTGGTGTAGCAGTGGATAGGTATCTTTGGTGAAGGTATTTTCTTTAATAATATATCAGAAAATTGACGATCATCCGGGCTATCTACAGTTCTCACTCGCATGTTTATAGTCAAATGCACCGATTGTATATCACGCCACAAATAAGAGCTTTTCAGGCAAGCCCTAACCTCAGCAGCTCGGGTTCCCCGTGGTATTACCGTTAAGGTTTGTCGGAAATCACCACAAAATAAAACTGTGATACCGCCCATAGGTCGATCATTTTGTCTTATATCTCTTAAAGCTCTGTCTACCGCTTCTACTCCTTTTCGATGGGCCATCGTACATTCATCCTATATGATTAAATTACACTTTGAACGAATATTTAAACACTACCAAAACAACTAATACGTGGTCCTAACTTTAGCTACCTTACACATAAAATCTAAGTGACTATTTGAACTAAAATATATATGATATGATTAAATTACACTTTGAACGAATATTTAAACACTACCAAAACAACTAATACCTGTTTTACAAAATAACAACAAAAGAAATTCAAATAAAATATTTAAAGACTAAAAGTCGCGCTGATAAGCACGGTTTCGGTCTCCCAGGCGGGGGAGCAGATGAGAAATCCTCATGGATACCCTACAGCCGGCTGCAAGGTTATGTCAGACTCGTACTGACTAAAAAACACCCGTAGGGGCTGCCTCTGGCCGGGAAGGCCTCTAAGGCTTCATCGGAAGCGATCGTCCCCCAGGGGGGGAGCGACGCAGAAAACAGATTTAGACAGCTCGCTCTCGGACCTTTGATACCCTACCGCTGCCGCGACCCGTGTCGAGCGCGGCAACCGTTACACAAAAATAATCCTTATAGCATGATTCAGTATTCACGTGCGACGGCGCGATGGCTTATTTCATGTATAAGTTTGGTGTTTTTATACTGATTTCTATAATTCTCTTTTTATTGAATAGGTAATAATGTTAACTTTTTTAAATTAGGGATGAGTGAGAGTATTATAAACGTAAGAGTAAACAAATATAATCAGAATGCTCCGAACTGCTAAGCTATCAGGAGTTACACGTGTTATTGTGAGTCAACCATAAAGGATAGACATATGCTGTTGAGGGATACTTTTTAGACAATTTTATGTAAAATATTTCCGTCATACATGATTTCTATGTAACTTTAACCATTAAGGCTGCACACGCGACGGAAGCTTAAAAAATGGTGTAACTTCTCCCGTTTTCCCAACATTTCCCTTCACTACTCTGCTCCTATTGATTGTAGCGTGATGAAAAGTATACTATAACCTGCCCAGGAGTATGAAGAATAATTGTACCAAGTTTCGTTAAAATCCGTCGAGTAGTTTTTGTTTCTATAAGGAACAAACACACAGACAGACAGACAGACAGACAAAAATTTTACTGATTGCATTTTTGGCATCAGTATCGATCACTAATCACCCCCTGATAGTTATTTTGAAAATATATTTCATGTACAGAATTGACCTCTCTACAGATTTATTATAAGTATAGAAGATATTTGTTACGTCACCGTAAACTGACGATGTAAGATGTTGTTGGGATTGCACTATACAACATAACTCAGGCGTAAGAATAAGTTTTCCTTGGTGTAGCAGTGGATAGGTATCTTTGGTGAAGGTATTTTCTTTAATAATATATCAGAAAATTGACGATCATCCGGGCTATCTACAGTTCTCACTCGCATGTTTATAGTCAAATGCACCGATTGTATATCACGCCACAAATAAGAGCTTTTCAGGCAAGCCCTAACCTCAGCAGCTCGGGTTCCCCGTGGTATTACCGTTAAGGTTTGTCGGAAATCACCACAAAATAAAACTGTGATACCGCCCATAGGTCGATCATTTTGTCTTATATCTCTTAAAGCTCTGTCTACCGCTTCTACTCCTTTTCGATGGGCCATCGTACATTCATCCTATATGATTAAATTACACTTTGAACGAATATTTAAACACTACCAAAACAACTAATACGTGGTCCTAACTTTAGCTACCTTACACATAAAATCTAAGTGACTATTTGAACTAAAATATTCTTATAGAATTATAACCAGAAATATATACAACTCACAACAAAAAAGAAATGAAAATAAAGCTGAAACGCCTGTGCAATACTATCTACCTATACCTCCTTCACTTAAAAATAAATACTTATAACTACTTTAATTAATAAAAGTACCTACGCTTAATAATTTTTAATTTGAACGAATATTTAAACACTACCAAAACAACTAATACCTGTTTTACAAAATAACAACAAAAGAAATTCAAATAAACTATTTAAAGACTAAAAGTCGCGCTGATAAGCACGGTTTCGGTCTCCCAGGCGGGGGAGCAGATGAGAAATCCTCATGGATACCCTACAGCCGGCTGCAAGGTTATGTCAGACTCGTACTGACTAAAAAACACCCGTAGGGGCTGCCTCTGGCCGGGAAGGCCTCTAAGGCTTCATCGGAAGCGATCGTCCCCCAGGGGGGGAGCGACGCAGAAAACAGATTTAGACAGCTCGCTCTCGGACCTTTGATACCCTACCGCTGCCGCGACCCGTGTCGAGCGCGGCAACCGTTACACAAAAATAATCCTTATAGCATGATTCAGTATTCACGTGCGACGGCGCGATGGCTTATTTCATGTATAAGTTTGGTGTTTCTATACCGATTTCTATGATTCTCTTTTTATTGAATAGGTAATAATGTTAACTTTTTTAAATTAGGGATGAGTGAGAGTATTATAAACGTAAGAGTAAACAAATATAATCAGAATGCTCCGAACTGCTAAGCTATCAGGAGTTACACGTGTTATTGTGAGTCAACCATAAAGGATAGACATATGCTGTTGAGGGATACTTTTTAGACAATTTTATGTTAAATATTTCCGTCATACATGATTTCTATGTAACTTTAACCATTAAGGCTGCACACGCGACGGAAGCTTAAAAAATGGAGTAACTTCTCCCGTTTTCCCAACATTTCCCTTCACTACTCTGCTCCTATTGATTGTAGCGTGATAAAAAGTATACTATAACCTGCCCAGGAGTATGAAGAATAATTGTACCAAGTTTCGTTAAAATCCGTCGAGTAGTTTTTGTTTCTATAAGGAACAAACACACAGACAGACAGACAAAAATTTTACTGATTGCATTTTTGGCATCAGTATCGATCACTAATCACCCCCTGATAGTTATTTTGAAAATATATTTCATGTACAGAATTGACCTCTCTACAGATTTATTATAAGTATAGATAGATTAACTTACATTTATAATTTTGATTTTTTAAGCATGTAACTGGATTACTAGAAAAAAATCCACGCGAACCAGGCAGCAGATCGGACTAGAACCCGCAACCATACGCTATCCGGGCGAATGCACTGACCAATATGCTACCGCGGCCCTGATGGCAGTGTCGAATTCTTTCTAGTCTTTCTTAAGCTGCAAGGCAGCGCCATCTCTTCGCATTGTAGGTAATAACTTAAATTTAACAAATGAAAAAATAAACGATCCGTTTCGAAGTAAAAAATTACCTCTGTTTTTGTCAAATTTAGAAGTAAATCATACTGCTTTAACATGTACTGAATAAAAGATGTTAAAAATTATGAATATATCCTGTTTATGGACTGAAATATTTTCTTATTAATTAGAGAGGTTTCGAGTGCTCCACTCTATTGAAATGTGAGTTAAAATCAAGCAATTACCTTTAGAACGGTTAGGGTCAACTCACACCGAAAGAGCGGCGAAGGGCAGCGAAGCGCAGCGACCCGCTCGGTAGAGAAAGCGCGCTTATGGACAAGGGCAGATCCAGAGGGGGGGGGGGGGGTCATGGGGGTCATGACCCCCCCCCTGGGCTGGGTCCATCTGTACCCACTGTGGCTTGACCATGACTATATGACCCCACCCTGGCGCCAAAGCTGGATCCGCCCTTGCTTATGGAATCCGTCGGAATTCCCGCGGCGCCGCGGAAATCCGCGCGAGTCGTTCGAGTATCTCATGCGATAATAAGTATTATAGTAATGAAAATAAAGTTAAAATTCTAAAGAAAAGATTACTAGAAAAAAATCCACGCGGACCAGGCAGCGGACGGGACTCGAACGCGCACCTTTCGCAATCCGGGCGAATGCACTGACCATTATGCTACCACAGCCCTACTATAATTATATACGACCATTATATATACTATATATATATAATGGTCACCCACCAATCCGCACTGGGCCAGCGTGGTGGGTCATGGCCCAATCTCCCTATTCCATCCATAGGGAAGGCCTGTGCCCCAGCAGTGGGGACATTAATAGGCTGATGATGATGATGATATATAATGGTCAGTGCATTCGCCCGGATTGCGAAAGGTGCGGGTTCGAGTCCCGTCCGCTGTCTGGTCCGCGTGGATTTTTTTCTAGTAATCTTTTCTTTAGATTTAAACATCTAGCAGTTAAATGCTTAAAAAATAAATAAAAACATAAGTTAAAATTCATATGACACTCAAACTGCGCTCCGCTTCGCTGCGCTTCGACGCTCTTTTGGTGTGAGTTGAGCCTTAATCCCGTAGGCATATAAATTGAAACGGTGTATTTACGCTTAATTAGAGCCAAATGAGATATTGTGGGTCAGGTAGTCGTACGTATTACTCCGGCTTACGTGATTTTAATTTATTATTAGGTAAATATAGTTTACCTTCGAGTGAACGACGATAATTGAAAGAAAGAAAGAAAGAAATTATTTATTGACCCTATAAAATTTCAAATAAAAAACATAGATAACAAACAGAATAAGGTCAACTAGGTCCCTCTAGGTGCCTCAGCACATTTTTGGTAGTTTTAATATTTTTTGCATTGATATTTTGATAGCTGTTAACTTATTTCTTCGCCGGAATGCTCATATTCTTGCTTTCCTTTACAATATATTGTTTAATCCTAAGACCCCGCGCTATCTCCAGGAATGTTTTGATTTCCTTCACACCTCTAACACGTTATCACTTAGGTCATCAGAAAATCTTACCCCCATGACTCCTGTACACGCTACAACATTTTATTACCGTTAGTTTGCAATGCGAGCCGTACATCTGTGGAATTCTCTCCCAGTTACCATACGACGTGCAGAATCTAACCACGCTTTTAAAAACCTCGTAAAGTCCCATTATTTGTCCTTATAACATTTTATGTTAATCTTATTTGTGACTACTACCAACTGAACTAGATTTGTTTATTTATGTGTATGTATGTATTTATTTAATTTATATTTATGTATGTATATAATTGTATATATTATCACTTATATCACTCAAGTGATTTACGCCGCCGTCTCGCCCACTTCCTTCTAGTCCTCTCCATCCAAAGGTTGCCTGGAAGAGATCGCTCTTAGCGATAAGGCCGCCCATTGTTACACTAGTTTTCAATGGTTATGTAAGAAATTTAACGTTATCTGTGGTGTAAAATTCAGTGTTTTGTATTGTATTGTATTCCTTGATACTTTATAGCCTGCACAGATGAGGGACTTTTTCCGCGGGGAATAAAAGTCCCTGAATCGTGAAAAAAAAAGTCCACCGAGGACTTACTTATCTCGGTCTCAACGCATATGGTGAGCGGAGATATGTTGCCCGGACATTTAGAGAAATGCACGTCATCGAAGCAAATATACTGAGATAACGTTGCGTTGTAAGTAATAAAAACGAAGTTTATGAAAAAGAAAATAGGATACTGGGTCCATCCCTTTATAACGCATTGAGCGTGCAATGCAGACTGAAGTTCGCTGTGAGCATTGTAGAGTTGAGTCGTTCGTGAATGAATCCTTCACTTGGGGTGTATGTAATATACACCAGTATACTGGCCAGTGCGAATGGCGTCATGAATCGACGCTATACTGGTGAATTGTTCCGAAATATATTGGCCAGTGCACTGACGTCATGAATCGTCGAAATATTAAAAATAGTGCGAATAAAGAAGTTTTTTTATTCACCTCATCAATTAAAAGGAATTCTTTTTGTTCGGATGCCGTTATTGTTCTTTATATAAAAAATAAATAAAATTTGAATGCTTGTGACGCACGCTCGGTCATACGTCAAATTCGTTTTCCCGGTAAAAATATGGTAGCATACCAGTTCAATATGGCGTCGGATTCTTGAAGTCATTACCACTGGCCAGTTTACTGATGTATATTTCGGAATACACCCTTGGACTTGTCCACTTAGCATGTATATCTTCTTCAGTCGTTCATTCGAGTTCAAATTAGTTCAGTACTGCATCTAATTCACACTTCACTAAAGGAGAGTAAAGCGAACGAAAATGTTTGTGTTTCGCTTTTGAGCATTCTCTTCAGAATGAAGAATAAATTGTCAATGGAACACGATAACAGGAAAAGAATCATCTTTTCTCCATTCTATGAATAAATAATGACCTGGTAATAATCATGTCAAATGTAGGATTATGAAACACTTAGATCACGAATACCGCGTGCGAAAGCGAGACAGTTGCATGGCTCTTTTTAAATACACCGATCTACTACACATTAACTTAAAACTAACGAAAGATTGACTTTAATAAAACTACTATTAACGGGTTAATGCACGAAACTTTATTTATTTATTGACGTTTCGCAGCCTTTTCAGGTCTGCATCGTCAGAATAATGATTTGACGAATGATGAAATAAAGAAAGATCGATTTGTTATTCTATAATCTAATAAAAAGTTCTGTATAATATAACAAATATTTCTAATGAAGTTTTAATTTTTTTTATTTTAAAGCATGTAAATGCTTGATGTTTAAATCTAAAGAAAATATAATTAGAAAAAATTCCACGTGGACCAGGCAGCAGACGGGACTCGAACCCGCACCCTTCGCAATCCGGGCGAATGCACTGACCAATTATGCTACCGCGGCCCTCACGGACCGCGTCGAAATTCTTCTAGCCATTCTTAAGCTGCAAGGCAGCGCTATCTCTTCGCATTATAGGTAACCCACAATGTCAAATGATTTTTTTTACAAGCATTAAACATTTGAAAGAAGAAATAGCAATTATAGTTTTAATTTTTATTATTTTAAAGCATGTAACTGCTTGATTGATTGATTTCTAATGAATTTGAAGTTACGCCTTCATTATGTTATTTATCATACATATCTACAAATGTAGTACATAGATGAAATTAACGGTACGAATCATACCAAATCATTACATCTACGGAACAGATTGAATTGAACGAATGAAATAACGCGATTGAACTTAATGACAAGGTGACTCAATTGCACTACAAAAGTAATGAGCCAAGTGAACTACAATAGTGATATTCTTCATCTAGTCCAATTGGACTATATCACTCTTAACACAATCACAAGAATTATACTATTTTTTTGGGGACTACCGCGTCCTTTTGTCCTGTCCGGTCTGTCGGCGTCCCCTCGATTGTTCGCGGCACTTTTTGTACGCGGGACTTTTTGTACGCGGGTCTTTTTATACGCGGGACTTTTAATTCCTTGTGAGCATTACTCGATGCATTTATAAGCGATCTATTTTGGTCGACAAAAAAGTTCCCGGACAACAGCCATTATATTCTCGGATACTCTGACAACTAGGCACATTAATGTGAGAGAGACGAAGCGATCAGGCGGCCCATAGTTTGTCTGTGTATTAGCAGTTTTTTCTCTCTATCTAGGCAGTTGTCTATTTCACACGAGTGTGGTTTAGTCCATCCTTCCCAACCAAATTTCAACTTCGTGCCAAACAAAACCGAAATAAGGTTTAAAGAAAGGGACTTTAGAAACGAGTTGGCGAAGACTATACTCGTATCAGCGAGTGTGCAATTAAGAAGGCTCTTGCACGCGTCACTCGCTCGCGGAGACAATCCTAAGTAAAAATGTACACAGGCACGGTTTGACACAAGCGATGACTCTTGTCGCTCAGCGACAAACTAGCAGAGAGAATTCTCGCTGGCAGTGTAAACAGTCAACGATCAACTCTTAATATATGTGTTAACGGCCAAACCCGATTCCAGGACAAACTAGTTTTACCTAGGCTAAACTACTTCTTCCTATACGCGATAGGATTAACTAGTATAGCCTAGTCCAAACTAATTTGTCCTAAGCCCGATAGGATAAACCAGTTTAGCCTAGGCCAAACTAGTTGATCCTGATATAAATACGCAGACTCTAGGATAAACTAGTATGCCCTAGTCTAAACATTATAGTATATCTAAAAAGTCAAAATAAATAAATAAACTGAATAAAATACTCTGTAATTGGAAAAATAATATTTTTTATTAAAACGATAATGATTCATCGTTAAAAGTTATGGATAATTAGTAATACAAACAATTATACTATAACAAATAATATGTGTTTTTTTAATAGAAGCAATAATCATATCTCAATTATTAAAATTGTTATTTAATTTTACATGTTGTGCTTTGGTGGCACTTAGAATTGCAGAGTATCATTGCCTTCTTGCCTTCTTGAATTGCAGAGTATCATTGCCATCATTGGCAGCTGTTTGTGGAACATTTTTGTTGCAGATGCATCTCACAAAACAAAAGGCCTATTACTTGTGTGGGCGAGTGTACCCATGCGCATAAACACACCCTCCACTTTCTTCCAGCGTTCTTTTTACATGACGCGACCTGTACAAGTCCTGACATGTTTGTTCAATTACTTTCGACTCTGCTAAATTGGTTTAGACTAGGCCGTACTAGTTTATCCTAGAGTGTGAGTATTTATATCAGGATCAACTAGTTTGGCCTGGGCTAAACTGGTTTAACCTATCGGGCTTAGGACAAATTAGTTTGGACTAGGCTATACTAGTTAATCCTATCGCGTATAGGAAGATCTAGTTTAGCCTAGGCAAAACTAGTTTGTCCTAATATCGGGTTTGGCCGGTAACATATGCATCTCTTTTTTTACACAGTATGTTTACGTTTCTTGAGCGAGAAAATAGATGGTAAGTTAGTCGCTTCTTCGCCGGCGGTGAGACATCTACCTTGACTACATTAATAAAACATGAGGTGTCCAGGATATTTATAGTCTTTTAATCCACCTTTGCTCATGATATGACGTGAATATATGTTGTTATGAAAAACAATGTTCAATTCATAAGGCAGGGTCGTGAAAGTAGTTTCGAGTGAAAAATTACGCGGTTACCGTGGACCACTAACTTTCCTTGAGGCAATTCAAGTGTTTTGGTTCTCTTATGCCCAGACTGTGCCCATAAACATATCTACAGTATTATGCTTTAGTTGACTCTTAGCAAAATTTATGTAAATAAATGCAAACATGACATCATCAATTCATCATCATCATCAACAGCCTATCATAGTCCACTGCTGGACATAGGCCTCTCCAAATGCACGCCACTCAGATCGATCTTGGGCTACTCGCATCCAGCTCCTGATAGCCACCTTGCGCAAATCGTCACTCCATCGTTCCATCACATAATGTCAAATATGTAACAATAGACAATCAACGAATTTACTAACAATAATATAGACAGGTTATACCACAACATTATTGCACTTTAAAATGGTATAAGTAGTCTCCACATTAGTGTTGCCGATCGATAGTCGACTATCGATGATTAGTCGATAGTCTATCGATAGCCAACCAATCGTATGACAATCGATCGGCTTATCGATAGTATCGATACTATCAACAGTATCGATACTATCGATAGCACAGAAAAATCCAATCCTATCGGATGAGTTAAATACTATCGATAGTATTGTAGTTCGTTAATAACAAACTATCGATAGTATCGATACTGTCGATTTTGCAACCATATTATCGATAGTTTAACAATTTGCAATAGTATTGTTTACAATTTTCAGGTATTATAGTCAATCACAAACTTTAGTCTAAAACAATCGATAGTATCGATACTATCGATAGTATTGTTGCAGATAAAATCAACACTATCGATAGTATCGATACTATCAATAGTTTGTTATTAATGAACTACAATAGTATCGATAGTATCTATAGTATTGCACTCATTCGATAGTATTGCCTTGTTATGAGTTTTCGATAGTATCGGTTGTATCGATTCTATCGATAGGCCTATCGATAGGGTACATGATTTTCGATGTAAACTGTCGATAGTTTTAATATCGATAGTTCGGCAACACTACTCCACATCGAACTCACTTGGCAACAGCCGCTAATAGAGCGCGCTAATGTAGTCTCTTTCACTGTCATGCATAAAGCAGATTACATCTCGCTTTTAGCCTCCACGTGTCAACGTTAGTAATCACAAAATATTTTTGAAATAATTTCTTTAAAACTGTACATACATACGAATGACACGTTTTTCTTATCTCTAATAAATAGTTGCCGTGCAATTTATGTCTTTACTATCTAAAAACACATAGGGCTTTTTGTCTGGAAAAATGTAAAATATTTACACGTTGCAGCGAAGTGTAGCCGCGGCGAGAGAGCGTGCTCGACTGAATGCAAGTCGGGCAATTACCTGACTATCGTATTGCCAAACTAGAAGCATGTATGTGCGTATTTTAAACAGTATTCGTATAGAAATGGGATCAAATATGTTATGTATATATTAATTAAAGTGATTTTTTTAAGTAATTCCATGTGTCATTGCAGATTAGCCCAAGTAAGCATAGCGAGATTTGTAGTCCAAGAGATAATATCATAGGTAGATTGACAGTTATTGAAATTTAATGGTAACATGTATGAAGTAATATATATTTTGTGTAATTTTTTCTCGTAGCTTTAGTCATTTAAAAAAAATGTATATGTAATATCATATTAATATCGTTGTTTTATAATTTGAACTTCTTTGAATACATGTTGACATATGTTTGCACGTTGACATTCACCATAATTGAAAGTCAAACGAACTTACCTGTAAGTGACGTTCGACTGATATTATACGATGTGATTGGCCTTTCGAGATTACACTTAATCCACTTGTAGTAGATACGATGGCAGCACATAATGCGTACTTAAGTGAATTAAGTGTAATCTCGAAGGGCCAATCACAGAAGTATAATTATGATGCAATATTACAAAAGTGCTGGTTCTTTCTTTCTGCCACAGAGTATTTAGAAGAAATGAGTTGAGTTGGCAATTTATAAAACTGGTCTTAATAAATCCTCGGTTTCGTCGTAATTAAGCTTATTCAACCATGAGGTAACTAATAGTTTACATTAGATCAGTGACATCAGATATGCATATACAGTGTAAACTCTATCGACTATCGACACTAAAGGGACTGTACATTTTATGGCGTTATAGAGAATTGTCGTTAAATCGAAAGAAGAAATCTTATGAAACGAAAAGTTTATTTCAAGCTAGTAGTTAGGTATATACATAAAAAATAAAATGATGTGGTGTCGTGGGACACCAGGTAGAAACGAAGTTCCTTCGGCTAATGTAGAATCGACACAAATTGCAAACTCGCTTGTGTATGCGACTGTCGCGCCTGCGCACGTCTCATTTAACGGTTTTATTCCACGCACTTTTTTCCACTGATTTTTTCTTACGGTTTTACTATTACATTTTTTTCAGTTCGGTCGCGCAGCAAAATCCCTATCCCCTCCAAGCCTGCCGTAAGGAACTTCGTTCCAAAAATCTTATTTGATCGCTATTGTGTATATTCTGTTATTTTTGTCTGACGTCTTTTGCTGCACCAGTAATTTTGTTGTATTATATTTTTTTTAGTCATGGTCTAACAACAGTCTACCCGTGCAATCCCAATTTGTAAACGAAAGAACGAATTTCTTAGAAAGTTTGGTTTGCATGATGCCTGATGATAATAAAGCGACAAAAGAACGCACACAGCTGCGCGATTTTCACTAATTTTGGCAATTTATTACTTAATTGTTGTCGTTATTGAGAGTGGGTGTAATGCTATATGGAGTGTATTATTGTATGGAAAACAAACTTAGCCGCGCATCCACTAGAGGCAGCCTCGGGTCGAGCGGCCTCGACTTGAAGCAAATAGCCTCAGTTTGAGGCTGCTCGCTCTGAGGCAACGCTGCTGCTGCTTTAATAGCAATAACCATTATTAAGAAAAAGAGGAGGTAACAAAAAGCTATACAAAAGAGGATGGAGCATCGCTGGAGGATAAAAGAATTATACCGCAATAGAACTATACATGGATGTGAACACTTGCTATTGGACATGACGTTGGAAGGTGGCGATAGCTTTCGAAATTTTAGCGACCGTTTCCATTAAAGACACGGCTCGGACTGAGGCGCCTTTGACCACGGCACAGAAACCGACAAAATATGGCTCGGCTCGCGGCGACGAATTTGCCTCGCGTCGCGGCGTGCCTCAGGTTGAGGCAGCGTCTCCACTTGCGCAGCCTCTGAGTGAGGCAGCCGCTCGACCCGAGGCTGCCTCTAGTGGATACGCGGCTAAAGACGAGTGATTTCGACGCTTTAGGGAGTTTCTCGTTAAATCGAGTGACATTACATGGAGCTTACACTGTATCCAGTTCACTATTTACCCTATCGTAGAGAAATCCCGATTGGTTTTGGAAAATAAAACTATTTTGACGTTATCCAACAATATATCAAAGATTAAGAAGTTCTAAAACAATCCAGGCGGAACCACAGTTTTCTGTTGGAGTCGGCGTCCTTTGAGGCGGCGTTTAGCGGCCGCCACAACTGAGGTGCAAACTCCCAAACTCGGCACAAGTTTCGCCAAGTTTATGACCGCTCCGTTTAGTTCGAATAGTTTATTAACTACTATCACAATAGAAGTGACGATTAAAACTATTTTTCCTTTGTTTTTGATACCGACTTTAGACACACAAAACTCAGTTTTTCTTTTATCTGACATAGATAGGGACGATGACGGGGTAAATAAAAAAAATCTATTCAGTCCGTATTTTATCAATAAATCCAAAAAACAAAGACAAATCAAATTTTGGGAATGGGAGCTCGTGATGTGTCACTTTTAAGTAAAAACATTTTACAAGACCAAGACATCATGTGACATTTCAATAATCTTTTGATTATTTGAATTAAGAAAAAATACATGTCCAATACTTTTTGATAATCAACCTGTTAGACGAAAAAAAAAAGAAAGTTAACCATCATCCCTATTGCTACTTGAGTACTTACCTATTAATGAGTTTGTGAAGATACCTATTATTAATGAACTAGCAAACCAGTGAACCAAATGTTCACCAAAACCTAAAAAAAAAAACATGTATTTAATTAATTGAGAACTTCGGAGATTTTGTGTGGTTTCGTTTGAAATTCATGATTTCTCGGAAACCGGAAGTGCTACGTTACTCAAATCCGGTTTGTAGTCTTATCAGACTATTCTTAACTTATAACTTAAATATTCTCTTTATCTATCTCTTACGGTTTGGCCGCTGAAACAGCACCACAGACAGACGGACGGACGGACTTGTCTAATAGATAAGAGATGAATAATATCTAACGAACTCAGTACAACTTACCCCGATTACTTAATTGCCCGGCAATGAACGGAATTTATCAAAAAGTTACGTGGTTGTAGCAGAAATATCTCTCGTAACAGGACGAAATATAGCCAACATTACACTTTATGAACTTTCAGAGATAAGAGAGGTCAGGGGCGAGATAAAGTGGTCCTTCCATGAAACGACTGTTTTGTTATTCCCGTGATGTATTTAAACAGCTGTATGCACAGTTATTGTATCTCAATGCATTTTTGTTAAATAGTTCGTTTTTTAGGGTTCCGTAGCCAAATGGCAAAACACGGAACCCTTATGGATTCTTCATGTCTGTCTGTCTGTCTGTCCGCTCGTATGTCACAATTCTTCTATTGAAACTTGGAAAGAAGACGTATTATGTGAACCGCATTGAGATTTTCACACAAAAATAGAAAAAAAAAACAATAAATTTTGGGGGTTCCCCATACTTACAACTGAAACTCAAAAAAATATTTTTTATCAAACTTATGCGTGTAGGGATAAATACCCTACACGTATAAGTATGTAAAAAAAAATGATAAAAAGTGTGATAAAAAATATACGGATCGGTCTTCAAAAATTATATTGAGGTTTCGAATATTTTTTTTTTCTAAACTGAATAGTTTGAAACTGAATTAGTGGCAAAATGTGTGTCGCCACGTTTTACTTCTAAAATGATAAAACTAAAACTAAAAATATAATTGCAAACTTCCACCGAAAATTAGTTTGAACTAAATCTAGTCAGTAGTTTTTTTAATACGTCATAAATCGTAAACCGCAATTTAACTTAACTTAAAAATAACAAAAATCATTTAATTTCATAAACATAAACCTTATGCATAAACAGCGAACCATTATTTTCTAACCCTAACAAGAACTTTTATATTACGTTACTTGATGTTCCGGAACCCTTCATGGGCTCTCTCGACTCGCACTTGGCCGCTTTTTTTTATAGTTTATGATAACAAAATGTTCACAGACATAAACTGTTCTTGTTCTTTCTGTACAAAGCCAAAAGTGTTTTTTATTCGTTTTCTCATATAAAGGAAGCTTATCTAATTGCCTACTGCACTTTACCTGATCTTAATCGTAAATATAATCTGGTTTCGGCAAAACATGTCGATTTAATATGATGACATGAGTCGCTTTTTGAACACGGGATCTTAAATAGGTAGTGAAACATTAATAAAAATCTTAAATTTTTGGAAACCCATCAAAGAAACATACTAGAGTCTGTGCGAAAAGAGAATGGGCGTGACGAAAAACGGAACTAACATTAAGATTTTTATTTGGCAATCAAACCCAGCAATTTGTAAAACGTGAAAGTTTTGTATTGATACGGATTTGTTTGTTGTTGTGATTTCTTGCGTTTTTTTTTTTGTATTTAATCATGTCTAAAAGGGGTAAAACCTTACAAATACGGTAGAAAAGCACTACAGCGCCCTCCAATCTAAATCCAATTCTCTTTCCACACAGACTCTACTACTTACGACAAAGTCAAAACGAAGATTCTATGATCTCACTCTATTTTTTTTTATCGTAGTATTTAAACTTTACAATCGCAATGGCTAGTAAGACATTAATAAATTATTTTTTTATGATTTTATTTATTTTTTAAGCATTTAACTGCTAGATGTTTAAATCTAAAGAAAAGTTTACAAGAACAAATTTTTTTTTTCTAGTAAACTTTTCTTTTAATTATTTTTTGTTATGAAACCTTTTCTTTTTACTTAAAATACGAAAGTTTTTATGCCTATACATATAAGCGTATGTACAAAGACAAGCGCAAAGGCTAGTTTTACCTCATAAAATGTATTGACGCTTTAAGGAAATTCAAAATAGATAAGTAGCCCGCCGTACCACTTACGGTGCGTCATGCGCCATGCGTCATCCGCGCGGCTTATCCTGACACCATCTCATTGTGATGACGAGGGTGCTACGCTACAGATTGCATATTGGAATACCTGATCGGAAATTGACGTTTATTTAATATTTTTATATTTTACAAAAAACAGGGAAATACCTCAATATATAATGCTGTTTTGTTTTTGACGTCGAGAAATAATAATAAAAAAAAGTTTATCCCACCAAAACATTTTCATGTAAAATGTTATTTTTTTTTTCATTAAATGCTAAAGATACACTAGCGACAGTATCATTTGACATATTTTGACAACTTTCATATAATTTTTTAGTTTAATCGTATGTCTTTATAGTCATTTACAGCATTCAAAAATATAAAACTACCACACAACACAAACACAGGTTTCCTTATTAATAAAAAAAAACGACGGGTTGCACTCCGGGAGTGTCGGCAGAAGTGAAAACTTGAATAATAAAATTGTGCATTTTTGATATTTTGGAATGGTTAAGGAATAATTTTGTACGAATTGCTTTAATTATCAGTATTAAAGTACTATCATGTATGTGGTATAATACAATATTTATTTATTGCGCTATCGTACACAAATATGTCAATTTATATTACAATAAAAAAGTTTATCTCTCAAAAAAATCAACTTACATGAATCACATTTAAGCGCACCTAGCGACATCTATTGTAAAAAAAATGCATTTTCTTCGCAATAAAGCTGCCATATGGACGTCCTAGATAGAGACTTATTATTATAATACGGTAAAATAAAATATTACTATGTTTCGTCCAATATATTGAAAGTCAACAACCTTTCCAATTTTATTGTGTGTCATGATGCGACTAGACTAGCCCACGTGTTTAAGCTGACGCGTGTTTAACATTTTTTACCCACACAAAAAAAAAGTGAACAACGCCGCTAAAGAAGTTTTCACTTCTAAAACAAATTAAATTGTTACCCTAATAATTTAAACTATATACGAAAAGACATTACTGTACATTTTTTCTTGTACCAAAATGAGATCACTACACTCGCACTGTCAAAAAGTTATCTTAACTCGTGTCGAGCCAAGCTTTTTACTCTAAACGCCCCTTGCATTTCATTTGCGCCAATCTTTTATCTATTAGACAAGTCCGTCCGTCCGTCCGTCTGTGGTGCTGTTTCAGCGGCCAAACCGTAAGAGATAGATAAAGAGAATGTTTAAGTTATAAGTTAAGAATAGTCTGATAAGACTACAAACCGGATTTGAGTAACGTAGCACTTCCGGTTTTCGAGAAATCACGAATTTCAAACGAAACCACACAAAATCTCCGAAGTTCTCAATTAATTAAATATTTTTTTTTTAAATCAAGTTTTGGTGAACATTTGGTTCATTGGTTTGCTAGTCTAAACTATTAGACCAACGGAGTTGTCATAAAGTTGTGATTACGGTTTGTTCATGTGTTTATTATAACTACACTCGTCTAATATTTCTTGACTGCAAGTAAGCGCATAATATGCCTGCATCATATTATAAAACATCAACATAAGTGGCTCTCTTCAACCGTGCGTGGCGTTTTCAATAAGCGATCGCAAGTTATTCCATTAGCTATATACATTGTTCCCTTGGAGCACGTCCAAAACTCAAACGGCATAGTTCCCGATGATATATGGCCGTGACCCTTTCTCACCGCTCTATTTGTCAACGATGTAATTCTGAATTACAAGATTAACGGTCCTTACCAGAGATGTTTAGGCCGAGATTTGTCTCAAAATTCGGTGCACCGTCGGAGAGTTGTCAGTGCCACCCTTTGGCGTTCATAAGCTGCTTGAAACAATTTCTTCCCACTCGATTTGATGTGGGTACAGACGATTGAATGCCCCTTGGACCTCGTGAAAAGTATTAGAAATATGGGACCATCGTATTATTTTCTATTTGCAAAAGATTTCATGCGTGTGATTTCGTTTTTTTTCTCTGTGTGTTTTGTGTATTAGCAATGAGTACACAACAGCTTAAGTTTTCTTTAAGCTATTTATGTATAAATGTTTTTGAAAGGAAAACTTCTTTAGGCGCGTTGGGTATCTTTGAGGTGGGAAAAACCACTGTTGTGCACACCGTGTTGAATTCTCTCTTGTATTTGTTGGGCCGAAAGGCAGCGCCATCTCTTCGCATTGTAGGTTGTAAGTAACCCACAATTTCAAATGAATACCTTTACAAGTATTAAACATTTAAAAGAAGAAATAGCAATTATATTTATAATTTATTTAAGCATTTAACTGCTAGAAGTCTACTAGAAAAAAACACACTAAAAAAAATTCCACGCGCACCATTTATTATTATTTAAATGCTTAAAAGAATAAAAATATAACTTTAATGCTGTTTATTTTTCCTACAATGCGAAGAGATGGCGCCACATTGCAGCCTATCAAATGCGTAAAAAAAATAAAACCTGACAATAAATTATCGCATATCACCACCATGTCCTTACCAGTCCCAACGTCGGGCGCCCAATGTCAAATGACATTCGGGATGTACTTTTTTATTACAACACTCACTCCAATTAGCCTAGCCCCAAAGTATGCACTGTAAGTCTTACTCATTGTTTCCGCTACACGTAATTTTGGTGACTAACCTTCCTGATGGAGATAAAGCCTGGCTCCTTCCATAAAAAATGTGGCGATGACGATACGATTACGGAGATGTATAAGTTCATACTTGGGCCTCTGACACTGTTTGCGTGAGAAAGTAAGCGTAAGTTATATGCAACATATAATTAATGAACATGTCTTTTCTTTACAGGTAGCATCGCGAAGAAAATTATTATGTTATAGTGTTGTTTTAAAGTGAACATAATGCATATGGAAATGACATATCAGTGTAAGCGTCCGTCCTCGACGGCGTTTGGTGTGATAATGGTTGCGGTGGTGTGTGTTACGTCACAAGTTAACTCGTTGGAGGGGAGGGAGGAGCCACACAAGTACACTGTGGACGAGTTGCTGTCGACCAGCTTCCAGTCCAAGGACTCGGACGACCTCGGAATGGACCCTTGTAAAGCTGGTAAGTTTTATACGAATTCTTGCCTGATGATGCTATGTTGGAAGCTAAGTTTTGCACTATACTTCTCGTGATAAAAATTGTTTCTTACAACGTATTAAGTTTCTAATCACGTAAGAAGAACTGAGGGGAGAGGGTCGAGTAGGATGTACGTTGGTTTTCAAGGTGTCGCCAACTCAGAAGACCCAGAGATTCACCCGGAGATGAATACGATTGATGATGCATTTCTACCTAAGTCATGGATATTTATATCAAAACGGCAAAATCGTTATATATGTATCAATTTAATCAGATTTTTTTAAGGCATCGATCTGTTTTGGGCGGACTATTCGGAAACGGATACCGCCACATCACTCGCACTCCCGGTGCGCACTAGGAGGGACCGCGGTCCCTCATAATGCGCGCCGGGTGACCGGTGCAGGAGTATTGTCTAGTTTTTACGGTCGCCCTTGTGGCGGTCGCCTTCTTGGCGAGAGGTAGGGCCCCGCTTGCTTCTCGGAGCACTTGTGTTCCCTGAAGCGGCGGAGAGGAGTCCCCGATAGCTTCGTCCGCAACCCTCGGTTGGCGAAGTATGCGTAATGCATTTTCTATACATTAAAAAAAAAAAGGCATCGATTTGTTTATGTTTCGTGAAGATACTTGTACTTTTTGGCGCTTGAGCAACTAAATTTTTCGTACATTTTTATTGTTCACAATGCTAATGCGACATAAATTTTGAACCAATGGTGCCTACGCCCTGCTATTTGGCCTATGATTTGATATTTGCTCAACAATAAATGTATGGCGGGCCTAGTGATTTTCGCTTCTAATTCGAAAAGTATAGGCACTAAGTAAGTTTTAAATAAGAAGATCTTAGAAAATTTTATTTTATGAATAATTTTTATGGCGCTACTTCTTATTTACGAGTTATGTATTTTTTGTGAAAAAAGAAAAACTTTGATCCACGTTTGTATAAAGTAACTAAAGTGCTTTTACACTATCAGTTATGTTTTCTAAACAAAATATAGTACTTATATGGGTATGTATTCTATCCGTTACCCTAGTATCCCATAACACAAACCTTACAGTGCTTACTTTAGGACTAGACTTATATATACACGGTGTGTATTTAAAAAAATAATGTAGTACACTTAATGCTGTCGCGTATTTTTTTTATATCTTATCGAATTCAAGTGCACTTTCTCTCGGTGAACTTGACTTCAAAACGTAATCTTAACAAAGAAAGATATACTTGCAAAGATTATTATTTCATCATCATCATCAGCCTATTAATGTCCCCACTGCTGGGGTACAAGCCTACCCTATGGATGGAGTAGGGAGATTAAGCCATGACCCACCACTTGGACCTAGTGCGGATTGGCGGGTGCTAACGACTGCAGATGCTGCCGGAACCAACAGCTTAACGTGCTTAAGATTTTCGTTTACCCATCCAATGACCGACCACTGCGGAAGTTGCTTAACTTCAACGATCGCAGCCGAACGCGCTAACCACCCGCGCTATTGAGCACTTAATATAAGGGGGTTAAAAATAAAATACAAGCATATCTCTTATCAATGTTCCAAATACAACTTTATGAACAATTGTTTTTGACGTGACAACGTCTTAAATTAGGTTGCGGCTGGGAGTCACTTATGAAAAAGTGTAACGCTCGGTAACGTTACGATGAGTCTCTCGTGTTAAGTTTAAGTTTACATGTACAATGTTTTAGTAAACAAAATATATTTCTATAGTTAAAATTTGTGCAATTCTTATTTTCATTCAATTCCTTGTTCCTATTGTGCAATTTAATTATATTCATATCAATAAATATTCTACCGAGAAAAAGACGTTGTCACGTAAAATCTTCGCCCGTAAAACCGACTTTACAGGCAACCATTTTTTTTTTTTAACGACAGCTAAAGGAATGGTCGTTTAAAAATACGAACAATGCCGAGCGTTTAATCGCACCTCCAGAACCGCCCTTAAAAAGTGCTAAAACAGAAATCAACTGCGGCTATAAAATGCCGCACCGTAAAGTTGAACGTCCCCTGAATAGGGATGACGACAAACATATTTTTCCTTCGTCTGTCAGGTAGATTATCAACAGATATTTATTCATTCATTTATTTTGGTTACATGGAAGACTAATAGCTTATCTTAATATACTAGAAATGAATAGTAGCGACAAAGAGCCAATAGGGGTGATGACGGGGTACAGTAAACGAAATTCTATTTAGTCCGTCAGTTAGATGATCAGAAAATAATGGACACGTATTTTTTCTTTGGGCAATCAACCAAAAAATGACAAAGTTATAGCGCGTCAGTTTGGGAGTAGGGGCTCGTGACGTCACTTTTGAGTCAATTTTCACTTATAAGTGTACTCAAACGTGACGTCACGCGACTTTTCAAATCAATATATCTCTGCAATGTTTATATTATGTGAAAAAAGAAAAAAAACGTGTCCAATACTTTATGATAATCTACCTGATAAACGAAGAAAAAAAAATTAGTCATCATCCCTATTACAGGTCCTCACATCTAGACATAACTTAAAGTTATAAACTACTAGCAAACCCAGCGAACTCCGTTTCGCCACCAGATAGCTTCGTTTTATGTAACATTTCGTTTTGTGATTAAAAGAAAACGATTTTTTTTAAAATTTTTCCTGAATTTTCTTTGCTATAAACCTTACGGAGCCCGAGACCTTTCCAACGAATGCAAAACCGTGGAAATCGGTTCGTGCGTTCTGGAGTTATAGCGTCAGGAAGGAAAACCCGACTTATTTTTATATAGTAGATTTGCACTGTCCATTGTAAAAAATCTCATAAATATAGTTTTATAAATGAGGTATTTATGATAAATAACAGAATAACAAATTACGCACATGTTAAATACATAACATATTGGCTACGTATTGTTTCTTTTCTTTGCATAATCAAAATATTACAGATCTTAATATATATAAATCTCGTGTCACAATGTTTGTCCTCAATGGACTCCTAAACCACTGAACCGATTATAATAAAATTCGCACACCATGTGCAGTTCGATCCAACTTGAGAGATAGGATAGTTTAAATCTCAAATTATAGTCGCAATTTTAATTTATTGCAAATTATTACTTTTGGGCGGTACGAAGTTCGCCGAGTCAGCTAGTACAAATATAGATTTGTAATGACACATGGCGTTACGTCTTGGTACAATTTTTACTTAAAAGTTACGTGATCTTTTAATTTATTGGTTGATTGACTGAAAAAAAACAAGTGTAAGAAGTTTCAGCGGTATAGATCATCATCATCATCATCAGCATCTTTATGTCCCCACTGCTGGGGCACAGGCCTTCCCTATGGATGGAATAGGGAGATTGGGCCATGACCCACCACGCGGGCCCAGTGCGGATTGGCGGGTTCTAACGATTGCAGATGCAACCGGGACCAACGGCTTAACGTGCCTTCCGAAGCACGGAGGAACTCGAGATAGAAATTTTTGGTCACCCATCCAATGACCGACCACTGCGAAAGTTGCTTAACTACAACGATCGCAGCCGAACGCACTAACCACCTGCGCCATCGAGCTCCTCGATTTATTTATTAATTGACGTTTCGCATCCTTTTCAGGCTGCGCCGTCGGAATTATGATTTTATTTACTTTTTTTTTCCTTTCTAAATGGTTTCGCACGGCTTGTGCATTTAGCCAATGTCAAGTGTTAAATGTAGGTATACAAATACTATAGCACTCCAGGTCAAAGTAATAAATCAAGTCAAAGTAAGTGGCAGTCAAGTCAATCCCCTTTTCCCCATGTTTCAGTAAAAGTGTAGGGGTTTACTGGAACCTCCCCGTGGACTTCTTGAGGAAACGTCGAAAGACACTTTCCGCTATTTTGTTTCACTTGCCAACACTTGTGCATGTTCCCGAACACTAAGTGGTTAATAATCCACCATTATTAGACACTGACATCCGCCACAACACAATTTTTAACAAGAAAAACAAAACTGCTAAAGTGACGCTTCCCGATCCCGCCAAAAAGTCCATTTTATTTAATTTGCTGGGCTACCTTCGAAATAATTTTCGAAGAAAAAAGTCTTTCGAAGGTAGCCTTTAGTATACTTTTTTCTTCGAAAATTATTTCGAAGGTTTTGTTTTGTTTACCGACTAGGGTTTACGTTGAAAGTTGTTTTATTTAATGAGTGGTGTGGTGGTGTGTGTGAAAACCTAAGAAACAAATGTAATAGCGTATAAATAAGTATCTATTATAGTTATGATTTTATTTATTTTTTAAGCATTTAACTGCTAGATGTTTAAATCTTAAGAAAAGTTTACTAGAAAAAAATCCACGCGGACCAGGCAGTGGACGGGACTCGAACCCGCATCCTTCGCTATCCGGGCGAATGCACTGACCATTATGCTACCACGGCCCTATTAGCCGCGTCGAAATTTTCCTAGCCTTAAGCAACTTGTGGGTTACCTACAATGCGAAGAGATGGCGCTGCCTTGCAGCTTAAGGCTAGGAAAATTTCGACGCGGCTAATAGGGCCGTGGTAGCATAATGGTCAATGCATTCGCCCGGATAGCGAAGGATGCGGGTTCGAGTCCCGTCCACTGCCTGGTCCGCGTGGATTTTTTTCTAGTAAACATTTCTTTAGTATCTATTATTATTTGATACTCTAACCAACGGATTATATTAGAATATTATTTACTTTACCCCTTCGTCATCCCTGTTCTGAAGCCGGGTTGGACGCTCACGTAACATTCATTACGTTCAAGACGATTCTTATTTCGCTAATGAATATAATAAGGTGAGATTGAAATAAACGCTGAACTTATTTAGTTGAAAAATAAGTTTCCTCTTTTTTTAATGGAATGATTTTAATATTATAATGTAAAGGAATATTATAATATTGATTTGTAACAATGTCTACTGCATGCCCGATTAGGGTAACTGTTTGTTTCAATTGTGTGCACTAACATCTGGGCAGTATCACTAAATGTATCAGTTTCACAATAAAGAATTATTCTATTCTGTTCTGTTCTGTTCGGTTCTGTTGTGTTCGGTTCGGTTCGGTTCTGTTCTGTTCTGTTCTATTCTAGTATTTAATACTAACGTGTAATTGTTTGCCTCATCTCACCTTTGGAGATTGGATGTGAAACTACGAATTATTAATTCTTATAAAATGTTCGCAACTCAAATTTAATACATTTAAGTTCCTTCTGTATTGATGGATACCGTTTCAAAATGACATATCAGGAATTTACGTTCGCCATTCAACTTGAGCTCGATGTCGCAAGCTGCTAGCGCGTTCCGCTGCGATCATTGAAGTTAATCAACTTTCGCAGTGGTCAGTTATTGGATGGGGGACCAAAAATTTACTATATCGAGCTCCTCCGTGCTTCGGAAGGCACATTAAGCCGTTATTCCGAGCTGCATCTACAGTTCTCACTGAGTCCGCTTGGTGGGTCATTGTCCAATCTCCCATTCCATCCATAGGAAAGGCCTGCGACCCACCAATGGGGATATTAATGGGCTGATGATGAAGTATTAATTATTTTACAGAAGCATCTTACTGACTGGCAAGGTGAAGATGGCTGGTGTGCTAGGTAAAAGTCCTGTATCAGTTATCTTCGCGCCAGAACTCCACCATCACTTAACATCAGGTGGGGTGGAGTCGTTTGTCGGATCTAGCTATGAAAAAAATGGTTGAACTATTCTCTCATGGTCTTATTTCGTAGATGCGGCAATTGAATTGTTGACATGTTAACTTCTTATGGGAGATTAAACCACTTCGTTACGTAACGCGTTACGGCGCCAGTCTGTTTGTATTCCTGTAATCTCACGGCTATGGTAGGCAGGCTCCTCCACTTTCACATAAATACAAAGAGGTTTTATGGAAAAAATTAAATTTATTCGTGGAGACACGTTAAACATATGACCGCCATTACACGTGAGAGCGAGAGAGAGAGTCGAGAAACAAGGACAAAAATTAATTCTTGTTGGTGTTGCCACATATATCCGGCTCGAAGGACCAATGTCAGGATCTTCAGGTGCGTCGTGGGCAGCTAGATAAAAAGAGTTTTATGGAAGAAATTAAATTTATTCGTGGAGACACGTTAAACACAAAACTGCCATTACACGTGAGAGCGAGAGAGAGTCTAGTAACAAGGACAAAAAAATAATTCTTGTTGGTTTTGCCAACATATATCCGGCTCGAAGGACCAATGTCAGGATCTTCAGGTGCGTCGTGGGCAGCAAGATAAAATCAGTTTTATGGAAAAAATTAAATTTATTCGTGGAGACACGTTAAACACATGACCGCCATTACACGTGAGAGCGAGAGAGAGTCGAGTAACAAGGACAAAAAATTATTCTTGTTGGTGTTGCCAACATATATCCGGTTCGAAGGACCAATGTCAGGATCTTCAGGTGCGTCGTGGGCAGCAAGATAAAAAGAGTTTTATGGAAGAAATTAAATTTATACGTGGAGACACGTTAAACACAAAACCGCCATTACACGTGAGAGCGAGAGAGAGTCGAGTAACAAGGACAAAAAAAATATTCTTGTTGGTGTTGCCAACATATATCCGGCTCGAAGGACCAATGTCAGGATCTTCAGGTGCGTCGTGGGCAGCAAGATAAAAAGAGTTTTATGGAAGAAATTAAATTTATTCGTGGAGACACGTTAAACCTGTTAAACACAAAACCGCCATTACACGTGAGAGCGAGAGAGAGTCGAGTAACAAGGACAAAAAAATATTTTTTGTTGGTTTTGCCAACATAACTCCGGCTCGAAGGACCAATGTCAGGATCTTCAGGTGCGTCGTGGGCAGCTAGATAAAAACAGTTTTATGGAAAAAATTAAATTTATTCGTGGAGACACGTTAAACATATGACCGCCATTACACGTGAGAGAGAGAGAGAATATAGTAACAAGGACAAAAAATTAATTCTTGTTGGTGTTGCCAACACAAGCTTCTTACAACCCCCCTAGCATGAGTACCGCGATTTGTTATATAGCACGTTTTTATTACGCTCAATTGTCAAGTTACTATGGAGTTTGACAGTTAGTAGTAGAGGAGCTCGATGGCGCAGGTGGTTTAGCGCGTTTGGCTGCGATCTTTGTAGTTAAGCAACTTTCGCAGTGGTCGGTCATTGGATGGGTGACCAAAAATTTCTATCTCGTGTTCCTCCGTGCTTCGGAAGGCACGTTAAGCCGTTGGTCCCGGTTGCATCTGCAGTCGTTAGCACCCGCCATTCCGCACTGGGCCCGCGTGGTGGGTCATGGCCCAATCTCCCTATTCCATTCATAAGGAAGGCCTGTGCCCCAGCACTGGGGACATTAAGAGGCTGATGATGATGATGATTGACAGTTAGACGTGATAAAAAAAGTGATAAAAAGTATATTGTGGTGCCCATGCTTTGGGGTCTGATAGAATTATGATTCGATAAAAAAGATTGTACACGATATGAATGTATTGCTCGTGACAAAATTCACTTCTTATATACGAACAACTTGTAAGTACGTGGAGGTGCTCGTCATTTTCACATAACAATATTCAACGTAACGTTTGATGTATAAGTATCCACTCCGCTCAACTGTCGACTAGGATTTATTTGAATGTCGATCTACAAGGAGATAATGCTTTATATTTGGTTATATTTTTATTTTTTAAGCATTTCAACTGCTATATGTTTCAATCTGAAGAAATTTTTACTAGAAAAAATGCCACACGAGCCAAGCAGCTGATGGGATTCGAACCCGCACCGTCCGTCTGGGCTGATACACTGGCCATTATGCTACCGAGGCCATGGGCGTGTCGAAATCGTTCTAGTATTGCGTTGGAATTTGGCACAATTATAACTATTATGATGTAGGCTTGAAAGGATTTTCCAAAACTCATCCCTTAATGGTGTAAAACGGGAGTTCAAAGTGTGTAATCTAATCTAGGAGCTAGATGGCGTGGTTGGTTAGCGCGTTCGCCTGCAATCGTTGAAGTAAAGCTACTTTCGCAGTGGTCGGTCATTGGACGGGTGACCAAAAATTTACTATATAGAGCTCCTCCGTTCTTCGGACGGCACGTCAAGTCGTTTTTCTTGGCTGCATCTGCAGACCTCACTATCCCCGCGTGGTGGGTCATGGCCCAAACTCCCATTCCATCCATAGGTAAGGCCTGCGACCCACCAGTGGGGATTATAATAGGCTGATGATGAAGTATCAGTTATTTTAAAGAATCATATTACAGGCTGGCAAGGTGAAGATGGCTGGTGTTCTCTCGAGTTCCTCCGTGTTTCGGAAGGCACGTTAAGCCGTTGATCCCGGCTGCATCTGCAGTCGTTAGCGTCCGCCAATCCGCACTGGGCCCGCGTGGTGGGTTATGGCCTAATCTTCCTATTCCATCTATAGGAAAGACCTGTACCCCAGCAGTGGGGACATTAATAGACTGATGATGAATTTAATCTAACGCGAGCGAAGCCACGTGCAAGAAACAGTATACTTTAAAAGGGTTCAATCTTATACATAGCCAATTATAGAAAACCTTGATTCGTCGTCGCCGTGATCTGTATTTATTATCCCTACTCTTCTCAGTACTGTTCAAAATAATCCAAAAGCTCCTGTCTATCTCAAAGAACGTTTCCAGTTTCTTTCTTCTTCTCCTAATCTTCCGCTTCGTTCATTCAATCTCCTGATTTTCACACCTCCTAACTTTTCCAAGGCGTATAGCCACTCCTTTACCATACGTGCCATCCAACTATGGAATTTTCTGCTGGAAAAGATTAGGCGTGCCCAAACTCTAGCCTGTTTCAAATTCCTAGTTAGAGAGCATTTCTTGTCAGATGAGCATAATTTTCATTAGAAATATTGCTACGGTAGTAATACCGTCTGTTGCATTATATTGTGAAACTAGCGGCCCGCCCTCGCTTCGTTATGGTGTAGAGCTGAAGTGTAGACTACAGTTTTTTTTTTCTCAGGCTTTTATTATACACAATGACATTCATCTATGATTCTTCTTATTCTTGCATGGAAAGTCTCAGCCCACTCGGTTTAAAATTGACAAACTTTCATTCCCTATTTTATCTCCTTGGGGGTAGAATTGATCAAAATCCTTTCTTAGCTGATGCCTACGTCATAACATCTACCTGCATGCCAAATTTCAGCCCGATCCGTCCAGTGGTTTGGGCTGTGCGTTACTATGTCGATCACTATGTCAGTCACCTTTGACTTTTATATATATAGATAGATGTGTGAATGTTTGTGTATGCCTATATGTTTAGTTTGCGTTTATTAGATTTATTTTCAATTGACTACTTACAAAACGTTTGTATTGTATTCCGCACAACTTCTCTCATTATTATTATCGTGCTTTCTATTTTTTTCCAGCTCATTGGGTTAGTCTGGAAGAAATCGCTGATTAGCTATAAGACCGCCCCTTGTGCAACTGTGATTGTTTTGCCTTGTATTTGTATTTTGTTCGTGTTATTTATGTTACTGTTGTGCAATAGTGTTATTATCTTATCTTATCTTGATGATATTGTAATATTTTTTCAGCATTTACCTGCTAGATGTTAAATCTAAAGAATGCACTGACAATTACAGGGCCGCTGTAGCATAATGGTCAGCGCATTCACCCGGATAGCAAAGGGTGCGGGTTCGAGTCCCGTCTGCTGCCTGGTTTCTGAAATTTTCTAGTAAAATTTTCTGAAGATTTATAATAAACCTTGCCACCACAATTTTTTTCCGTCTACTACGAACGAAAAATACTGAAACATTTTTTTAATGTCAGACACCAATAAAATGTGCATTAGTATTTATTTACATACTAAATTCTCAAACAGGATACACAGAAAAGTTACACAGTGTAAATTTGCCATGTTTATTCAGAGAATCTAAGTATGATAGAAAAAAAATATACGACATTGTTAAGTTTTTCAGTACGTTTAAGACTTTAAGGAGATAGGAATAAGTCTCATATTTGCAATTTCGATGTGACCCTTCATGGCTTGTGTGGTCTCCGGTACCATTTCGCGAAGAGCTAGTGGGACTGCCCTTTTCTATTTAAGGTCTATTTGCTTTCACGACCGATAAAGATCTTTAGAAACAGCCGAACCCTATTTTTCGTCTCAATGAGTTGGCCATTGTATTGGTCTCCTGATAAGACTTTCTCTTTCGGGATTTCACGTGAAAGGGAACACAAATTGTTTCTTTTTTCTTATTGAGGACTGCAAGATTTTTTTCCTAGAATATATTGTCGCGCTTGTTAAATTTATACTTGAACGAATACATTTCGTCATTTATATGTAAAACTAACTGATTCGGCAAACTTTGTCCCGCATTTTTTATGTTCGTTAATATATAATTTGACATTGATATTTGACATTACCTAACTATTTAACTATTTGACATTACTGTTTTTTTTTAGTTGTTATAATTATTATTATTTGATTATCTCTTTACCTTAATTTTATTGAATTTAATGAATACCTTCCATGATTGTTAATATTTTGTAAGTATGACTTGCCGGCGTGTTGGATTATTCTGTAAGCCTGCATGTTTAAATTGAATAAATAAATAAATAATTTTGTTATAAACATTATCTTTTCTTGATAATAACGAACACAATTTTTTTTTTCTTTTTCAATTTGATGCAGTCGTTTAAAAGTTATGTGCGCACGTACATTACGGTGATTCATTATTATTTATAAAGTATAGAGAAAATTCCATCTTTATAATAAAATTCACACATACTGCTTTTAAATTGGATAGAAATCTCTATTAAAAATACCTTAATTCAAAATTAAGCGAGAGTTAGCACCACACAGTTAAAGTTAAATTTTACTACAACTGGCCTCGCTTGGACAATTAATTGTCACTGTCAAATTACAAATGCTAGATCCATCTGCATACAGCGGCGGTGACTCCTTAGTCGTTAATTTTAATTTTATTTATTATTAATATGTTTCTTTTTGTTTTTGACGTGACAACGTCTTAAATTAGGTTGCGGCTGGGAGTCACTTATGAAAAAGTGTAACGCTCGGTAACGTTACGATGAGTCTCTCGTGTTAAGTTTAAGTTTACATGTACACATGTACACATTAGTAAACAAAATATATTTCTATAGTTAAAATTTGTGCAATTCTTATTTTCATTCAATTCCTTGTTCCTATTGTGCAATTTAATTATATTCATATCAATAAATATTCTACCGAGAAAAAGACGTTGTCACGTAAAATCTTCGCCCGTAAAACCGACTTTACAGGCAACCATTTTTTTATTTAATTTAACTTTATGAATTCAATTTACTAACACTAGATTAGTAAGTATAATTGTTACTAACCATTATGGATGAATAATCTGAAATAAATGTTATTATTATTATTATACAACTTTATTGTGAGTATCGTCAAAAGTTGCAACCCATTTTTTACCTAACTCGTTTTTTAACTGAACAGATTAAAAAGTTAGATAATCGTAGCTGTTAAAATGTTTCAGAAGATGTAGCCGCTCGTAGTAACCGTAGCATTTCGTAGCACCGTAGTTACCTTATTCGTGTAGCCTCAGTGCCTTACGTTTTACTTTACTATGATTTTATTTTGACGACCTCCGTGGCTGAGTGGTTTGTACGCCGGATTTCATGGTTTCGCCGACTCGAGAGGTCTCGAGTTCGAATACCGGTGGGGGCGGATGTTTGTGTGGTGAATATGAGCATTTGTACTCCAGTCATGGATGTTTAATATGTATTTCTATATAAATAATATACTTATATATGTACAGTATATGTATTATATCCGTTACCCTAGTATCCCATAACACAAGCGCTACAGTGCTTACTTTGGGGTGAGGCTAATTGGTGTGAGTGTTGGAAATATTTATTAATTTTGTGAAGCTTTTGTCTATTTGAAGAGAACTTTTGATTGAATATGGGTAAAAAATAATAAACTACTTTATTTGAGTACTCCGGCTGGATGGGCACGAAACAACTATTTGCATAGAGCCAGCTCGGTCTGCGAGTGAATTTGATGTCTGCTATTATATCAATGTTAATTTGCCATTTTTTTGTTATTTATTATATATTTTTTGTCCCTTTTGCTAAGCGGCCGCCATAGCCTATAGACACTTGCGACACCAAAAATATTACTCGTACCGTTGCCTACTCTGACCCAACACCCCGTCCCGCGGTGCCCTTTTTTTGTGACGCAGGCAAAAACTCAGTTTACAGACGACGGCGCCTGGTTTCCGCAAACCTTACGAGCCCCCACAGTGGCTGCCCACTGAGGACCCCGTAACTCTTACGAGCGCTTTACGGCATAATATCCGCTAAAAAAGTCCTGCGAATACCCTCTAAGCTGTTTAGCGCGAAGCCGCGGGATACCTGTTTAAGGATTCTTTCGCGTCTCCGCACCCAGCAGCCTCCCGGCCTAGCCGGGGCTCCCCGGCAGGGGTCTCCCGGAGTATCACGGGGACCCCGCAGACGTACGCAGGATGGCCCGCGCGTGGGGGCTGAGTACGCGGCCTAATGCCCACCGTACCGCCCCCCGTCCGCTGCGGAGGACTACTTCGCCGTAGTTCCCGTCGCCGCCCCCCAATTTGCAGGACAGAACTAGAAGATGGGGGCTGCCGTCATGGGATCCCTGGTGGGATGGGCCAGGGTATCATCCTTCCGCTCCCTCTCAGCTGCCTCCTTCTGCGAGATAACGTTCTCGCAGAAGGAGGCAGCCGCCTCCCATGCCGACTCGCTACGGAACATGGCCTCTACCATGCTCCGCAGCGAGAGGGGTCCCGTGGTGCCCTGGAACCTTACTGACAGAAACACAACAAACACAGAACTAATAACATCAATAATTACAATAGACACGCAAACTCACAGCAACATGTCAACCTTTCATATTATACGTTCCCTGAAACCATGCATTGTTTTTGATAGAATTAATTACTGACTTTCAGGTTGTTAGTACATCAAAGTGACAGATATACAGTTACGTAGCTACGGCATTCGTTGGGCCTAAGATTGTAATCAGAAACAATGGGCTTTTTGTAGTCCGGTCAATGTAAAGATTCAAAGGTGTATTAATTCCCATTAAGCTGAAAGTGAGTACAATTTTTGACTAAATAACGCAAAACTTCGCACTTTTCTTACTATGTTTCTGGTTCGTTTTTAAATATTATAATAATAATCATCATCGGAATATAGATTGAGGTGTATATTTGCTAAGTCTACTCAAAGATAACTTCAATTTGATACTTTATAGTTCAAATTAAGTATACATTAAATTGACCAAATTAAATTTCGTTATCGAAAGTTTGATAATTGATGAAAATTTAATATATGTAAGAAAAAACTATGATGAATTTGCAAAAAAAAGTCAAACCCATAACTTTAACACGAGATTTAAGAACAAGCTTGCCGTTCCATGTTTCAGACTCCAAAAATCAAGAAGTTCATTTCTGGGTTGTAGTATTGCATTGTTTAACAAAGTTCCCCAAGATCTGATTGAGCTTCCACTGACTAAATTTAAATCTCAGATCAAAAATACTCTTATGAATAAGGGCTATTATAAAGTTGATGATTATCTAAATGATCGTAATGCATGGACATAGTGTTTCTTATAATTTGATATTAAATGGGTATTACTCATTTTTCATAACAGTAATATTGTACCTATCTAATGCCGCTTCCTATATACTACTTAAAATGTTAACTATAAAATTAATTGTAACTACATATTTATATTCTAGATGATGTAATGGAAAGTGACTTCAGACGTATTTCTGAAGTAATTTTTCAACTTGACGACTCTGTATATAACAATACAGGGGAAAAAAAACAGCCCTTGCTGAGTTTCTTGCCGGTTCTTCTCAGTACAAGGTCTCCCGCCGTAGTTTTGCGAACCGATGGCGTAGCTTCTTGACCTTCACAAGTGCTTGTAACAGCCTAGACTGAATAAATGACATTTCATTTCATTTCATTTGTTTCGGAGAAAGAGAGTAGACCTCCTGGATTGAGACATTGGGTACTTTATCCCAGATAACTGTCAGATTCCTGAGGGATTTTCAAAAAACTAAAGTTAACGCGGGCGAAGTCGCGGGAGGCCACTAGTTAAAAATAAAGTAACAAAATTCGCAATCGTTACTCTACGTCAAAGGTCAAATTATGGGTTTTTTGCTATTTTCAGGAAAAAGGTAAGTTTTATCGTAAAATTTGTCTAAGACAAAAATATAGATCATAAAATTATCTATAAAATAGGTATTTATATATTTTTTCTAAGAGCTACTGTTCCTGAGATATGACGATTGGCATAACGCATAAGTACGTCACGTCACACACACATAAAAATACACAAGACTTGCGTATTGTTATTTTAAAACCATGTAAAAATTTAAAAATTTATTATTCTTTGATATATGTGCTTGCATTTATGAGTCCCTTTTTTTTGTTTAAACTTAAAAATTGATAAGCAAATTGTAATTTTAGTTATGGAAGAGCGGAGTCACCTGTCACAGGCATTATTTGCTTAAAAGGTGGCTTCAATCATGAGCATATAATGTAACTAAACCAATGTTAAAGAAAATAAAATTTATTATTATTATTATTCTATACAATATTAGTTAGAATATTTTTCTATCGATGATTGTAACTTACTTTAAAAATATACATAGGTATAAATACGAGAATAATGTGCTGAAGCTTTTAAAAAAAGTAATTCAACTCCACAGGTATCGATATGCATGATGATGATCATCATCATCATCATCATCATCATCATCATCATCAACAGCCTACATTAGTCCACTGCTGGACATAGGCCTCTCCAATTGCACGCCACTGAGATTGTCGATATGCATGTTACGTTAAAAAAACTCGAAATAAAAAAACAAGTGCAATTAGCAACCCCAGTTGCTGATCATCCACGTCTTTCTCGGGTATGTACACATATATTACCAAGTTCAAGTGTGGCTTGGTTATCACCTAGACCCAAAAAACTGGGATTGGAATTTGGTCGACAATACATTAGAACCCATTCAGACAGACAGAAAAACTGCTATACACAACTTTTTGCAACTGTAAAAGTAAAACTTGGACTGTTTTGTTCTCTGGCATGTACGAATTGCCAAGTCCAGTCGTGTTATAATGTGGAGTCACCAACAGTTGAGGATTCGTTTGCTACCAAAGAAGAGACATGTGACACATCGCTACTGACGCACTTCACTTACTCCCAGGATGTAGAAGAAGAAGATCAAAAAGAAGAAGAAGATCAAGAAGAAAAACAACAAGAAGAAGTAATTCAAGATTATGAAATCGGACGAATAACTTTTTCTACTGCTTATTAATTTCCATCGCTTTTATCAATTCCAAGCTTTGCTTATATTTGTTTATTTATTGTGCAATAGTTTCCAATTAAATAGAATCACAACAGACCTGTGGAATATGCCTACTGGGGAACCCACATGAGTACACTATCTCAGAGGTGGCGTGGAAACGTAACATATTATGACGCTTACAACTTTGAATCCTTATATCTCAGGAATGGTGGCTTTTAGGAAAAAAAAAAAATACCTTTTTTATAGATAATTTTATGATCTACATTTTTTGGCAAAAGTAATTTTACGATAAAACTTACCGTTTTAATGAAAACAACGTAAAACCCATTGTTTTGATCTTTGACTTCGAATATTTTTTTCCATGTACCGGAACGATGGGAAATTTTGATATGTTATTTTTATTTCTGTTTTGAACAATTGTACTCATTTTCAGCTTGATGGGAATTTGTGTATCTTAACACTCGTTTTGCTGTCTATTTTGACCAGAATATTGACAAGATTTTGAATACTTTCATACGTTATTTATTAGTGTATAGAATATTTATAAAACAGTGAAAAACGAAAATAAACATTTTGTTTTTAAAATATGCCGCGGGAACGATAGCAAATATGGAGTGTTACAGGCAGGTGACGTCACACGGTTCTCATTCAAACGTTAAACAGTACAAAGTAATGTAACTTCGACAGCATGTTTACAAGCAGGTGACGTGATTTTGGGCTCCACCAATCCTAGGCGTTTTCGGTCACGTGATAATAGATATTTTTTTTTTAATTTCATGATTTTTAGAAATATTATCACCGATTTTTTTAAGCATTTAACTGCCAGCTGCTTACTGCTTTGTTTTGTCAAAATAATTAAATCGCTCCCATAATTCATGTTAAATACACATGCCAAAATTAGTACTTTATTTTTCATACTCTCAAATAGCCTATTATGAGAGATTGACAGCTCATCGCCTACAACAGTTTCTGTTGGTGAACTTCAACTATATGTATGGAATAGTTACCAGCTACAAATTCCAAAATTTTCTTTTATTTCCAAACCAGAAAGGGCAACGCAAACGACAATATTAATTTCGTGCTAATATTATAACACTCAGTTAGAGAGGCGTGGTTTAAGCCATTACGTTTTATTTAAAGTCTGCGGAGTCGAGAACAGGGATTGCGCAAGAATTAATAGGGCCGAATTCAATTCTGAGCGCACTCAACTCGACGCTTTTTATAAACGCATTTGGCATATCTGGTCTTGGTTCGAGATGACTGGGGTGTGAAGCGACTGACGCTGTTTAAAAAACAAACCGTTTTTAGGTCAATTTGCTGTATTGTGCGTTTAAGGATCCAATTTCCGATTAATTCTTTGCGTTCTGGCTTCGTTTTGCATCCTATTCCATCCTCATTTGGAGCGTTTTGTTCGGTGAATTTAAATGACGGGATATGGATGAAAACTAAACTTTTTTTTTATAGATAGGACCGACAAATGACTTCACCCCACATGATGTTAAGTGAAGGTGAAGTCCAGATGCGAAGATAGCTGATATAGCAGTTCTACGTGCCATACCAGCTATCCTCACCCTGCCGGCCTGCATGTTGCTTCTTCACGCCTCTTTTAAATTATCCCAGGTTGTAAGAGGGAGAGAACACGTGAGCGGGCAGAACATTCCATTTACGGATAGTGCGACAAAGAAATGAGTCACCAAATTTCTTTGTACGACAACGTAGGCCAGCGCGCGTGACCCTCTGAAGGAAAGGGGAAGGTGGGATAAGTGAGAATAACTCCTCAGAACACTCGCCTTGGTACAGACGATAGAACGCGCTTAGTGACGCCACGTTACGGCGTAATTGAAGAGGCTCAAGGTATTTAGTCACCTCCTCATCGCCTATGATGCGGATCGCGCGCCGCTGTAACCTATCCAAAGCATCGAGCAAGTATTTTCAATATCTATTTCACTAGGTAGGAAGTTAACTAAGGAATTTGGAAACTGATGCACTATCGTGTGGTGGATATTGTTCGCTGGTAGCAACATAAGCTCGAAAGTATTTTGATGAATAATTATTAAGCATAGTGCGGCTTAAAACTGCAAGTTTTTGCAGTTCAAGTCAAACCCATAACATTAACACGAGATTTAAGAACAAGCTTGCCGTTCCATGTCTCAGACTCCAAAAATCAAGAGGTTCATTTCTGGGTTGTAGTATTGCATTGTTTAATAAAGTTCCCCTAGATCTGATTGAGCTTCCACTGACTAAATTTAAATCTCAGATAAAAATACTATTGTAAAGTTGATGATTATCAAAATGATCGTAATGCATGGACATAGTGTTTCTTGTAATTTGTTATTTGTTGGGTATTAGTAATTTTTTATAACTGTAATATTGTACCTATCTAATGCCGCTTCCTATGTACTAAATATAATGGTAACTATAAAATTTATTGTAACTATATTTATATTCTAAATGATGTAATGGAAGGTGACTTCAGACGTATCTCTGAAGTCATTTTTCAACTTGACGACTCTGTATATAACAGTATAGGGAGAAAAAAAACAGCCCTTACTGAGTTTCTTACCGGTTCTTCTCAGTACAAGATCTCCCGCCGCATTTTTGCGAACCGGTGGCGTAGTTTCCTGACCTTCACAAGTGCTTGTAACAGCCTATACTGAATAAATGACTTTTCATTTCATTTCAGTTAGGAGGGTAAACCGCTTCGTTAGGTAACGCGTTACGTCTCCAATCTCTCTGGTTTAACTTCCTCTTCCGCTCTTCTTCTTTCGGTTCCTCCACTCTCTCTAACCCGCAGCACCGCTTAGATTACTTTAAGCTATGTTTTTATTTTTTTTAAACATTTAACTGCTAGATGTTTAAATCCCGCCTTGCAGCTTAAGGATAGGAAAATTTCGACGCGGCCATCAGGGCAAAATTGGTCAGTGCAGTCGCCCGGATTGCGAAGGGTGTGGGTTCGCAATCCGGGCGTCTGCTGTCTGGTCTGCTTGGATTTTTTTCCTTTTTTACTTTACTTTAAGCTATCACTTTTGTCGCGCGGCCCGAGACCTACACACTTTTTAGGGTATCGTAGTACTGACAAAGAACCCTTATAGTTTCGTCATGTCCGTCTGTCCATCCCCGGTTTTGCTCAGAGACTGTTAGCACTAGAGAGCTGCAATTTTGAGGAGATATGGATTTCAATCACGTCGACAAAATGGTAGGATAAAATTATGACAACGAAAATATTTAGGGTTGCTCCCCTGGCCGGGAGGCTGCTAGGTGCGGAGACGCGGAAGAATCCCTAAACGGGGATCCCGCGGCTTCCCGCTAAGCAGCTTAGAGGGTATTCGCAGGGTTTTTTTAGCGGATATTATGCCGTAAAGCGCTCGTAAGAGTTACGGGGTCCTCAGTGGACATCCACTGCTGGGACTCGTAAGGACAGATGTGAGGTCCGTTCGGCGGTGTGCCTCTTAAAGGCGCCGTTGTCTGTAAATAGTATTTTTTGCCTGCGTATATAAAAAAAAACAGGGTTGCTCCCCTACATGTAACCTGGGGATTTTTTTTTCGTCATCTACCCTATCGTGAGTGGTATCGTGAAACAGGTCCTTAAAAAATACTTTGGGGTTTTAAGACTATTTTTCAACTAAGGGATCCGTTTGCGAAATATTTTTTGTGTGTTAAATTTTGTTCGAGTAATGTGTCCTCTATAAGCTAAACTATTGGCTTGAAAAGCCTGAAAAAAAATGGTTGCCTGTAAAGTCGGTTTTACGGGCGAAGATTTTACGTGACAACGTCTTTTTCTCGGTAGAATATTTATTGATATGAATATAATTAAATTGCACAATAGGAACAAGGAATTGAATGAAAATAAGAATTGCACAAATTTTAACTATAGAAATATATTTTGTTTACTAAAACATTGTACATGTAAACTTAAACTTAACACGAGAGACTCATCGTAACGTTACCGAGCGTTACACTTTTTCATAAGTGACTCCCAGCCGCAACCTAATTTAAGACGTTGTCACGTCAAAAATATGATAAATATTGCTTTTCATGTTCTTCTAAGGAAAACTATATAATAAACGTTTAGATAGGTTTGTTACTTTAAGAGTAATAGTCGTTCAATCTTGCTCAAGTAAATTGTGGTAACTACAGGCAACTCCGGAACCCTATGGCAAAACACGCACTTAGCCGGTTTTTTTTGTATGGAAATGTCTATTATTCCCCCGAGCCGCACGCTTCCACCTATGTTTCTGAATATTTTCAGAACCTTTTTTTTTATAACTCAGGTAAAAAATGCTATTTACAGACGACGTCGCCTTTAAGAGGCACACCGCCGAACGGACCTCACACCTGGCTCTCGCAAGTCTTACGGACCTGGCTGTCCACCGAGGACCCCGCAACTCTTACGGACGCTTTACGGCATAATATCCGCTAAAAGTCCTGCGAATACCCTCTAAGCTGCTTAGCGCGAAGCCGCGGGATCCCCGTTTAGGGATTCTTGCGCGTCTATATTTTCAGAACCTTGCGGTAATTTGACCGCACAATTTTTCTACAACAGTGTGCGCAAGTCCTAGCTGGTTCTCCGAACAATAAATAACCAGTAGATTTTGACGTTAGCGTAATAAAACCTGTTGTGACTTTTTCATCAAAGATTTTATTTATTTTTCCAACTGACGTTGATGTTTACTTGGTAGGTGAGTAAGTAGGTAGCGCCATTTTTTAATAATTTCTCCGCTTCTGTCAAAACATTAATATATCTCCGTCCTTTGAACATTCACTAAGGATGGGTAATAAATCTAAATTAAGAATATTTATTGCGGGCCGGCCATCTGTTTACTGTGCACGGCCGCATTGAGTTCAACGCAGCAATATTTTAATTTCACCAAGTGAAAAATGTTGATTAAGGAGACCAGAACGACTTACGTGTCGTTGGAAATAAATATTATCTCATAGATGCAAATGATGGAAAGTTTCAACTGACTTTCTCTTACTAGGAATATGTGGAATTGGAAGCAATAGGGATGATGACTAATTTTTTTTCTTCGTTTATCAGGTAGATTATCAAAAAGTATTGGACACGTATTTTTTCTTTTTTCACATAATATAAACATTGCAGAGATATATTGGTTTGAAAAGTCGCATGACGTCACGTTTGAGTACACTTATAAGTGAAAATTCACTCAAAAGTGACGTCACGAGCCCCTACTCCCAAACTTTGACGCGCTATAACTTTGTCATTTTTTTGGTTGATTGCCCAAAGAAAAAATACGTGTCCATTATTTTTTGATCATCTAACTGACGGACTAAATAGAATTTCGTTTACTGTACCCCGTCATCACCCCTATTGTAAAATATAGGAAGCCTAGTGTTATTTTCCCCCTTGTAGTTTCTTTTACTTGTGAGTGAGTGTGAGTGAGCGATGGTCTGTCAACGGATTTTGATGGCGAAAGAATTCGGTCTGTAATTGCCCATTGCGAATGTCACGTAAATTAAACAAATTTCCACCATCGACTAGTCTGTCAAACTCTTATTTAATTTAACATTTATCAAACTACAGCCGGATTAAGATCTAGTGGCGCGCGCCCGTAATTAAAGAAGTCATATTTTCATCATTATCTTCTAGATGTTTATATCTGAAAAAAAAAAACTAGAAAAAAATCCACGCGGGCCAGACAGCAGACAGGATTTGAATCCGCACCCTCCGCTATCCGGTCGGATACACTGGCCATTATGCTACCACGCCCCTAATGGTCCTGTCAAATCTTTTCTAGTATTTCTTAGGCTGCAAGGCAGCGTCATCCCTTCTCATTGTAGGTAACCCACAATGTCAAATGAATGACTTGCAAAGACAGCGGTAGCATAATGGTCAGTGCCTCCACCCGGATATCGGAGGGTGCGGGTTCGAGTACCGTCTGCTGTGTGGTCCGCGTGGAATTTTCTATAGTAAAATTTTGTTTCTTAGGTTTTCACGCACATCTCTCATTAAATAAAACTAGTTTTTCACGGGTTAATGCACGAAACTTTATTTATTTATTGACTTTACTTGATGACCTGAATTAACTGAACTTTATTTAAGGCTGCGAAACGTCAATAAATAAATAAAGTTTCGTGCATGAACCCGTGAAAAACTAGTTTTATTTCGTAAAATTTTCTTTAATTTTAAATGTGTGTGTATACATTTTACTATGGCGGAAGTGAATATAAGCCTATCATATTTTTTAATACTATCACTCTTTCCGATGTATCATAAATTAAAATGTAATGTAATATAATGATAACAAATTTTCGTATGCTGTTGAGCATGTCATGGAGGCACATTTATATAAATTTTAACAACTTATTGTTACCGATGACATCGAATAAATGATTTGATTGATTAATAAAACGTAACTCATAGTAAGGATTTTTTAAGTACTAACTAATCTTTATTTAACCACCTAATCTATCGACGACCTCCGTGGTCGAGCGGTTTGTACGCCGGGTTTTATGGTGTCGCCGACTCGAGAGGTCCCGGGTTCGAATCCCGGTGGGGGCAGATGTTTGTGTGATGAGATGAATACGAGCATTTGCACTCCAGTCAATGATGTTTAATATGTATTTCTATATAAATCTTTATATATATAATTCTTCTGTGAGTGTGTATGTCACTGAACTTCTCTTAAACGACTGGACCGATTTTGATGAAATTTTTTGTGTGTGTTCAAGGGGATCTGAGAATGGTTTAGATTCACAATTTTGTCCGCTGGACAACCCCTTTTTTTTTAGGGCGGTACGAAGTTCGCTGGGTCAGCTAGTATACTTATATATGTACAGTATATGTATTCTATCCGTTACCCTAGCATCCCATAACACAAGCCCTGCAGTGCTTACTTTGGGGCTAGGCTAATTGGTGTGAGTGTTGAAATATTTATTTATTTATTAATCACCAATGTCGTAATACTCCCTCAAGATTTTGGTCGCACTGTAACATATCATATCGATATACAATATCTTATATGAGTTAGCTCTTAATCTCGCGGGAAAAGTACAATATCATCAGAGGCTCTCACGAGATGTGATGTGATTTCTTCAAACGTCATCCATTTAAGACATACGGCTCAAAAGTTTATAAATCAGACGTCTATACTAATATTATAAATCTGACGAGTTTGTTTGTATGATTGTTTGGTTGAACGCACTGATCTCATTAACTACTGATTCAAATTGAATTAGCCCATTTGTCGAGGAAGTTTATTGCTATATATAACATCATGATAAGACTAATAAGAGTGGATCATCAATCAAAAATGTTGCGAGAACGGGAAAAAAAAAATTTTTTTTCAGAGTTCGATCCATGAATAATGAGTTACTAGCAAACCAGTAAAACCAAATGTTCACCAAAACCTGATTTAAAAAGAAAAAAAAAATGTATTTAATTAATTGAGAACTTCGGAGATTTTGTGTGGTTTAGTTTGAAATTCGTGATTTCTCGAAAACCGGAAGTGCTACGTTACTCAAATCCGGTTTGTAGTCTTATCAGACTATTCTTAACTTATAACTTAAATATTCTCTTTATCTATCTCTTACGGTTTGGCCGCTGAAATAGCACCACAGACAGACGGACCGACGGACTTGTCTAATAGATAAGAGATTATTCCTGTAGATAGACCAGTGGAAGAGACACATCCACACAAAACTCTTCATCTGTCGTAATTCGCATCGCATCCTGTGATACTACGATACTAGCTAAACTGATATTCACTTGGCATCGATTTCACAAATATCTAAAAGCGCCCATCTCTGGTAGATTGCGCACCGAACTAGAGGCCTGTGTGTTGTCTTCGGCGTATGTACCTACATGGGCGCAAAATGCTAAGCAGTCATTTGGCGTACGGCACGTTGTTACGCGACTCACTTTCCCGCCCGCGCCGAATGCCTATAATCCATTCAATACGTTTATTTAAAGCGTTTTTCGGAGATTTAAAACATTAGATATGGCTCTTAATCAAAATATAAACTTGTTACAGAAACTCTTGCCCTCCTATTAATGAACGAGGAATAAGCTTAGTCTAGTTAATTTGTTTTTTTTAAAGCATGTAACTGCTTGATGTTTAAATCTTAAGAAAATATAACTAGAAAAAATTCCACGCGGACCAGGCTGCAGACGGGACTCGAAACCGCACCCTTCGCAATCCGGGCGATTGCACTGACCAATTTTACTTAGCGCTGCCTTGCAGCTTAAGAATGGCTAGAGGAATTTCGCCGCACACGGGCCACCGACCATAACCACAGAACGCCGCCACCGGCATATTTCTTGTAGTTTTCATACATTTTATTTGGACCCGCCACACTCGGTACGCCGGTGGCCGCCACACGCTACAAATCGTCGTTGCACGCTCCTTGTGGCTCGCACCGGCCACTTAATGCGCCGATACAAAACGCCGCCACATGTCAATTGCGCAATTCCGCACCCCTCTCTCCCTTACCTTAGTCGGCCGCTGTCGCACGCTTCAGCTACTTTAGTAGCCGCTTCTAGCTTCTCGTGGCGGCGTTTGTGGCTGTGGCGTGTGGCCCGTGTGCGGCGACACTAATCGTCGCAGGCGTAACGCATACCACAATTGTTGTAGTTTGGTGTAGTGCAACAAATATTATAACAGCAGGGTATGACTTTGTGTTAAAAACTCATTACATTCTTTTCTCATGTTACCTAATTATTGATTCACTAGCAAACCAGTGAACCAAATGTTCACCAAAACCTGATTTAAAAAAAAAATGTATTTAATCAATTGAGAACTTCGGAGATTTTGTATGGTTTCATTTGAAATTCGTGATTTCTCGAAAACCGGAAGTGCTACGTTACTCAAATCCGGTTTGTAGTCTTATCAGACTATTCTTAACTTATAACTTAAATATTCTCTTTATCTATCTCTTACGGTTTGGCCGCTGAAACAGCACCACAGACGGACGGACGGACGGACTTGTCTAATAGATAAGAGATAATAGTTTATCATGAAAACTAGAAGTCATCGTGGCCTATATTGGGGAGTGTAGAATATATTAATGGCAGTTTGTTGCCGAACTGATGAAGACTTTTTGAAATGTCTTGAATAGAATAGACTACAATTCACAACTTGCAGAGATGCTATGTAGAAACCATTAGTTTTAGAAATTGCCGAGCTAGTTTCACGATAAATTGAAGATATATGGAAAAAACCTCTTTTCCTAGGTTTTCACATACGAGAGTCATTAAGTAAATGGAGGTTGGTCTGCGCCCGAAAAAAAACTATTTCATGCATTCATGGTCTTTGCCCTATGCCTATAGGCTATAGGCTAGACTATAGGCTTATTCACACTTGATATACACATAGATAAGCATAAGGTAATACTCCTAGCCGTAGCAAATCGAATGTCTACGAGCTAAGCCTACACAGCCTCTTAGATTGAGTTTTTTGTTTTAATATTAATAAAATATTAATAACTTCTCTTATTTTTATATTAAGTGATTGTCTTGTGTCTCTGTCCTTTGATGTCAAAATTAGGTCCCTCCAGAATATTGCAGCGTTGTAGCGGCAATCCATTTTTGCCGTTGCAACATTATGCTGAGGTGGTGCCTAGTTGACGATGGACCTTTTGTTTTATGTTTTATGTGTATTTATTGTAATTGTTAATATTTGTCGTCAATAAATGTTTTTCTTTCTTTCTTTCTTTCTTTCTTTCTTTCTTTCTTTCTTTCTTATGCCCTGCGAGTTAAGGTCTTTGGAAATAGACAGGTGGTTTTTAAAGTTTTGAAAAAGTATGAAATAATACGGTTTTATTTACCTTATATCCTAGAGCCCATTTAAAGTCTAATTTGATTCCAATGTCGTTACTTATTCTGGCACCGATGTCGTCCTCCAGGCTATGGAACTTAGAAGCCGCAAACAGGACTTGAACCTGCACCCTTCGCTATTCGGGCGAATGCTACGATTATGCTACCGCAGCCCTGAAGGCCGTGTCGAATTTTCTCTAGTATTTTTGTAGGCAGCGGTATCTCTTCGCATTGTATATTATTCCTTACTCTTTTGTGGTTTTGTTTTGAAGAACTATTTTTTTAGTTATGTCAAAAAGTATTATCGCATTACACATAACCGAAACCTTGTATATTTATTTTATTTTATTTATTTATTCTTTATGCACAAATGTACAATGGCGGACTTAATGCCATAGGCATTCTCTACCAGTCAACCATAGGATGTTGTGTACATTATTAGCGGTAGGGTGCACAACTGAAGTGGAAATCACATAGAAAGAAAGTTTATAAAAATAATAATATATAAACATACACATACATAAGTTAATACAAAATAATGACGACAAACCACTCAATGAAACGCCTGTTCTAATAAAAAACTCCGCAGTTTGGTTTTAAAGGTATATTTACGGGGGACATTCTGATACCAAGTATATCAAGAACACTTCCAGTTGCTTTAGAGCATCTGACTGACATGCAAAATATGGAAAATCAAGACGATAAAGAAAAACGTTATTAAATCCGTCATATTCCTAATATGTAAATCGCTTGGGAGTTTGTGAGTACTGATATATCAAAGCTTATGAGTACTTATCTTATTTCATCCGTTTAAGAGGTAACCGCTACTGACTGATCTATTAACGTACAGTACCCATAGCACGAACCAAATTCGAATTCGTATCGTTTGCGAGTACGAAATGTCATTGTCAAATGTGGACTAATTTTTAGTTCGCGTTACGTACGTTATGGTGCTGTTCAAGTTTTCATACGAAATTTTACATTGACTTTCCGTACTCGTACACTATTCGAATTCGATAATGGTTCGTGCTAAGGGTACTGCTCAAGCCACTTAACGGATTGCGTTGAAATTTGGCATACATATAGCTATTACTAGCTGACCCAGCGAACTTCGTACCGCCATAAAAGTAGGTGGTAGAAGAAAATTTTGAGTTATATGTATTTATTAATACCACATTATATAATAGTAAATATTGTGTAATGGTCTATCAATTTCCTGGGATAACATTCCTCCTAACCCATATGAGAACACTACGTTACAGGTGGACAACCATTATCACTTAAGGATGCTAAAAACAGATAGTAGCCGATTCTCAGACCCACGGAATATGCATAGAAAATTTCATAAAAATCGGTCAGGCCGTTTCGGAGGAGTATGGTAACTAACATTGTGACACGAGAATTTTATATAAGATAATGTAGACGTGCGTTAAGAAAGGAATTTCCAAAACCCACTCCCTAATGAAAGGTAACATTAACAAATAGTCTTGATTTATTATTAATTTGTTTTATCTGATTGTTATATTTAATTATCTTCATATTATTTAACATATTAAAATAATCTTTATATCAATGTATAATTTTGATCGATTTCCGAACGGATCGTTCTTAATGTTTTTTGGTAGTCTATGGCACATTATTCACTTCCAGGCGGTTGTCGAAGAAAAAGTGTCTTCCTTGATATAATTTTGTAAAAGGTTGAAAATAAAGTTATTGTGAATAGTGTTTAGCGGTCTCATTATTCTGAGTGAATCCTTTCACTAATGGGGTAAAACGAGGAATAGAACGAGGAATTTCCCTTTTTTATGGGAAACTAATATTTCCACGCAGACGTAGTCGCGGGTATTCACTTGTTTTTAATATCGTTTTTGTTGGGACAGTCGGGTACAAGTAAGTTGTAAGTTATTTCACCTACCATCAACAAAGGATAAAGTTTACTGTCAATTAATAAAAATGATAATATTTGTAGTTCTATAAGTTATTTACGGGATTGTTACCATGTACCTTGTTTTTAGCGAGTTTCCGATATTTCGGCGCTGTTGCAAGCGCCTTGATCACGGAGTAACTGAAGTGATTGCGGGTAGGCTGTTATTGGCAGACATATCAGTCTACCCTCCGACGAAGTCTTTTATTGCGTTCGATACCCGTACCACTGTTTACATTCTCACTATTCACTCGAAACTGTTCTCGACACACAACCCTTACAGTATCGTATAAGCGACACGACACTTTTTTGATTATTTCCGGTTTTACACATACGAACCACAGGATTCCAGACACTGGACAATTTAAACCCGTCCTCATGATTGAAGTTTTTATGTTTTGTTATTTCAATCGCTTCCCTGGCCAATCTTGGTATGTAGTGGTGTTCTGTCGGGATAATCTGTGCGTTATTAAACTCAATCCAATGGTTAGGACCAGAATCAATCAAATGTTCCGCGATGGCTGGTAACAATCCCGTAAATAACTAATATTACTATAATGTTAGTGACCATGAAAGTTTATAACAATATAATATTATTTATTATAAAACACCGCAAAGTACACAAAAGTAAGATAACACTGACAGAGAGACATTACACAATGGGCGGCCTTTTTGCTAAATAGCCATCGCTTCCAGGCAACCCATGATGGAAAATGAAATAAGTATATAAGAAAGAAAAAGGGGGAAGGGTGTAAAAGAAATATTTATTTATTTATTTTATTTATTTATTTGATCACCAACATAAATAAACATTGACACAACAATCTAGCAGGTAATGATCAAATACTTAAGCTTAATGTTATTACAATTATAGGTGAAGACCACATGCGTTATGGAAAAGAAGCAACAAATGCTGGTAAACTGTTGATGAAAAAGCCTTTAAAAGCTTTGTAAGATTTTAAAAAAACATATATTCAACAATGTCCCGGTTAAAATCAATGCATTATAAGAAAAGTTATATCGAATAAAGTCAACTTATATTAAAAAAAAATGGGTGCGTGTACTTATGTAGGCGCGTGAGAAGTTATCCTTCTTTGGCATCGTTTAAAATTAGTTTTTAATTGCATGCAAATAATTAATTACAATAAATTAATAGGAAGTCTGGAAAAGGACACAGTCAATAAAGTTCAGTTTTAATTTGAAAAAATAAATAAATAATCAAAATATTCAATTAAAATCGCTACTGAATATAATTTATTAGAACATATGTGATTTGCACTTGTATGAAACTTAAACACGTATTCCGAATATACAAACTAGAAACATGTGGATAAATATTATAAATATGAATACCTATAACTGTTACTTTATTACAAAAAATAAAGATGTGGTTTTTGGTTCTACTACACCAATGGTCAAGAGATGGCGGTGTAGTCTCCTGAATCGCGCTTTGGTTCCGTTGTTCCAGATAAATAAATACTTTTGATATTATAAATATGAATACCTATAACTATTACTTTATTACAAAAAATAAAGATGTGGTTTTTGGTTCTACTACACCAATGGTCAAGAGATGGCGCTGTAGTCTCCTGAATCGCTCTTTGGTTCCGTTGTTCCAGATTAATAAATACTTTTGATAGGCCTTCACAATGCAGTCGTTAGCACCCACTAAATAGAGATTCTATTTCTATTTTGTTGGTAGATTTTCTTAATGTGCGGTAAACACAAAAGTAACGCATGGAGTTGGTTACTTTTGTGTTTACCAACTTCATGCTGTTAAAATTTTGTGTTACAGTGATGCGCGCGCATCTTAAAATTTCACTCTCATCATTTTTTCTTAACGCGCCTAAAGAAGGTATAACTTCAAAAAAAATTAAATGAAAAAAATGAATATTATAAAAAAGGTAATTAATAATAATAACCTGCATATTTATATCTATAATAAAACAAATAAATAAAGAAATGAAAGTAAGGATTAGGATAGAAGTAGTTGACGACCTCCGAGGCCGAGTGGTTTGCACGCCGTGTTCATGGTGGCTCCGACTCGACAGGTCCCGGGTTTGAATCCCGGTGGGGGCAGATATTTGTGTGATGAATACGAGCATTTGTACTCCAGTCATGGATGTTTAATATACATTTCTATATAAATATACTTATATATGTACAGTAAATGTATTCTATCCGTTACCCTAGCATCCCATAACACAAGCCTTACATTGCTTACTTTGGGGCAAGGCTAATTGGTGTGAGTGTTAGAAATACTTATTTATTATTTACTAGCGGCCCGCCCTCGCTTCGCTTCGGTGTAGAGCTGTAGTGTAAACTATAGTTTTTGTTCTCAGGCTTGTGCAAAGAATGACTTTATTTATATAATTACACGTGTTATTGTGAGTCAACCGTAAAAGATAAACATTTGCTGTTGCGGGATATTTTTTAGACAATTTTATGTAAAATATTTCCGTCATACATGATTTCTATGTAACTTTAACCATTAAGGCTGCACCCGCGACGGAAGCTTAAAAAATGGAGTAACTTCTCCCGTTTTCCCAACATTTCCCTTTACTACTCTGCTGCTATTGATTGTAGCGTGATGAAAAGTATACTATAACCTGCCCAGGAGTATGAAGAATAATTGTACCAAGTTTCGTTAAAATCCGTTGAGTAGTTTTTGTTTCTATAAAGAACATACATACAGACAGACAGACAAAAATTTTACTGATTGCATTTTTGGCATCAGTATCGATCACTAATGACCCCCTGATAGTTATTTAAAAAATATATTTCATGTACAGAATTGACATCTCTACAGATTTATTATAAGTATAGATTTAAGGATAGGAAGTGACGCTTAATTAGATCGATCACGGAACGAGTCCAAAATGCGAAATAATTCGTTGAAGACAAAATAAATAAAAAAATACGATCACGAAAACCCTTACAGATGCTAGATAAGCCATGAAACTCACACCCGACACACCTGCAACCTTTGGGCTCTTTGAATATTAATGAGATTGTTCAAGCCCACCTACCCAAGCTATTTTACCCGCAAAATGATAAAGGAAAAATTTTGATGCATAAACACGAGATCGGAAACCCTATAAATTACACCAAGACGAAGAAAGCACAAAGGGCGTGACGTCATTAAACCTTTTCTTAACAGCATTAGTTTTGCCCGTGACTTCCTTCGCGTGGAATGCAATTTTCTGCGGGAATCGGAAAAATAGTTCCTTGGTAATGGAAGAAAATTACAGCGATGGCCGTTTCCATAATCTAACCGTTATGAGACTAATGTTTAGAAAAGCATGGTAAATGCCTTGAGAATTCTGTTTTAAGAATGATATATATCTTTTTTTAAGCTTAATTTTCACTTAAGTAACACTTTTTTAAGAATCAAATAGCCAAATAGAAATTGTATCAACGAGTCACCGTTTCTCGTTTATTTCCCCACGAATATAAAAAGTTATTTTTAGAATATAATGGCCGAATGGTTTGTACGCCGGGTTTCATGGTGTCACCGACTCGAGAGGTCCCGGGTTCGAATCCCGGTGGTGGCAGATGTTTGTATGATGAATACGAGCATTTGTACTCCAGTCATGGATGTTTAATATGTATTTCTATATAAAAAAATATGCTTATATATGTTGTACAGTATATGTATTCTATCCGTTACCCTAGTATCCCATAACACAAGCCTTGTGTTATGGGAGTGCTTACTTTGGAGCTAGGCTAATTGGTGTGTGAGTTGGAAATATTTATTTATTATTATTACAAAATTGAGATTGTATGGAGTCATTTTATGTCAAGGATAGTAATTTTTCTCAATGTTTTAATGTTTTTCCTATCATACCGCTATTACAAAAGGTATATAACTATTATTTTTATTCCAACCACTCATATAAGTTTTTTTTAAAAAAAGCTCATCAAAGTTTGTTTGTAAATTCTTCAGTTTTGAAGAAAGAAATGTGTCAATTTTGTAAATAATGGTTATCAATGAAAATTTTCTATTAATTATTTGGGAAATTATCTCTTAAGAGGTTTTTAAATAGAATATATCAGCATCCATTAATAAATCCGTTTCGTAGAATGATGACGTATTAACGTCACCAAAATAATGTGATTGTTACCTTTCATTTTGTGAACATGTCAGTTTCGTTTGGAAACGCGTCGTCCGCCCGCTCGCCCTATCGCCACATAAGCATGAGTAAAGAAGGCACACAGAAGCATCACGTCATGCAGTGAGCACTGGGAGCCAGTCACCGCCTGTAAAATCGTGTCTCATACTTTTACCACACCACCCCCCACGACAACGGCTAACTAGAGCCGAGGTCCGAGTCTCAGAGACGCCTTCTAGTTGAGCCAACCTCCACAGGTTCGAGTGGTCTAGAAACTTTATACGGAGAGGACATTCCCCCCGTGGGGAGATGCCATCCGCCTGGAATACCTCTAGAGGCACTCGCCAATTCTCGGCTTGAGATCCCCTTAGGATGTCGCCGTCCCCAAACCCGGTGACGATGTAAAGGTCATGCAACCAGCAGCATACACACTCAAAAAAAAAATTCCAAACCTACGCGACGAAGCTTTGGGTAGCTTTGTTATACACATCAGAAAACTTCTTGGGCAATGACCATACATCAGAAGTCTGAGCAGTAGCTAGTTTATATAAAAAAACGTCGTCTGCTGTTTTTTTGCTCAAGAAATTTGCCGGTAACTATACAAAATGCGCTAAAATTAGCGTTCGAAATTCGAATCAGTTCTGTCGTAATAAATTATCGGGCTGCGTGTCTATGGACGCTAGACGATAGCTTGATACTTTGACATGCATTTATAAAAGAGGTTGTGGGAGACGATAAATTTGTATGTGCAGCTGAAGAAGTGTTCTTGATTCAATGTTCGAACGCGGATTTTAGCGCGTTTTATTTATTTATTCATGGAAAACAAACAGCATGCTAAAACTAAGGATAAAACGAGATGATGTAGCATTGATATGCCTTATACAGTTTTCACAAATACAGCTCAAATAAAATATACTTAATCCAATCGAGGCCGTAGATTAATTTAAAACTATATAAAAATAAAAACACAAAAGTAAAAAATTAAGCATAAAGCCATAAAGCCATACCCACAGAGAAAATTTCGTACCAAAGGTTCGTGACGCAGGTGTGGGATAAGCATACGCGACTGGCCACCAGTGCTCAGAATACAAGCACACGCGCGCTGCATGACGCGCTGCCTCTGCACCCTATTTACTCAAGTCGCCGTCGCCGTGTCGTCTGGAATTAATTCTCCACATACATTACATGGATGCGTGTTTCAGACGTTTTATATTGTTCCAAAATGTTCGAGAATATTTCACTCCTCATCTACCTGTAGCTGCCCTCTGAACGGTGTGATAAAATATCTCATTTATATTCGGGTTGAGTTTTTTTAATCGCCTTGGAAAGAAAGAAGAATGCTTTTTGTCGGTTGATTAAAATAATTCAAAGGTGACTGACGTCAGATTCGTTCCTAAGTTCAGTAAGTGATTGTACATCAAAAGTGAATACCTATAAAATATACAGGGTGGCCAGAAAAGAGACGTCCAAAAATTTTTTATGTGCCTCGTTTTGAGAGCTGTCTGAATCACCCCTACGATAAGTAGGTAGAGCTACGATTTTCTTAATGATTTTTTTGCAAAATTGTGACCGGAACAGTTTCAAAAATTTCTAAAAAAAGTTAAAGGTTTCTAAAATTTTTTTTTGTTGCTAAATCTCTATGAACTGTGGTTTACGCATAAAATCAACAGCCTCATAACTTTATTGGTAGTTGCTAAAAAATTTACCTGTACTTATATATTAGTGATAACTATGATATATATATAGTATATGTATCTATATTTTATATCGCTTCATCATTGGAGCCCTGAACAACTCTTTTCAATGTAATACTTGCAAGATAATTCGAATCACACCGGTGAATCCCGCGGTGAGAAGTGAGTTTTCTCTTACAGCACAACACTAGTTCGAACTCTTTACGGGTGTATGAGGAAAAACTAAATAGGGTATTTGACAAAATTAAAAGTAAAGTGCCAATTATTAGCATCTGTGTTTAGAATGAATATGGGCAGGTGATTTTACTATTTTTACAAAAAAAATATTCATAATTTTACTAAAAACCCACGAAAAAGATAATAGTTTTTTTGTCTATTGTCACGTGACCCAAAACGCTTGAAAAAAATGACGTCACACGCAAGTAAACTTCCGGTCAAAGTGACATTACATTGTATCGTTTGACGTTTTAATAACAGTCGTGTGACGTCACATACTAGTAAGGCGCCATATTGTCCAGAAAAACACTTTCGCGACAACATGGAAATGGAGTTTTTGATTTGGTTATTTTTACTGAAATACACAACAGAATGATGAACATCCACTTTTTACGGATTCCATAAACATTAGTCAATAACGTGAGATCGTTTTCTAAAACTTGTCAAATACTCTATTGTCTATGTTATCTCGGGTATGGGCGTTCAAAGTGCCGTCTTTATATTGATTTCCATATAAGAAGTGTCTAAGCTTCTCTCTGGAATTAGAACAACGCGTCTTATCTTAAAGGACTTCAAGTATAAAAAAAGGGGAATGCTTTTACTGTCTAGATAATAAAGTTGGCATCTGTTTTTTTTTTTTGTAACTTTTGATTCCTCGCTAATATAAGACAATAGATTATATCATTTCTTCTCCAGGGATGATGATGGGGTAAAGTAAATGAAAGTAGTCCGCCAGTTAGATAATGTGAAAAAAAAGGACAATATTTTTTTTTAGCAAAAAAATGACCATGATAAAGTGCTTCAAAGTTTTGGAATTTTTTCTACTAAAATTTTCTTTTAGGGTAGGAAATGAAGCTAAAAAAATGGTAAAACTTTGACATTTTTTGGTCCAGCACCGATTTGTACAAAAATTTGGGATTAGGCTTATTTCACCCTCTAGTTGATTTTCTATAGTGTGCCGTTGTACGTTCTTCGTTTTTTAGGGGTAAAAACTACCCCTTATTATCGAAAAATATAAAATTAAATTAAAATCCTAAATATGGGTTAAAATAATTAAAAAATGATTGTTTCATGTTTTAGGATACAATTTCATAATCTTTCTACATACCCTTGTTAAAAACTACTCTTAAAAACATTAATTTTTCTTCCCAAAAAAAAATTGATCAGTTTTTAAGTATAGCTCCTTCAATTTAGATGATAGTTTTTTTTTTTTCAAAAACGAGTTTGTAGAACTTTTCAGGAGCTATAAGACTATGTGAATTAATTTACTTAAGATCACTTAATTTTTCAATGGGGAGGGTTTAAAGCGCTTCAATAAGGTGATGTTCGATCGTAAATGTAGGTGTTGAACATCTATATCTCGCTGAATATTCACTGTACAAAAAATATGCACACAGGGTTTTTTTTGTCATTAAAACAGCTACAGTTAGAGTTAAATTAAGCAAAAAAGTGACAATAGACAAACAGTTTCCACATGTTTTTTTTTTTTTTTTTTTTTTTATAGATAGGTCCGACAAATGACTCCACTTAAATAATAAGTTAAACTTAAAAGTCCATTGATTTCTCTGAGTGCGGCCATTCATAATTTGAAGGTCGCGTGATGATCTGAAAGTGCAACATCATTTTCACCCAGTGCCTCTTTACGGCTTAACCCGCGCGTACGCTGACAATGAATGCAACCTTTACCACAACGTTCGCCCGTGCTTACGGTGTGAATGAAACTCTAAACTTCGCTGTTTCAAAATCCCTCCGATTCCGTCGGCCTAGGCACGTCTTAGACTACCTGACTACGAAATCACCCGCGCCAACGCGCCTCCGATTCCTCCCACACAGGCCACAAACACCAACACTACACAGCTAGCAAACGTGCACACTAGCTTAGCATTAGGCAGACACCACACCCGTACGATAAGAATGCGAAGACCCGGTCTACACACGACACGCTGTACCAGGTACATCGTAGCTGGGCGTTTTCCCCGCCTCCCACTACAACAGCTAACACTAACTAGAGCTGAGGTCCGAGTCTCAGAGACGCCCTCTACTTGAGCCGACTCAGGTTCGAGTGGTCTAGAGGCTCCAGACGGGAAGGAGACTCCCCCCGCGGGGAGACGCCATCCGCCTGGAATACCTCTAGAGGCACTCGCCACTTCTCGGCTCGAGGTCGCCTTAGGATCTCGCCTTCCCCAAACCCGGTGACGCTGTAAAGGTCATCTGCGACCAACAGCATGCACACTCAAAAAAATGTTTCAAAAACTGGCTTATTTTTAATCACGTCCCGCCATTTATACGTGTGTAATGTAATCTGGTACATCTGTTTGTCCGTCACAGACCGTTTTTTGTGGACAGCGGGCACATATAAACCGCTAGCACGATCTCTCATTACGTTTGTGGTTTAATGGGATTTTGTCTCGTTCCACGAGATACGCACAATTGTTAATCTTTATTAAATTCAGCGATTTGAATACTACTGTGCTCGCAGAGAGAGAATTTTTACGATAATGCTGATCTGTAAATGCGACAGCACTTTGATATAGTGGCAGAGCAACAATTGTGCAATTGTTTGAGATGAATCTGTAGATATCATTATTTATATTATATAGCGGTCCGCCCTCGCTTCGCTTCGGTGTAGAGCTGAAGTGTAGACTACAGTTTTTGTTCTCAGGCTTGTATTATACACATGACATTCATCTATGATTCTTCTTATACCTGCATGTAAAGTCTCAGCCCGATCGGTTTAAAATTGACAAAGTTTCATATAAACTTTCATTCCCTATTTTATCCCCTTGGGTAGAATTGATCAAAATCCTTTCTTAGCGGACGTCTACGTCATAACATCTACCTGCATGCCAAGTTTCAGCCCGATCCGTCCAGTGGTTTGGGCTGTGCGTTGATAGATCACTATGTCAGTCAGCCACCTTGGAGTTTTATATATATATAAGATGAAGTTCCTTTTTTAAAGTATTGTCTAAGAGACTCACCGAGGTGACTGGTGATCAAAAGGCTGGCAGCCACCTTGGTCAACGGGTTAGCCTTGCTATCCAACGTGGAAATACTGCCAGCCTATTGGGCACCATTCTTGACATCGGCGTTGGGGGTGATGTATTTTTTATTTTGTAGGTTGTATATTATATGTATATTATAATAAATAAAAAATAAATAAAATAAATAAAATAAAAAGCCTTTTATTTCTTGCATAGAAGGTAAAGAAAAATACAATTATTGTTTGAATATCATTGAATTGTGCTAATTATAATGTAATGTAATGATGTAGGTGCTTGTTATAATTAAATAGAATTTACATGCATGATGTGGTATATGTATATTATAAGTAGCTAATTCTTCTTAACTTTTTAGACACTAATTAGTTTTAAACTTTTGTAACTTAAACATTAGTTAATTAAAGTTATATTAATGAAAGAGAGAGAAAAAATATATTAATGAAGAAAGAGAGGTAGGCCATAACGGATTTTCCGCTCAAATTGGTGTGCCCATTGGGGAAAGAAACTTCACCTTGCAGAAGATAACAGAGAAATAATAATAATATTTTATTTATTGGCTTGAACAATAATGTGATCTTAAACTAATGACCAGTTTCTCCTTTCGAGCTTAAATAGCCTGTGTCAGGAGATACACATTCGCTCTTCCTTAAAAATTATAACAATCCAATAAAATCCAAACAAACCATGTCTAAGATCTAATTACTTTAGACGTTTGGTGTTTATGCCTACGTAACTGTAAATGTGGGTGTGAGTGTTTGTATTTTGTATGTATGTGTGTGTGTGTGTGTGTGCGTGTTGGTGTAGTGTGTGTGCGTGTATATGTATCTTAGTGTGTGCAAGAATACTAGGCTCTTCTTAATAATATATCGGTTTCATCATATGTTTTAGCTGTTAACCATTTTATCAGAAATGACACTATCTTTTTGTGGTGTTGTGTTTCTATCAGTGAGTATGGTTCCAGGGCTCCACGGGGTAGGGGGATTGGGTCAGGGTAGGTAATGATACGAGTAATATTTATTGGATGGCAAGCGTCTATGGTTATATAATGGGACCATATGCTTGTTTGTAACCTTTCAACATGAAAAATTAAAGTTAGCAAGAGGTTAGTAGTTTTAGGCAACTTACAACCTGGGATCCTTTAAAAGAAGCGTGAAGAAGCAATAGGCCGGCAGGGTGGGGATGGCTAGAACTGCTGTATCAGCCATCTTCGCGTCTGGACTTCACCTTCACTTAAAATCAGATGGGGTGGAGTCATTTGTCGGACCTATCTATAAAAAAAAAGGTTCATATTACAGAATGACAACTAAGGTTTGATCATTACTTGAGTACACTTAGAAAGGGATGTCGCTATGTGCTATATATAGCGACATCCCTTTCTAACTGTACTTCAGTAAAGATCAACACTTATTTGTCATTCTGAAAGACAAGCCTTAAAATAAATTTTTAAATAATTTTAACGCAATATCAAACAATTTGTTCCAAAACTCCCCACTCGGTGTAACTCAATAATATAGGTATTGGGTGAAAAATAGATCAAAGATGTAATCGAAAACTTCAATCGTTATCGAATAGGTACGTGACATAAACGAAATTAACCGACACTGCCGCTTTCAGTTCCCACGAGAGACGGAAATATATGGAAACAAAACTAACTTGGTAAAGCTCGTACATACCTACTGTAGGGAAGACCACCTACATAATAATATAAGGATGAAGTACGAAAACACTTGATATTGTTGAATGCGTGACGAGTCTATTTTGTTCATACTGCTGATTGTTTTATATTACTTCATGTTACACTATATATATATATATATATATATATATATATATATATAATATTACATGTTAATATAATTTTAGTTAATTCGTCCCATTACATTGAATAATAACAATATATATATAGGCAATAAGTATCCATGTTGTAGTAATGATAAGGCCGGCCAGCCCGGTAGCGCGAGTACAAGATTACTGTACGTGATTCTTACACCTACATACTAACTCCGCTGGCTCAGCGACCCAAAGTGGATCTTGGACCATACATACGCGGACGTCAAATCACGCTTAAAATTAAACCATTTGTTTTAAGTTGCTGATTGAGTTTTACTACGTGCCTACTTTATGGATTAACTAGCTGACCCAGCGAACTTCGTACCGCCCTAAAAAAATAAGGGTTGTCCAGCGGACAAAATTGTGAATCTAAACCATTCTCAGATCCCCTTGAACACACACAAAAAATTTCATCAAAATCGGTCCAGTCGTTTAAGAGAAGTTCAGTGACATACACACTCACAGAAGAATTATATATATAAAGATAATTAGGTCCTTACATAATATGAAATTGGCGTTTTATCGTACTGACCACCTTGATCTATTATATCTCCTCTTTGGTCAAGAATTCCAAATTCAAATCTATCAATTTATTTAGCCGGTACATTTGAGTTTTGAAAACAGTCATTCATTTGTTTTTTTTTTACTGATGTGTAAATTTCTTAAATTTTCTGTATACTTCCCTTGTATAGGTCTCTTAAATTTTCTGTGTAACCCTCATGGTCCCATGTGAAATAATTTTATTTGCATTTTAACTAAATTGAATTTCTTACTTTTTGGCTTTGGGCAAGCTGTCTACATATTAAAATACCCCTAAATTTTAGTTCTTAACGAACAGACAGACAACAGAGTGACAGCAATAGGGTCTTGTTTAAACCCTTTGGGTATGGGACCCTTAAAATTAAAGTTTATATGAGAAACGGTAAATCAATTGTTTTGTATAGGCAAAGTCACCAGTGAAAAGTAACTCCAAAACTCCTTAAATTATTCCAGATATTAACGTACCTACCGAAATTAATTATCTCAACATTGAACTCAGTCCTGGTTGACCGAACCTAATTTGCCTTAAATTAGTTCGGATGCCATCCCATGAGGAATAGGTATGTCGAATTTCCCGATGATTCTGTATAATAATCTGCCCACATGCGTCCTTCGCAATCCAATTTGGGCCCTCCGCTCCGCAGGCTCCGATGCCGGTCCTCGTATAACTACAATCATGTCCTTACAATGTTAACAATTATACAAACTTGGGGGGTTAAAACGGGATCCCTTAGGCTTGTTACTCACTAGAATACCAGATATAGATAGCATTATCAGTTGCGCTAGTAACAAATTTTATACATAATGGTTATTTCTTTTAAGAGACCAAGCATTTATTTAGTAACGGTCTGCCGTAGATAAGTGGCATGTGTTTTTAAACGTTTGATCATCAAAATAAGAATATCTTAATATTTGTTTCTTAGGTTTTCACGCACACCACTCATTAAATAAAACAAGTTTCGACATTTTTTGAAATATGTTAATGTTGCGTGAAAAAAACTTGTGGTGTGTCCAATTTTATTTATTTTATAGGATTCAGAAATTTTATTCATGAAATTGTATAGTTCATAGATTAAAATTTCTCTTTTAAATAATAATTATTTAGGAATAGCATTAGTATTTGCTTGAATAGAAGCGTGGTCAATTGTCTACAGTATATGCTTTGTAATACTATTCATTTGGTTAGCTGAGTCTTTTTCATCATCATCATCATCGACCCATGCTCGTCCACTGCTGGACATAGGTCTCCCCTAATGCACGCCACTGCTCCCGATTTTCTGCCATTCTCGTCCAGCTCACGCCAGCTCATTGAGGGGAATACAATTTAAATATCTATTTCAAATGTAAAGATATAGAGAGACGATTGTATGGCGCGCCTTTCTAGGTTTATCTTATTTTATAGGAAATTTATATTATAAAAATCAAGTTTATGTTATAGGTCACCTTTAGAATCAAATAAGCATTCTCGACTTTGAAATCCTCGCAAAGTTACATTAAAAAATAGCATAACTAGAGTTTCTTATTGAACGACCGGTGTACCAGTGAGTCATAGGCCTAAAGCATGATTTGTGCGGACGATCTGTTAACCCCGCAATGATCGGTCCCTCCGACCTGTTATAGATGAACGAGCTTAACACTCCATTTAGTTTCAACTGCGGGCCCTGTCGACCTGCGACGTCGGTAAAAGATTCCAATACTCCTTTGAATGGAGTTACATTAGATTTTATTCCTTTTCTTTTTGGTCATATCACAGGATTTGAGTTAACAAACATTTCTTTAACATTATCTTATGCTTCTTCTATACCTGCATGATGAAGCTTTTGTACTAAAATATTCTAAAATTATTTTAATATAGATTTTTGAATTAAGTAAGCTCCTTCAATTGCACATACCAATAAATCGTCTCCTACAACCTCAAGCGTGTCAAATTAATTATCACCAGTCACACTTTCGTCTGAACACCACACTACTAGGCTTAAATTATTGCTATTTATTGACACATAGGAAAATAGGTTGCAATATTTCTCATCTCCCAAGCGTAGGCAGATATTCCGCGACTTGTTCGACTGTATGGTCCACGTGGAAGGGGACAGTAAATGCATAAAGATATCAACCGTTATCGTCGCCTGTTCAACTGCTAATTAACTTAACCTAAAGTATAGAGTTCCGCTTTTGGCAGAGTCAGTTTTAGCTCGTTCTGCGACAACAAAGATCTTCATCAAACGATATAAGCCAAAGTATGTTTACGGCGTAATATCGATAAATCGGGAACAGTCGGTCCATCATCAATCGAATTTGAAGGACGTCTTTAACGCTGATATCTGGCTTAGAACGACTACGAAAATGTTAGTATATTTTTAAAATGTAAGTAAATTAAATTTTTTACGACTTTTTTGTCTTCGATTTTTTTATAAAATCACTGTCACCCTACTTTATTTCTTTATGGTGAAAATTAAAGACAGGACTTGAAACGTAATGAATCGAGACGCAATAGAACAAATTACGAACTTGGCTGGTTACTGATAAGAAACGAGCTAAAAATGTCTTTTTTTTTTAAAACACACCAATTAGCCTAGCCCCAAAGTAAGCAGTGTAAGGCTTGTGTTAAAAGATACTAGGGTAACGGATAGAATACATATACTGTACATATATAAGTATATTTAAATAGAAAAACATATTATACATCCATGACTGGAGTACAAATGCTCGCATTCATCACACAAACATCTGCCCCCACCGGGATTCGAACCCGGGACCTCTCGAGTCGGTGACACCATGAAACCCGGCGGCGTACAACTCACTCAGCCACGGAGGTCATCAAAAGTTTAGTTAAAAATTGTATTTTAAAACGTTGGAAAATGATTGAAATGTTAATAAATGACGAAATGGAATCAATATTTTAATATGACTTTTGTTATATTACAATTTTGTATCAGATTTTACAAATAAAAATATTATGAGGTTTATTTGTTATTTTTTAGCATGTCACTGCTAGATGTTTAAAATGTAAAGAAAAAAAAATCAAGTAAAATTTTCTTTATTTTGAGGTAGTTCAATTATGAAATTACGAATGGGAAATATACGTATAATTTTGAGTGTTACGATGAAATACGATTTAAATTAACTGTTTTCAATGAAATTAATAATTCGAATCTGAGTTTAATTAAGAAATATATACGAAAATACGACTTTAGTCCCCGGGTTTCGGCACCATTAAATATGTATTATTGCGAATACATATTAGGGGCAGTAGATATAGGAAATTAAAACGATTGAAAAGGGGCTGCAACCCTTGGAGGGCTGATTAAAAGTTACAACCTTTTATAGCAAAATACATGACATACCTATCGGTGTACAACCGATTCAATTTATGAGTCAATTTAAACCTACTTAAATCCAAAAATACGTATTCCCTTTCTAAGTACAATCCGTAAGTGATGCATAAGGACATTTCCCAGATATTGAAATAAAGGCTCAATGGCGCGGTAGTTTGTGTGTTCTGTCACCGACTACGGAAATTCAGCAACTTTCGCCATGACCATAAATAAGATTGGTGAACAACAATATACTATCTTACCTGCACCTTCCACTCGAATAGCAGAAAGCGCAGGTTTAAATCTTTCCTGATACGGAATGGAGTTTTTCCTAGTATTTTTTCTTTGAAATTTAAGGGGATAAGAAATTACTATCTCGAGCTCTTAAATTAAAAGTTACAACCTTTTATAGCAAAAGACATGACATACCTATCGGTGTACAACCGATTCAATTTATGAGTCAATTTAAACCTACTTAAATCCAAAAATACGTATTCCCTTTCTAAGTACAAGCCGTAAGTAACAAAAGCTCGGGGTCAATTAAGCAATATCTATTCGTGCATCATTAATTGCCTTGTTTATTTTCTCACTAGCGCTATAACACCCGCGCTAATTGGTCGATGTGTGTTGCCTTTTTAATTGCGCCAATCAAAAGGGCTGGGAGGGAAAAGGATAGAGAAGGTTAATGATCGCTCCGATTCCACGTTACTGCTTTATTATTATAGTAGTTGGTGCCCGTGACTTGGTCTCCGTAGAATAATTTATTTCCCGTACAATATACTTTTTCAACACATTTGCCCAAAAAATGCATTTACGAAGGTTGTAGACAGAGTCTGTGCGGAAAGAGAATGGGCGTGGCGAAAAACAGAACTAACATTAAGATTTTTATTTGGCAATCAAACCCAGCAATCTGTAAAACGTCAAAGTTTTGTATTGATACGGATTTGTTTGTTGTTGTGATTTCTTGCGGTTTTTTGTATTTAATCATGTCTTAAAGGGGTGAAACCTTACAAATACGGTAGAAAAGCACTACAGCGCCCTCCAATCTAAATCCCATTCTCCTTCCGCACAGACTCTATTCATTTTTTGTTTCTTAGGTTTTCACGCAAATCACTCATTAAATAAAACAAGTTTCAACGTTATAGATACACTGATTTATTTATTTATAACATTTCGTATCCCTTTGAGGCTGCGTCGTCAGAATTAATTATTGTATACATTGTTCGAAAATTCATAATTACGGTCCATACAGTGGAGCGTGCGGTAAAATCAAAATCAAATAAAAAAAGTTTATTACGGTACCACATTTGTTTTACATCAAACCAGGGTGGGTTCCTTCTATTAAGTGTTAAACACCTGTACCAGAAGGAACCACTCTTCCATAGCATCATTAATATTTCTTATGGTAAGGTCTTTTCATTGGATTTTTAATACATTGTAAAAAAATAAAAAAAATAAAATGGTTGCCTGTAAAGTCGGTTTTACGGGCGAAGATTTTACGTGACAACGTCTTTTTCTCGGTAGAATATTTATTGATATGAATATAATTAAATTGCACAATAGGAACAAGGAATTGAATGAAAATAAGAATTGCACAAATTTTAACTATAGAAATATATTTTGTTTACTAAAACATTGTACATGTAAACTTAAACTCATCGTAACGTTACCGAGCGTTACACTTTTTCATAAGTGACTCCCAGCCGCAACCTAATTTAAGACGTTGTCACGTCAAAATAAAAAATATATAAATTACAATTTATATTTAAAATTCATTACGCACGCTCCCATACATGGCATCGTGCGTATTCTTTGCAGTTATTTTTTAATTTCAATCAAACCTCCTCGGAAGCTCTTTTAGTCTGTACCTATCTCTTACTTTAGTACTAAAAAGAAAGAGAGACGAAAGATGTAGTTATACATTCATCTGCTCGTTTGTAATAACTATTAAACTAAATAACCTACTAAACCCCCTTGTCAAACCTGTCAAGGCTTTTAACTCCAATAGGATTACAAACACACTTGTTTAAATATTTTTTTAAATTTATTTATTTATTTATTCAGAAAACCAACAGCGTAACAATTTTTTTTTTTTTTTACATACTTTCTAATACTAAGGCTAATAATAGGTTTTCTATGAAATTTACAATTGTACTAAGACGTGGGAAGACATGATCTATTGCTTATTAGTTAATACTAGTTTTATTGTGTATGATGGAGAACCAAGTACATAGCCCCTCATCACCAACTGCTCCCGGCGACCCGAGTCTTTGTTAATAGAATGAATGTAGTATAATTTTTGCCGTAATAGCATACCGAACGTATTAACTGAAATACTGCAAAACTCGCTGTTTAAATGTGTGTTTCGATATCCCAAAAAGTTCAAGTTCGTTAAATTTAGTATTATATGTACGTGCTATACGAATGAGGACATTGTTACTAGCATATCTAGTGGAGTATTAAGGTGTACACAGCAAGCGAGTATGGCGTGTGCGTCGCTTAGGAGTACAAAATCCGATACCCGCTACTAAATCCGCGCATATAATTAAAGTCATTTAAAGCCCTTTTCGGGCCCAGTTAAAAATGCTTACGTATTAATTATTCCCTATTATAAAGTATTTATACAGCACAATATAACTACTCACTTTGTCGAAGCAAATAGGGTTAATTGCACCAGAGCTAGCGTCAGAGAATCTCAGCCGCATCAAACGCTATTTGAATAACGAGCAGTTCAGCAGGCCACGTGTTCTTGTTTGTTATATTGACTTTCGCTGGTAACTACTGGTTCCGAATAAACGGTTCACGTATTTAGTTTAGTTTAGCTTCCTTTTGTAAACTAGGACACAGCGGAATTGAGCTCTATGACGTTCGGATGTCCGTGGTCAGTCTGAAATATGGGCGCCATGACCACACCCGCATACCCGGCATGCATTGTGGGGACTTCGATCCTTAGAATGCGTTCCGGGTGACCGGTGCAGGAGTATTGTCTGGTTTTTACTGGGTAAGGAACTGCTCAATTCATTGAGCTCTAGAGCTAGATGAAATAGGCAAGAGTCCACAAAAATGTTCTGATTCAAATGTCCTAACGCATCCTTCAGGTTCCCCGGTTGCTAAAGGATGCATATGGACATTTCCCAGATATTGAAATAAAGGCTCAATGGCGCGGTAGTTTGTGTGTTCGGTCGCCGACTACGGAAATTCAGCAACTTTCGCCATGACCATAAATAAGATTGGTGAACAACAATATACTATCTTACCTGCACCTTCCACTCGAATAGCAGAAAGCGCAGGTTTAAATCTTTCCTGATACGGAATGGAGCTTTTCCTAGTATTTTTTTCATTGAAATTTAAGGGGATAAGAAATTACTATCTCGAGCTCTTAGGTGCTTTCAAGGCACGCTTTGGGCTTGTAGGTCGTTAGCACCCGTAACCATACTATGATAATGCTTCCACTTTAAAAAAAAAATGGGTGCGTGTACTTATGTAGGCGCGTGAGAAGTTATCCTTCTTTGGCATCGTTTAAAATTAGTTTTTAATTGCATGCAAATAATTAATTACAATAAATTAATGAAAAGTCTGGAAAAGGACGAAGTCAATAAAGTTCAGTTTTAATTTGAAAAAATAAATAAATAATCAAAATATTCAATTAAAATCGCTACTGAATATAATTTATTAGAACATATGTGATTTGCACTTGTATGAAACTCAAACACGTATACCGAATATACAAACTAGAAACATGTGGATAAATAAATATGAATACCTATAACTCTTACTTTATTACAAAAAATAAAGATGTGGTTTTTGGTTCTACTACACCAATGGTCAAGAGATGGCGCTGTAGTCTCCTGAATCGCGCTTTGGTTCCGTTGTTCCAGATTAATAAATACTTTTTGTTACTTTATTACAAAAAATAAAGATGTGGTTTTTGGTTCTACTACACCAATGGTCAAGAGATGGCGCTGTAGTCTCCTGAATCGCGCTTTGGTTCCGTTGTTCCAGATTAATAAATACTTTTGATAGGCCTTCACAATGCAGTCGTTAGCACCCACTAAATAGAGATTCTATTTCTATTTAGTTGGTATATTTTCCTAATGTGCGGTAAACACAAAAGTTACGCATGAAGTCGCTAAAGCGACCAACTTCATTATGTTAAAATTTTGTGTTACAGTGATGCGCGCGCATCTTAAAATTTCACTCTCATCATTTTTTCATAACGCGCCTAAAGAAGTATAACTTCAAAAACTATACCGTTCTAATATCTATTTTAGGAGGGTGGATGGAGCGACACATTTTTCTGCCAAATCACTCAATTTTACAACTTGCTTTCTTTCACACATGGCAGAAGTATTGTCTGTGCTTCTTCTTTCAACGATCATTTCTGCAACTCGATGTCCTTCATCATCATCAGCCTATTAATGTCACCACTGCTGGGGCACAGGCCTTCCCTATGGATGGAATAGAGAGATTGGGCCATGACCCACCACGCGGGCCCAGTGCGGATTGGTGGGTGCTAACGACTGCAGATGCAGCCGGGACCAACGGCTTAACGTGCCTTCTGAAGCACGGAGGAGCTCGAGATAGTAATTTTTGGTCACCCATCCAATGACCGACCACTGCGAAAGTTGCTTAAATTCAACGATCGCAGCCGAACGCGCTAACCACTTGCGCTATCGAGCTCCTCTTGGTGTCTTGGTGTCTGGTCTCGATGTCCTTATGGTGCCTGTTTTGTGTGAGATTGTCTGAGCTTTGTGTGAAAATAATAATAACAGTTTTAACGGAAGTTGTTACAGCAAAATCTTAGTTTGCATATCTGGCCGTCATTATGCGTCCCTGGCTGGCTGCCATTCGTTCGTTATTAATGCTTCGCTGAGGTATTTTTACGGCGCATACTGAATGCTTCCCTGGTACCGATATTCCGTTAGTTATTAAAGAGAAATTTGATATATGAAACGTCTTTATTCCGATAAGCAAAATTGAAAAATTAACTACCCAATTGAATATATGGGTTATGATGGATTTTAAGCTTTCATTGATGGTGGAAGATGTTCCCCCTTACCCGGAGAGTAATCTCTATCATAGTAATCTATATATACAAGAAAAGACGTACAATGTTCTATAGTATTATGGGAAGAGTACAATATTTCTTGTTCGAAAGTGCCACCAGCGGCAGAAAGATTGAGAGGTAACTCAATGTCTTTCTTCAAACATGTAATGAAATGAAAGGCATGTGCTAAAGAGGATGATGAACATTTATGTGGATGGGTGTACAAGGAGATGAAGCCCGAAGAAGATTATGAATGTATAAAGAATGGATCTCTAAGAAGAGGATATGAAAGGTATAGAGGTAAGTTAAAGAGGATGATAAACATTTATGTGGATGCGTGTACAAGGGGAAGAAGACCGAAGAAGATATGTATAAAGAATCGATCTCTAAGAATAGAAGGCAAAAATAAACAAGAAACAGTGCAGGCTAACGATGATGATATCTAATGAACGCTAAAGTGAGATTTATTTGCTTGAACGTTTTCCCAGCAGTATTTCATTAACACAGCTTGAGCTTTTAACCTCTCTCAAAACCGGGAACACTTTAAAATCGGATTTCTCAGTGACGGGCGCAAAGTGATTCATTAGCAGTTGCTGCGCGGTTGACCAATTAGCGAAAAGTAAAAATTATTGCACCACCGACCCCCATATTTTATCGCGGTTGAAGGGTTAACAATTTCAAAGGGATGCCAGCAAAGAGCCCGCGCCACATTTGTCATTGTTTGGTTAAGTTAAAAGGAGAGGACTGCGCATTTTTGACCTTTCTAATGTAGAATGGCAAAAATTAACTACAGTACTTGAAAAAGTTACTACAGAGAAGCGCGCAGATATTTGGTGGTAAATAAGCATGGCCTATCGGTTTGCAAGCGGTCACCATATATAGACCACCAAATTATATGATCCTACCCAAAAACTATAGACGGTTAAGTAAAAAAGTGCATTCAGGCTTATATTACTAGTGGCCCGCCCTCGCTTCGCTTCGGTGTAAAGCTGTAGTGTAGACTATAGTTTTTGTTCTCAGGCTTGTATTATACACAATGACATTCTTCTAATACCCGCTATGTCCCTGAATTTTAAATTTGTAATATCTTCGAAAATATTCATTTAAATTATATGCGTTAAAGGGCCAAATTGTTCTATATTAAATGCACAATGTATTTAAGGTACTTAATTGGATAAGGATGAATGTTATATTGCTTAAAATCGCTTCGTAAATAATCTATTATTTCTCGTAAAAAGTATAGGATAAAAATTGGTTATTGTGGGTTATCCTTAAGATATAGACATATACCATCGCGGACTTTTTGTAGACCTTTTTAAGGTGTACAATACTGTAGTACATTATTTTGATCTATCTCGTGGGGTTCAGCCAGCGTTTGCAATGTAAGCGCAAAAAATGTGTTTATTTACGACCTTACATTAAAAACCTCTAAAATTATCAGTGTTTCTCTACTATATTATGCATGTATTATACATATAAACCTTCCTCTTGAATCACTCTATCTACTAAAAAAAACCGCATCAAATTCCGTTGCGTAGTTTAAAAGATTTAATATGCTTAATAGGGACATAGGGACAGAGAAAGCGACTTTGTTTTATACTATGTAGGTAGTGAACACTGGCTGTTGCTTCTGAACTTTGATGATACTGAAGAAATTATGCGCTCCGTGTAAATTGTTTTTCATGATCTGATTTTGATGTTGTGGGTGATTGGGACAACTTTGATTTTCAATTTGATTTTGTTGAATTTTATTTTATGTTTTTCTTTATTGTTACATTAATGCTTTCTTTGCTTGTTTTTGTTTTCTTTGAAAATGGAAGACGCAGGCAGCTGTGCCACAGTTTTATACTACTGCAGCTGCCGACGTTAACTTTTTAATTGTGTATTCCTTATCTATAAATAATAAATAAATAAAAAAACGAAAAAAAAATCAACGTAATCAAAATAATTTAAGAGAAGAAATTGACAGACTGGTTGACTGACATTCAACGGATAGCCCAAACCGCTTGGTTTAGAGACTCCAAATTGACACGTAGGTCGGTCAAATAGGACATGAGGTCTAGAGATGCAATAAGAAAGGATTTCTCAAAATTCACCCCCGAAGTGTTTAAAATAGGGGATGAAAGTATGTATGAAAAATGTCATTCCTTAAGTCATGTCATGGCTTTGAAACTTGACATGAATAATTATCCAAATAAATTATAAAATTTGCCATTTTTAATTTTCCTAAACTACCCCCTAAAACGGGATTTGATTGCGAAGTTTTTATATGGTCGAATTTTAACGCACACTACGTATTAACTCGAAACTTTCTATTTTTACTAAGACCAGAAACAAAGAATAACATGTATCAATGATTTTCAAAAATCTACGCCTAAAAGAGTAAAAATGGGGATGATCTTTTGTACGAAAAATGGTTTGCCTAAACTACCTCTAATGGGGGATGGGAGGTTGCCGAAGTTTTTATTGTGTGTTGAATTTTAACACGCATTTCGATTAACTCTTAACTGGACATAAAGAATAACATGTATCGGGGTTCTTTGAAACTCTTCCCCTTACGGGGTGAGTCACTTTTACTGCGGAATATTTTACTGTGGGGCTTGATTAACGGCCTGAACGAATTGCAATAAAATTTTAAACACATATAGTTTTTTACCTTGATTAAGACAAAGGATAATTTTAATCCCGACAAAATGTGAAGTTCATACGTCTTTCTAAATTAACGTGGACGAAGTCGCGGCCGGTCGCTAGTGTTAGTATACGCTCGGGTTGAATTTTATTTCTCGCCAACAGTTTCAATTTACTTTGAAAATAAAGTAATTATGATCTTTATTTGGGTCACGACTGTTTTTACAATGAGTATTCTTTTCTCTGAGATACAAAAACATTAGCTATATATTAATTGCTACTGTTATATCACTTCCTGTCAAAGATAATGTTATGTTCAAACGTCTGTTTAATGACAATGAGTTTCTTGGATATCGTTATCTGCTTAAAGACGTCCTAAATGTTGTCAATAAAAGATGTGAATGTTAAATAAAATCCAAATAAATTAGTGAGAAGATCGCATTACTAAAACGAAAAATTTGGAATAAAATGAGTAAATATGGTACTATTACTATCCAATATCTTGCATTAGCAAATAGCTATCGCGGCCGCCATTAATCGGACACTAAAGAACATTATTAACCACGATCATTACATAAGCTGCGATTACTAAACAATTACTATTTTAGTGATTTAAACTGAATTGGATATAATCATCATCATTATCATCATGGATCAAATTTTGTCGAGACCCTTGGTCCGTGGGGTCCTAGCGCTATAAGGCTTTTTAAAGAAATAGCGAAAAGATTAGTCGACATCACAGGAGACCGAAGAGCTGGCAGCTACCTCGGACATAGAATTAGTCTAGCTATCCAAAGGGGGAACGCTGCCAGTATCTTCGGAACCTTGCCTAAAGGGACTCCTTTTAATAATGTATTTTAGTTATTATATTTTATTTTTTAAGGTTTTAGTTTTAGGTTCATTGTTATAGTATATTTTTTTTTTCATAAGTGTCTTCTTATTCACATTAAGTCCTCTACTCTGATTGGAGAGCAAGACGAAAAATTTAGTTTGTAAACAAAAGTTGACAGGTGTGCACGTGTTTTGCGAGAGGTTTATAGTTTACTAGCGGCCCGCCCTCGCTTCGCTTCGGTGTAGAGCTGAAGTGTAGACTACAGTTTTTGTTCTCAGGCTTGTATTATACACAATGTCATTCATCTATGATTCTTCTTATACCTGCATGCAAAGTCTCAGCTCGATCGGTTTAAAATTGACAAAGTTTCATACAAACTTTCATTCCCTATTTTATCCCTTTGGGGGTAGAATTGATCAAAATCCTTTCTTAGCGGATGCCTACGTCATAACATCTACCTGATGCCAAATTTCAGCCCGATCCGTCCAGTTAGATCACTTTGTCAGTCAGTCAGTCACCTTTCAGTTTTATATATATAGATAGATTTAAGCATGGACGTAGTGTTGTCCAATGGCCAAGTTTTGATGCTCGTAATTCTGATATGATCCTGCCCATTAATTGTTTTAAAGCTTTAAAAGTATATGACAGTGAGACATATGAGCCACCCGTTGCAGGAAATCTTAAAGTAATAGGTAATATTCTCTGGAGCTGAATAGGATTCCGAAATTTCGTTTCCTGTCTTTGGTATTGATGCCCCAATCGATCCCAGTAGTATTTCAAAATCAGTTTTTGACTTTCGTCATCAAATATATAACTTGTATTTAAAATGTAGTTTCAAACCTTTTCTTTTTTTTCTGTAATACTCTAATGAATTATTACGCAAGTAGCACAGAGCAACACTACCTCCTCGGGCAACATCCTAGTAACAACTAACTAGTGTGGACGACAAAGTTGCAGAAACAGTGTTTACGCAAAAACTTGTTATTAAACAAGATGATGAACTTCATAAACAGTTTCTGAACAATTGTTGCCTAAAGAATACGCTGCATAACATTAAAAAATATAATGCGACATGCTAAAAAATAATGACAAAAAATTGTAGCGATGTAATAAAAGTTATAATAAATAAATATTTCCAACACTCACACCAATTAGCCTAGCCCCAAAGTAAGCACTGTAAGGCTTGTGTTGTGGTAACGGATAGAATACATATACTGTACATATATAAGTATATTTATATTGAAATACATATTAAACATCCATGCCTGCAGTACAAATGCTCGTATTCATCACACAAACATCTGCCCCCACCAGGATTCGAGCCCGGGACCTCTCGAGTCGGCGACACCATGAAACCCGGCGTACGAAACACTCGACCACGGAGGTCAACCTAACCTAACCTAACCTAACTTTAACAAATAGCCGGAAGGATGAAAGAAGACACACGGATAGCTGATGCTTTATAGAAGGGTTACATTGAACCCCTCTGAATACGGAACCCCAGAAAACTCAATTCAAACTAACACAAAGACTATGTTTCCACATCGCATAACCGTTTATGAGGGGCAAAACTTACTAATTTACTGGAGAAATATTTGTAAGACAACTTGTAAGTACTCTTTTTCTTCGGAAACTTCAGCACATTCCTTTTTGCGCTTCTATGAACACAGCTCTATGAATTTGATATATGTTATTTCTGAGTAGTTTAACAACTTTAGTTCTCTGTGCTCATATGGAGGCTCAAACTTTAATGAGGCTTGAAATAAAAAATTGAAACTTCGAAGAGAAGTAAGCGGTTCACTGAGTTGACTAAATTGATAACAGTTTACAATAAAATTCCTACCCCACCAATGCCGATGTTCAATTTAAGTACTCTCGCCAAATTGGAAGTTCACAAAGTGTCCGCACATTTTGGTCAGGACTTTATTGCTTTTACCGTCGAGTTTGTTCGCGTTGGAATTTAAGCTGGATTTGGTTGGGGAGGATTATGCTTGGTTAAGAGTTTCTATGGATTATTTCTTTGATGGTTTGACTTTAAACCACGTTTTATTTGCCATGAACCAAAGAAAATATATTTAGAATAAGGCTCGAATTATCATCATTATGTTTATATACTGAGCGAGTGTTACGATCTGTCCTTGCCGTTGGGTTGTAATTCACCTTCTTGTATATGTGTTCGTCAGTGAGTAGACTATGGATTTTGTTTTCATACTCACTCGTATTCATTATGACTGTCGCTATATAAAGGGGTGTGTAACGTGCCCCCCCCCCCCCTCTTGTAGTTTTGTCCTACAAAGGGGGGGCGGCGGAGGGTTCTTGGACGGGTATGCCCAAGAAGCCCTTCCGCAGCGGATGAGGGGCGGTACGGTGGGCACTAGGCCGCGTACCCAGCCCCCACGCTCGGGCCTACCTGCGCACGTTTGCGGGGTCCCTGCAATACCTCGGGAGACCCCTGCCGTGAAGCCCCGGCGAGGCCGGGAAGCTGCTGGATGCGGAGTCGTGGTAGAATCCTTAACGGGGACCCCGCGGCTTCGCATTAAGCAGTATAGAAGGTATTCGCAGGACTGTTTTAGCGGATATTATGCTGTAAAGCGCCCGTAAGAGTTGCGGGATCCTCGGTGGTCAGCCACTGGGGGGGTCCGTAAGACTTGCGGGAGCCAGGTGTGAGGTCCGTTCGGCGGTGTGCCTCATAAAAGCGCCGTCGTCTGTAAAAAGATTTTTTACCTGCGTTATAAAAAAAGGGGTGTGTAACGTAGTGTTCTATCAATTTCCTGGGATAACATTCCTCCTAACCCATACGAGAACACTACGTTACAATACCGAATAGTTTGAATTTTGTCGCGAAGGCGCATTGTAGGTTTCAGAACTCTACGTTACAGGTGGACAACCATTATCACTTAAGGAAATGAAAAATAGATGGTAGCCGATTCTCAGACCCACAGAATATGCATATTAAATTTCATAAAAATCGGTCAGGCCGTTACGGAGGTGAATGGTAACTAACATTGTGACACGAGAATTTTATATATGTATAAGACTAGCTGACCCAGCGAACTTCGTACCGCCATAAAAAAATAGGGGTTGGTGGTAGAAAGTTGAAAATTTAGGGATGTATGTATTTTTGTATGATATACATCATAATTAAAAAAAATAAAAAAAATCTAAAATTGAAAGAAAAAATTTAGGGATGGATTACCCTTAACATTTAGGGAGATGAAAAATAGATGTTGTCTGATTCTCAGACCTACCCAATATGCACACAAAATTTCATGAGAATCGGAAAGCCGTTTCGGAGGAGTTTAACCACAAACACCGCGACACGAGAATTTTATATACGTATTAGACTAGCTGACCCAGCGAACTTCGTACCGCCATAAAAATAGGGGCTGGTGGTAGAAGGGTGAAAATTCAGGGTTATATGTATTTACTATTGCTGTATCATAAAAAAAATAAAAAAAAAAAATATCTAAAATTGAAAAAAAAAATTAGGGGTGGATTACCCTTAACATTTAGGGGGATGAAAAATAGATGTTGTCCGATTCTCAGACCTACCCAATATGCACTCAAAATTTCATAAAAATCGGTCAAGCCGTTTCGGAGGAGTTTAACCACAAACACCGCGACACGAGAATTTTATATATTACATATACATACTCTAAGGTAATGTGGTTTATTTTTAATATTTTGTTTCTCGTGTTTACTCGTTTTTTAAATGTTTTACGCACCATTAAAGCGACCTCGCATATGCCCTGCCATTATATCAGCGCCGACATGGTGAGAGAAGTACTTTATTTTCTGTCCGTCAATTGATCAATAAGTACTTTTATTTTTATCACTTACTTACTTAGTGCTGTGGCGCAACGATCCGAAGTGGATCTTGGCCTCCGACACAAGATGACGCCATGCTCTGCGATCCCGGGCTAGGTCTCGCCAGCCGTCGGCACCCAAAGACTGCAAGTCCCTCCGCACCTCGTCGCTCCAGCGGTATCTGGGACGTCCAACGGGCCGTCGTCCTATCGGTTGCCCCAAATACGCCCTTTTCACGGTTCGATCCTCTCCCATTCTCTCTACATGCCCGAGCCAGCGGAGTCTAGCTGCTTTAATTTCTCCTATGATGTTGGGCTCGGACACTATGCTATATGATTTTTATCACTATGCCATTGTTATGATGGCCAATAAAGAATTTTTCATTTTATTCATAACTATTGGGCAGCACTATTTAATGATAATCAAAATGAGGTCATCATAATTTCAGTGTGACAATAATCGTCCAAGAGAGGCCGGTTAAAGATAAAGTAAAATTCAACTTTAAGTCAAACTGGCTCTTTGGTGCAACTTACACATAAAGTTGTCATACTAACACAAATCAAACTGGACTCGAGTAAGAGCTATGGAAATAAATATATAACTTCTCGTTCCTCTATTGACACACTAGGACTAAACACTAGTTGGCGTTTTAACCAAACAGCAACCACCATAACAGTTTAACAATCAAATTTCATCCTTATCCTCCTAGACTTTAGAACTACGCCAAATGCACTTCAAAGTTTGCAGCATCAAAAGACATACAAACAATGGAAACCAGATTGTGAACTCTTTGAACATGTCTACGCAAAGGGGCAACTCATTATCTGTGTTGTTGTTTGATTCGTTACATGACAGGAATATTTAGTTTCCAATCATGACGTTTGAACCCAAGCTGCTTTAGAAACGAAAGTATATATCATGTTACTCTTTAATCGTTGAAACCGAACTAATTCTTTCTACTGAGATTGTAGTATTGAATTTGGACAGAAACTGATATACGCAATCAGTCTGCTATTTCATTCTTCAATTCAATTCAATTCAATTCAAACTCATTTATTCAGTCTAGGCTGTTACAAGCTCTTGTGAAAGTCAAACGCTACGCCATCGGTTTGTAAATCTACGGCGGGAGACCTTGTACTGAGAAGAACCGGCAAGAAACTCAGCAAGGGCTATTTTTTTCTCCCTGTTTTGTTTCATACAGTGTCGTCAATTGAAAGATGACATCAAAAATTTAATACATGTGTTGATGTCAACTTCCATCACATTAATATTATTAAGAAAAAGGTACTATTTTTAAATTTAGAAGTGGCGATTAAACAATGTTCAACCAAATTAGCAAAGTTAAACGACTTAGTCTATTATATTAAGCCCAAGGTGACTTATCATTTATGAAATCTATAACAGCATAGTAACCTTTCTTAAGGAGACATGTTTTTATACACACTTTAAACTTATTAAAAGGTAAATTAATTTTAAAACTTGTTATAAGGTAGATATGAAGAGATCATGCAGTTGTCGTTGTGATTGGATGCTTGGTCCCTTTTCAAAGTTCCGTACCCAAAAGGCGATTAACGAAACCCTACATACTATTAAGCCTGCGTTGTCTGTTTAGCTGTCTATCACTGGGTCAAACTATTTCCCAGGGGTTCGGTGGACACCTGAAATTTTCACGTAATGTGTGTTGCTATGGCCGCTATCACAACAAATAGAAATAAAATAAAGTTAAAAAAAAATATAAGAGATCTCTATAGATATGAAACCAAGCAGATATGAGTAAAACTGCGGAAGACCAGCGTCGAAGTATTGTTAGGTGCTCTGACATTATGCTGAGTAGATACCTTTTCAGCACCATGTACGTATATACTTGTGTTTTAAAACACATTATGTATAAATCTAAAGAAAAGTTTACTAGAAAAATAATTCATGCGGACCAGGCAGCCGACGGAACTCGAACCCGCATCGCTATCCGGGCGAATGCACTAGCCATTATGCTATCGCGGCCCTGATGGTGGCGTCGAATTCCCTCTAGTGTTTCTTAAGCTGCAAGGCAGCGCTATCTTTTCGCATTGTAGGTAACCCACAATGTCAAATGAATACCTTAACAAGTATTACACTTTTGAAAGAAGAAATAGCACTTACATTTTTTTTTCAAGAAAAGTTTAAGATTAATCGTTATACTTTTTAGTTAAAACTTTTCTTTAGATTTAAACATCTAGCAGTTAAATGTTTAAAAAATAAAAATGTAACCACATTTTGTATGTTGTCAAAATGGTCATGGTACTGAATGAATATTATTTCTTACTTTCTATTTCTTAAAAGACATACAGTGGAGGCGTATTAATTAAGTAGCCGTAGCTGGCAACATAAATGGTCCATGGGCTTCAGTGATCACCTGCCATCAGGTGGACAGCCAACTCGTTTACCTGTTAAATTAAAAAAAAATAGATTGCGTTTTTCACTCTCTGCGTATAGAACCCTAAAATCAAATTCTAATTAGAAATAAATAAAGTATTATTTACTTTAAATTCCCCTATCTTTAGTTCATCTTGAAAAAAGTGACGCTTTGAAATGTAGTGAAGAGAAAATATTTCTCCTAAAAAATTTAGCGGCTATTCAAAAATATATAAAAACATTTATGCATAGCTGTCACCATGAGCGATGTACTTGGTTCCGAGTTGAGCAAACATAAAGGCGTGTTACACGTTGCGATGTCGTTAAAGTCCATCAATATACAGGACGCTACGCTTTGAATGAGCTCCGTCTGCGATTAAACCTAGTACTGGTGGTCACAAAATGTAATTCAATTATTTTATTAAACCTTAAAGCGACTTATTTACTTAATTTTTATTATAAATCTTTTCTATTATTTCTATTACTTTCACGACAATTTCTCAATACTGTAATGTTTTTTGCGCGATCACTGACAAGTTACGAATTACATAAAAAGTTTTACTTCTGACCTGAGCTTCGGTTTACGCTGTTAGTTTATGACTGACGCAAACATTATTTTTAAATTATAAATTATATAAATGCTGCACAGCCTAAACAAAGCCTCTCGATGAGTCAGTCTTAGCATGAATTTTGACAAAAATAAGGTTAAAATCAACATCCATGTCGTGCCGAGACCGATATGGTGTAGAAAGGTCGATGCCCTAAGTTGTGCAGGAATGCATACCTAAGTCAGACCATCCAGCTCGCTAGACACGGCTTCGAGAAAGAAGTCGACAGGAGAATTCGATTGGGTTGGGCAGCATTCTGCAAACTCCGCCGAGTATTCTAGTCGCCTTTATCGCTGTGCTTGAAAAATAAAGTTATCAATCAGTGCGTCCTGCCTGTCATGACAGACGGTGCCGAGATGTGGACACTGAAAGCTGGACTGATCCACATATTTAAAGTCGCAGAGCGAGCTATGCTCACAGTTTCTTTGATGTAAATCCGCAACGAGGTAATCCGGAAAAGAACTGGAGTCACCGACATAGCTTCCAGAATCAGTAAACTAAAGTGGCAATGCCATATTTCTCAAAGAACCGATGCGATGATGGCCGTTGAAGCAGAAGGGACCGCATACCGGCAAGCGTGCCCGACGCCCCCCAGCTAGATGGACCGGCGATTTGAAGAGGGCGGCTGGGTCAAACTGGATGCAGAAGGCGGGGAACCGGGTGTTGTAGCGCGAATTGGGAGATGCCTACGTCCAGCAGTGGAATTGATTGATTGAAGTTAAAAATATTTTATTTCTTTATTTCACGTCCCGTAGGTCACGCGAGTTATATTTTTGTTCAACGGATTCCTTCACTATTTTTTTTGTTACAACCTCTTTGTCATTTTCAAAGCTGGCATGATCGAATGTCAATAAAATTCCTTAACAAAAAATAATAATAATAAACATTTTCGAGCGCGCTTGTACCGCAGTGACAATCAATCGGGGGCGCGCCGCACCGCGTTGTCTGCACTTGTATTCATCACGGCGCCCTGAATGTGGCTACGTCATCACTGTGGGCTCACGTAACCCGTGACGTCACCGCTTTGTCTGCTCCTGTAGAAGGACAGCAGGGGACGGAGTACTTATTTCTCTGCGTATTCATCGTACGTCTCTGCGAAGATGTGCAACGATAGTGTTGCGATGCTGAATAGATCTTTTGGATCTAGTTAGTATTTGGATTAGCAGATGGGGTATGTTATACACGGTATATGCAGTTTATGTAGCTACTATGATTAACATGGCAAAAATAAGTTATCCGGTGTTCGGAACGGTAGGAAAATGAGTAAAAAAAAATTACCCGTCGACCCTACGAGGAAGACATGTTGGACCAAGGGTTTGGAAACGGTTACAATGTTATCAGTAATTATTAAATTGTGCAATTTCGATTTAATTAGTAATTATTGAAATTAAAACAAAACTTGCACTTACACGCTTCAATAAACGACTTACTGCAAGATTTGTGAAAGGATTGTATGTTATATGTGGAAGTTCATTCAGAGCTATAAAGATGGAAAGATACCTTTGCCTTTGAGCGGGAATACCTTTGATTTTTTCCCTGAGTGCTCGTACAAAAGTAATATGGGTTCAGAGAGGATTCCTTTGGCTGCAAACTGGACGTCGGCGTCGGCGGGGCGTGGGGCCACTGCGGAAGCGACGCCAACAGCGCATTCAATTAGGACGCGTTCACACTAAATGCTTTTATGTTTTTTTGACCTGATAACGTCTTATAAATCGACTAGTGGCCCGCCCTCGCTTCGCTTCGCTGTAGAGCTGAAGTGAAGACTACAGTTTTTGTTCTCAGGCTTGTACTATACACAATGACATTCATCTATGATTCTTCTTATACCTGCATGCAAAGTCTCAGCCCGATCGGTTTAAAATTGACAAAGTTTCATACAAACTTTCATTCCCTATTTTAGCCCCTTGGGGGTAGAATTGATCAAAATCCTTTCTTAGTGGATGCCTACGTCATAACATCTACCTGAATGCCAAATTTCAGCCCGATCCGTCTAGTGGTTTGGGCTGTTCGTTGATAGATCACTATGTCAGTCAGTCACCTTTGAGTTTTATATATATGTATATATATATATAGATAAAAGTGGCTGCACGCACGAAAAAGTGCCGTATTACTCATTACATGTAAAGTCATGTCATGTTACTTCAACATTCCGCGGTGTGTGTAAGATGAGGTCGAGGGGTTCCTTCGACCTTCAAGGTCAGGCCTCATAGAGCTACAGAGGCGTGCTTGTGCTCAAATGACCCGAAACAAAAAGCCCTACAATACTGCTCCGAGAAAAACACCGAACGACACGTTATCACGTAAAATTATCGTCCATAAACCGACTTCATAGACAACTATTTTTTTTTTATGTTCATGCTGGCAAACGAGCTGATACTCTACCTGATGGAAGTGGTCACTGCCGTCCATGAACACTTGCAGCACCAAGGGTACCACTCATGCGTTGCTGGCTCCACCCCACCTGATGTTTAGGGACGGTGAAGTCCAGATGTGAAGATAGCTGGTACAGCAGTTCTACGTGCCATACCAGCCATCCTCTCTTTGCCGGCCTGCGTGTTGCTTCTTCACGTCTCTTTTAAAGGATCTCAGGTTGTAATAAGGAGGGAACACGTAAACATGCAGAGCATTCCATTTACGGTCTAACTAAACAATTAATACATAATCTTAGATCTTGAAGTTTATTAAAAATACCCGCCTTTTAAAGATCGTCATAGCTAAAAGGAATAACTGCTGAGGGAATCTCGTCACTAATCATGCTGGAACTCTGGAAATTGGAACGCGCGTTCCACATGGTACTGGAACACCAAGCGTCCTGATGATGGTTAAACTTCTCTCTGTGGCGAGAGGTACATGGCCATCATCATCATCAGCCTATTAATGTTCCCACTGCTGGGGCACAGGCCCTCCCTATGGATGGAATAGGGAGATTGGGCCATGACCCACCGCGCGGGCCCAGTGCGGATTGGTGGGTGCTAACGACTGCAGATGCAGCCGGGACCAACGGCTTAACGTGCCTTCCGAAGCACGGAGGAGCTCAAGATAATAAATTTTTGGTCACCCCTCCAATGACCGACCACTGCGAAAGTTGCTTAACTTCAACGATCGCAGCCGAACGCGCTAACCACTTGCGCCATCGAGCTCCTCAAGGAACTTGGCCGCTGGCAACAAACTAAATAATTCCTCGGAAACGACTAGTAAAAATTGGTCTGTTACGTATCAGTGCGCAGTGTTAAACGCACATGTTGGATTTCGTATTTGCCCTTCATAAAGTGCCAATATTCTATCAATATCTTTACCCGCGCAAGTGTTCCCTCCTTCCTATAATCTGGAGTCCTTTAAAAGGCGTGGAAGAAGCATTTTTGCAGGCCGGCAAGGTGAGGACGATTGGTGTAGCAGTTTATAACTGCTGTACCAGCTATCTTCGCGTTTGGACTTTATTCCCACTAACTTCAGGTGGGGTAGAGTCATTTGCCTACCTCTATATATAAAAAAATCCCATACTACCGTACTTACGAACGAAAAATGTATTTAATGCTTCATTTAGACTCATGTTGTCAAACTTAAGAGTTAAATAACTTATTTTAGGTGCGGCCGTTATATAAATTAGTGTTTATGCATTTACTGAAGCGTTGAATTAATATTAATTTAACTTATTTGTTTCTTAGGTTTTCACGCACATCACTCATTAAATAAAACTAGTTTAAACGGGTTTATTGCGCGAGCTTTATTTATTTATTGACGTTTCGCAGCCTTTTCAGGTCTGCATCGTCAGAATAATGATTTTTTATTAACTTTGTCGAGCTACCTTCGAAAATAAAAGTCTTTCGAAGGTAGCGCGACAAATTAAATAAAAAAAAACATTATTCTGACGACGCAGACCTGAAAAGGCTGCGAAACGTCAATAAATAAATAAAGTTCGTTAATTTAACTTTTTTAGTATTTTGTGAACACTTCTTGATTTATTACATTTTAAGTTAATGATAGGTCATGTTATATTGTGATGTAGAGGATTCGATAGTTGGTAGAGTAGGCCCATCAGAATCCGAGGCCGCGTCGAGATGCAGCCAGGGAGATCGAATGGGTGGGAAAGACACATAACGAAGTTTTAATACTGTGAGTCTGATAAAAATACGAATTATTTATTTATTTGCATTAGAATAGGGGTACACCGAAGATGTTACAAATATAAAGTTCGGACCATTCTGCCATTTACTATAGCATGCAAATATTTAACATTGCATTAATTACATTAATATTATTAATAATCATTAAGCCATCAATTTGACATACCAATAATATAATAAATTCTTAAAATACTACATAAAGCGAATTACATTAAATTATCGTCAGCAAAATTACAACTGTCAGTTTAGTCTTAATTTATGTCAATCTAAATTATTGAAAAGCTAACAAAATAAGACAGTCGATTAATAATGTCAATTATAGAATAAAATGCCAATAACAATTCAATAGGATAATATGATGCGCGGCTATCCACAACCTTGCGAATTTGTCGACTTTTTTTACCACGTACGACAAAATTGTCGCCAGCAGCGTTTTCGTGCCTGAAAACCCTTCAAAAACAGAGCGTACTCCTTCCTTAAAAGCCGGCATGATACTCCTGGTGTTGCAAGTGTCTATGGGCGACGGTGATCACTTATCATCAGGTGAGCTGTCAGCTCGTATGTCTCCTTTAATATAAATAAATAAATATTTCCAACACTGACACCAATAAGCCTAGCCCCAAAGTAAGCACTATAAGGCTTGTGTTATGGGATACTAGGGTAACGGATAGAATACATATACTTTACATATGTAAGTATATTTATATAGAAATACATATTAAACATCCATGACTGGAGTACAAATATGCTCGTGTTCATCACACAAATATCTGCCCCCACCGGGATTCGAACCCGGGACTTCTCGAGTCGGCGACGCCATGAAACCCGGCGTACAAACCACTCGGCCATGGAGGTCGTCATATAAAAAACACAACACCAAAAATGCTTCCCAGCACCTATGTAAATAGACCCTTGTCCCTGTGCCTCCCGGATGCTAGTTTGAAACCTTTGTGAATGCAAGAAGCGATTTTCGACTGCGATCACGTGGAATAAAATTTTGAAAACGTAAAGAACTAGTTTTAACGGGTTAACGCACGAAACTTTATTTATTTATTGACGTTTCGCAGCCTTTTCAGGTCTGCTTCGTCAGAATAATGTTTTTTATGACCTGTTAAAATTAGTTTTATTTAATGTGTGATATGCGTGAAAACCTAAGAAGCAAAAATGTAAAGAGATAATATTGGTAATGTTTATAATTTACTATTGGGAAAAATAGCTATTTAAGTACTTGTTATAGAGAAATAATATTTTGTCTTTATAAAAAGTAAAAATGGTTGCTTAGTTCCAATCTGATGGAACGATACACTCATAATCATCAACCTATTAATGTCCCCACTGCTGGGGTACAGGCCTTCCCTATGGATGAAATAGGGAGATTGGACCATGACCCACCACGCGGGCCCAGTACGGATTGGTGGTAACGATTGCAGATGCAGCAGGGACCAACGGTTTAACGTGCCTTCCGAAGCACGGAGGAGCTCAAAATAAAAAAAGTTTGGTCACCCATCCAATGACCGACCACTGCGAAAGTTGCTTAACTTCCAACGATCGCAGTCGAACGCCCGAACAACTTGCGCCGCCGAGCTCCTTACTAACTCACTAATTCAAGATAATTAAGTAGGTACGTTGGGTTTGTCGAGGATGTTCCTAGATATAAATTTTGAAATGATTTTCCCAATTCGATGTTTAACTCAAAACTCTCTGATTCTGACATTTGACATGATTTTGTGAGCTTAGAACTAAGTTTGACAGCAGTTTCTCGTTTTCACCTTTAGAGTTTATCAGAATCGGGCCCACTGGTGTTCGACGTCACTGTTTTTTTTTTTTTATAGATAGGTCCGACAAATGACTCCACCCCACCTAATGTTTAGTCCTGAAGTCCAGATGTGAAGATAGCTGGTACAGCAGTTCTACCTAGGGACACGATATCGAATAGAAAGTATCGATACTGTACTCATGAGTAGTATCGGTAAAAAAGTATCGTACTCTTAAAAGTATCGAAACAAAAGTATCGATACTTCAAAGTATCGAGTACATTTCATAGGGCCTTATCGGAGCCTCCGTGGCCTGATGACCCCTTCCCCCCGGTGTTAAATCCATGAATATGAGGCATTTATCCAAATTTTTAAAGGTATCGATACTTGCCAAAAAGTACTCCTTTAGTAAAAGTATCGAATACAAAGTATCGAGTACAAAAGTATCGGTATCGAAAGGAAAAGTACTCGATACCACAAAGTATCGATACTTTTTTCGTGTACTAGTTCTACCTGCCACACCAGCCATCCTCACTTTGCCGGTCTGCATGTTGCTTCTTCACGTCTCTTTTAAAGGATCTCAGGTTGTAATAAGGAGGGAACACGTGAGCATGCAGAGCATTCCATTTCCGGTCTAACTGAACAATTAATAATAATAATAATAATAATAAAGATTTTCAACACTCACACCAATTAGCCTAGCCCCAAAGTAAGCACTGTAAGGCTTGTGTTATGGGATACTAGGGTAACGGATAGAATACATATACAGTACATACCTATATAAGTACTAGCTGACTCGGCGAACTCGTACCGCCCAAAAGTAATAATTTGCAATAAATTAAAATTGCGACTATAATTTGAGATTTAAACTATCCTATCTCTCAAGTTGGATCGAACTGCACATGGTGTGCGAATTTTATTATAATCGGTTCAGTGGTTTAGGAGTCCATTGAGGACAAACATTGTGACACGAGATTTATATATATTATGATATATTTATAGAAAATACATATTAAACATCCATGACTGGAGTATAAATGCTCGTATTCATCACACAAACAGCAGATTGAATAAAAATATGTGTATGTCTGTCTATTGTTTTGAAAAAAAAAACAGTGTAAATCCTCATGTTTATTATTCTTTGTTTTGTTTTTTTACTAATTGATGTAAATGCTATTATGCCGTGGTATTTAGAAAAAAATAAATAAATTAAATGGAAAACTCTAAGAAAACAACGGCAGAGTACGGTTTATTTTTTCAAAAGTAATATATTTTACGTCTGTTACTGCTTTCTAGTTATTACTATTAATGAGAGGAGCTCGATGGCGCAAGTGGTTAGCGCGTTTGGCTGCGATCGTTGAAGTTAAGCAACTTTCACAGTGGTCGGTCACTGGATGGGTGACCAAAAATTTACTATCTAGTGCTCCTCCGTGCTTCGGAAAGCACGTTAAGCCGTTGGTCCCGGCTGCATCTGCAGTCGTTAGCACCCACCAATCCGCACTGGGCCCGCGTAGTGGGTCATGGCCCAATCTCCCTATTCCATCCATAGGGAAGGCTCGTGCCCCAGCAGTGGTGGACATTAAAAGGCTGATGATGATGACCGCTTTCTAGAGTTTCAGAAAGTTTTTCAATTCAAGAAATAAAGTAACAAATCGGTTTATGCATACGCAACCACTAATGGAAAAACTATTATAACTTTCATTGTTTCAATGTAACGTGACATTATTTTGCAAAAAAAAACTTAATAATTATCTTAAGACCGATAAAGTTCTGTTAAAACTAACGCTGAAAAAGAAAAATAATTTCAAACTTGGAAACTAGATTAAAACAAACTTTATATTACATTTAAATAAGGTTAGAAATAATTTGCACCTTTGAGACAAGGTGACTGTGACCCCGATTCAAAGGTTTAACCTGAGGCATTATCACGTTACCTAGAACTAGGACTGCCACCCGTCCGGGTTTCCCCGGATTTGTCCTAGTTTACGGGGCGTCCGGAGAGCGTCCGGGCGGAGTTTCATTTGTCGCCCGGGTTTAAAAATTTCCTGTTTTGGGTTGCCAATTAATCCGTCAATTTAAATGTCTTTGAAAATGAATAAATCTATTCTAACACTGTAACCATAAATGCAGACTTCCAACAAAGATCAGCTTTCCTTGGTGCTGCAAGTGTCCATGGGCAGCAGTGACCACTTATTATGAGGGTAGACCTAGCTAGTTGGTTTGTGACATTTTTAACTGTTTTTTATTGGTCTGTCCGGGTTCTGGGCTCCAAAATCCGGGGCTATCACGCCTCTGATCCTGGTTGCCACATTTTAGAGATGGCAACCCTACCTAGAACTTAACCTAAAACTTACAACTTAAGTTATCTCACTCACTTATTTGATAAGCCTCGTCTTATCTGCGGCAAGAAACTTGTTACGTAGCCATCTCCCGGGGTAAACTCATATAATGTTCTACTTTGTTATTTAATATTTTAGTTACTGATTGAATAAATTTCAGAGTAGTATAGATTGAACTTCTTTCTGATTACATTAGATTAAATGAAAAATGGATAGAGTGTATGAAAGAAGTTATAAACAACGGGCGAAGCTCACTTAATGGGTAAAACAATCTCACCAAATTGTACGGAGTGTGATAAAGTTGAGGATGTAGTTCACATAATCATGGAATGTGTCCGGAACGACGAATTAGAGAGGATGGAATTGATACAAATATATAATATTCCATTGTATGATATTGGTGAATGTATAAATATTCTAGCGTTTCCGCTTTCAGAAAAAGCTAGATTATTGACTAAAATTGTTAAAATTGGTATAAAACGTAGGCTATGGCCTTACAATGTGATCTTCGAGTGTGACATAATCAATCTGAATAAACCCTCTATAAAATAAAGAAAAAAAAAACAACTTTTTTTATCGCGTATAACTGTCAAACTCTACACTAATTTGACAAATGAGCGTGATAAAAACGACCTCCGTTGCCGAGTGGTTTGTACGCCGGGTTTCATGGTGTAGCTGACTCGGAGATCCCGGGTTCGAATCTCTGTGGGGGCAGATATTTGTGTGATGAATACGAGCAGTTATACTCCAGTCATGGATGTTAAATATGTATTTCTATATAAATATACTTATATATGTACAGTATATGTATTCTATCCGTTAGCCTAGTATCCCATAACACAAGCCTTACAGTAGTGCTTACTTCGGGCCTAGGATAATTGGTGTGTGTTGGAAAAAAAAGCGCGTTATATATCATATCGCGGTGCTCATGCTAGGGGGGCTGGGGGGCTGGCCTTATCTGGCGGGTGCGCGGCCATTCGGAGACGGGTTCCGCGACCACACCCGCCCTCTTGGCATGAACTAGGGGGACCGCGGCCCTCATAATTCGTGTCGAGTGACGGTGCAGGAGTATTGTCTGGTTTTTAGTGGCCCTGTTCAGAGCGTATGTAGGATTTCACACCAGCTCCACCGCAGGCAACTACGGAACCCTATACTGCTCGTGGTACGACACTCACTTGGCCGTTTTATGTCTATGCAGGCAAATGAGCTGGCAGTCTCCTAAGTGGTCACTGCCGTCCACGGACACTCATGCGTTGCCGGATCTGAAGAAAAAGGTTTACCCCCGTTCTGTAGACCGTCATATCAGAGCTAAGAGGGAAAACCGCTGAGAGAAAGTTTCATTCCAAATATTTCTGGTACCCAAGAACTTAGATTAAAACAAAAAGGGTAGATACGGCACTAGCCTCACAAAAGTGATCCGCATGAATTGTGGTCCACGACCCTAATCGCTTTAGTCACAACTTGACATGCAAACGCCGTACATGTGAACGCCAAAAAGAAATATTGCTAATATTTTGTGTTTATATTATAAAACAATGCCTAAGTGTGTTTTTAAAAAGTACTCAAATTGCTCAAGAACTGAAAATAACACCCACAGCATCACTTTTCATTCGTAAGTACTATAAAATATATGTTTTCATAAAAATTGCTGTTTGTTTTGAATCTTATTCGGTAGTGACGTCGAGTACTGATTCGCGTGATTGGTGGGTAGTGCAGTGACGCGCATCTCGCCGTCTCGTTCGCGCTGCCGTTGAAACTTAACATGCTGTTTCGTTCGGGTCGGTAATGCAGTGACGCGGATCTCGCCGTCTCGTTCGCGCTGCCGTTGAAACTTAACATGCTGTTTCGCTCGGGTCGGTAATGCAGTGACGCGGATCTCGCCATCCCGTTCGCGCTGCCGCCGTGGGATCAGTTTTTGTTTGATGCAAGTATGAGCGTACCGTATCTACCCTTTTTGTTTTAATCTAAGCCCAAGAAAGAGGAACGCGCGTAACTCATGGTCGGGCGCACATTGATCAGGCTAAGCTATTTCCTGTTTGAAGCATATCAGGAATTCGCTGCAACATTGCATTTTGCATGCTTTGTGTAACAAAGTTGGATGGAATAACGAACGCGCCGCTACCGCTCGGCTGTCGCATGTCACGTCGCGAACAATGGCTTTGAGCAGGTGCGGCGGAAAGGTTTTGTTGAAGCTACGGCCACATAGTTCCGCGAGTGGCACAGTAGTTTTTTTATTATAGATTTAATAGTGATAATGACTATTTTTGAAATTAAACTTTTTCTCAGACGGGGTGTGAATGGAAAAATCCTATGGCAAGGATGAAACGTAAATGCGAGCGTCAAACGACTATAGATATGTGTGTGTGTGGGATGCGTGCGCAGCTCTTCTCCACGAGCATGAAAGTTGGAGGGTAACTCGGAGAGAGGCTGAAACGTTACGAGCATCAAGAGCGTCACACGCGACAATATATACTCGCATTGCACAAGCTCCTAGGATGTCGATGCCTCTGATGCTCAGGGGCATCTTCATCGGGGTGGGTCCGTTCGCGGTCAAACACCTGGCGGGTGCGCGGCCATTCGGAATCGGGAGTCTTGACCACACCCGCCCCCTCGGCATGCACTAGGGGGACCGAGGTCCTCATAGTGCGTGTCGGGTGACGCTGCAGGAGTATTGTCTGGTTGGAGTTTACTCCTTAAGAATCGATTTGCATTTAAAAGCCCGGGCCCGGTATGAGAAAAATGTGAGGAGTAAAATCTATCGATGAATGACATTTAATGACCTCGTTACGTTTTTGTGCGCAACCTCATCTGCGCACCTTTCACTTTAAGCCATGGCAACGGATAAAAAACATTAAGTTTTCACAAATGTCAATAAAATAAATAAACTACAAATAGATAAAATCAGAGCAAAATTAATGAAAACAAATAAATAACAGAATATAGAGAAATGCCGGTAAGTGTCCAGCACTCTGGAATAGTGGTTTTCAGTACAGATGGAATTATAATACATATTTACAAAATGATGACTAGTGTGTGATATTTTTGAAATTGTGTGTTTCCAGAAATACATAATAAAATATACGATGAATATCGCTGATGTTAGATGATAAAATGTGTGACATGGAACCTATGATAGTCGAAACCATGGGACGATTCCTGAGGTATCTCTACTTGTAACCGACTTCTTCGGACTTGATTTTGTTTTGCCTGTTCAAAGACAATCGTTTTTAGAGTGTAAACTCCGGTCGTGCGTCGGAGCTGACACACACAATTTTTTTAGTGGCCTTGTTCAGGGCGTTAGCTTGGGCCCTGTTTATTTCACCCGGCCACAGAGCTGGCTGAAATGAACAGGGAGGAGTCCCACATACCTTCTTCTCGCTCCCCCAGTGGTTGAAGGATGCGTAAAGCATTTCCCAGACACAAAAAAAAAAGGTTTAATTTATAAGTATAAAGGAAGTAACTTCACGAGCCCCCACTCCCAAACTTTAATGCGCTTTATCTTTGTAATTGTTTGGTTGATTAACAAAAGAAAAAAATAAGTATCCATTATTTTTTGATATATCTAATTAACGTACTAAATATAATTCCTGAGTGGCCTGGTATAAGGCCCGACTAATTTCAAATGTGACGATGTTAATATTACTAGAGTTTATCGCCTTCGGTTGCATTTGAGGATGTTAGGTTTTTTTTTTATTTTATTACATCGCCAAATTTTTAAAGGAAAACGTAATTTATAGCACAGTGTGACCTAAACCCGCACTTTACGCACGCTTTTCCGTGACCTAAGTTGCCTATTTCTGCACGGTGTGTAAATGAATTGACCAACTTCACTCATGTAGAATTAGTACATTACGATACGCGTAACTTAACTTTACTATGCCAATCAAGGAATAAACGTTCATGGATACATTGAAATTCTATTTTGTTGTAATGATATTTGATTTTTTCCTTTTGAAATATACTTTCAAAATGGTAATCTGAACCGGAATTCTTTCTTTTCAGAGTTTGACTTGCAGTCTGTATTGCAACTCTTTGTGATTGCAATACATGAATTTTACTTTCAAAACACTAATTGCATCCCCATCTCATCATCCCCGTCTCTTGACCGCGTCCGGGGCGGGTTTATGTCACACTTGCTATAAAATAGTATACGATACTTGTGGCCTAAGTTGTCTATTACTGCACGGCGTGAAGTTAGCGCCCGAGCGGAGCGAGGGAGCGAGGCAACTTAGGTCACACGTATCGTAATGTACTATTATGTTAATAATATAAATTATGTTTTTCTTGTTGACACATCTTTTCGCATACGGCGGATTTCTCGACAGTTTCTCTCTGTACTGACATACAGTGTGCTCTTCGGCTACAAGAGCTCATTGAGTACGATTTCAGAGCAAGCCCTGTCTGTAGTAGAACACATTATGGAAATACGAGCCCGATTCCTAGACGAGAAAATACTTTTTCATCCCACCACCTCGGAAAGTGTAATTTTGCGCTTCGAAATCTGGCTGGAAAATTCTATTTTATTCGCTTGAGCGGCAAAGTAGATTTGAATTTAGAACATCACATATAATGAGTACTCAATATAATTGTAAATTCAAAACGTCATTAAACCTATTTAATGTAACCTCTATGGTGCCAAATTTATGATTAGAACTTTTTAAATTGTGAAAAAATTTAAATTTGGAACCTTCTTGGTTTCTTTGTTTTATTTGCGTGCTTCGCGCCATTCTAGTTTTTCACGTTTTATTGCTTAAATATTTTGTCATTATAAATTGTTTTCTTTTTCATTTTGTCATTTCCTCGCTGAGGTGGGATGAAAAGTTACGTATTGCACTCGAGTGGAAAGATTTTTCACCTTGTGCTCGTTTGTTTCCCTCGCTGACGCTCAGGATTCTAATTTAGAATCACTCGCTGCGCTCGTGATTCAACTTTAGAATCCTTCGCTTGCTCGGTCATCCAAATCGAGCACGCGGTTAAAAAGGAACTTTCCACTCTTGTATAATAAATAACTATTTTTCAATAATGATTCTAAAATTAAAACATATTTATTAAAATTAACATATTATTATAAGATCGATTGCAGCTGTGGTAGTTCGTACATTGGCCAAACAATGCGAACAGTAGAATGCCGAATGAGAAAACACATAAAAGCAATCAAGAACAATGATACGCAGAAATCAACCATCGCGGAACATTTGATCGATTCTGGTCCTAACCACTGGATTGAGTTCCATAACCCACAGATTATCTCGACAGAACGCCACTACATACCAAGATTGATCAGGGAAGCGATTGAAATAACAAAACATAAAAATTTCAATCATGAGGGTGGGTTTAAATTGTCGAGTGTCTGGAATCCTGTGGTTCACGGGGTAGGAAATTCCATCAGGGTAGGCAACGCTGCGAGTTATATTTTTGGTATCGCAAGCGTCTATAGGCTTTAGTGGCCGCTTAACATAATTATACATATACTATAATTATACAATATACTATAATTATATATTATACAATATAACATAATTATATACATTAAATAATAATAAATATAATTAAACAATGCACACACTAACATGCGTATGAAATACATACAATAAGTCCTTTGACAGAAGAATATTAATATTACCATAGATTTATAAAATACGTGTGTGCGTGCGTGTGCGTGTGTGTGTGTGTGTTTGTGTGTGGGTGTGTGTGTGTGTGATGTTGTGTGATTCTTTTATAACGTATTGCTGTAGTATTGATAATATACCTTCTTTTTCTTCTCGCTTATTGATTTAGTTTGTTGTGCTTGTGTAACAAGTGGCGCCAGAACCGTTTTTAGCATTATGATTTTTATTTGTTTAAGATTGTTTTTTTTTTAATTTTCGTGAATACGTGCCGTTTATACAAATAAACGAATTATCTATCTATTTACCATTTGTGAAGTCATCGTGACAGGTGCAAAGAGTACGTTGCGTCACGTAGCCCACCCGCGAGATTGTAGGTCGCCTGTAGGATTACGCGGGCTTGAGCTGCATAATTCAGTAAAAGCTACAGCTTAACGGGAAGACGGCGTACAGCTTTAATGCTGCCTTTGTACGGGTTGAAACACTTTAACGTATTCAAATAAGCAGGTTCGTTTCATTACCTATTTATTTAAGTGAAACATCTTTTCGGAGGGAAAATATGAAACGGGAATGCGTCACGAGCGTCACACGACTATACAGGGTGTAAAAAAACGTATGACAAAGACTTAAACTACTCATTTTGTACACCCAAACTAGTCATATTACAAAATATTATAGGTGGGAAAAAAATGTATTTTACGTAATGTATATATAGGTGGTAAAAAAAAATGTATATTACGCAATGTATAGGTGGTAAAAAAATGTATTTTACGCAATGTATAGCGCAGTGCGCTACTGTGGCGCTACGCAAAGAATGTGCCTGTGTGTGTGTGCGTGTGTGTAAGTGCGTCGATAAAAAAGTTTATAATAACATTTTGAAAATATTAATGTATAAAACTTGAAAAAGAAAATTTGACTTTAACCTTCATTATCTCCATAACCATAAATTTGCCAGGTATGGCCCAGAAGAAAAAAATTATCGACATGATGTGGAAATAATACGTGGCCTTCGACTTCGTTATAGTTTTTTAACACTCTGTATATATGTGTGTGTTTGTGGGATGTGTGTGCAGCTCTTCCCGACGAGTATGAAAGTTGGAGGGTAACTCGGCGAAGGCTGAAACGCTACGAGCGTCGCCGGCGTCACACGCGACAATATATATGTGTATACATATATGAGTGTTGCGTTCCCCTATGCCTTATGCACCGCCTTATGTTAGGTTATTTAATAATTCACGGCATAAAGTTTCACTTCAGATGTGTGGTCCGTGCACACAAATATTTTTGAAGTAAAACTTCTTTACGCACGCTTGTCTTGGGAGGTAAGCTGAGTGGGAGATATAAGCCATAGAAAGCAGTGCGAGCGCACATTTTCTTTCTCTCTTTCTCTTATAGCTAGTAAATGAAATATGTACATTCATGCATATATTGTACACACACACACAAAATCTATATATATAAAACTCAAAGGTGACTGAATGACATAGTGATCTATCAACGCACAGCCCAAACTACTGGACGGATCGGGCTGAGATTTTGCATGCAGGTATAAGAAGAATCATAGATGAATGTCATTGTGTATAATACAAGCCTGAGAACAAAAACTGTGGTACACTTCAGCTCTACACCGAAGCGAAGCGAGGGCGGGCCGCTAGTATATATATATATATATATATATATATATATATATATATATATATATATATATATATATATATATATATATATACTAGCTATAGCTATATATATATACATACAGATGGAGCTAAAGAAGGTCCACTTCGTCGTGTGGTCATAAGCACATTCGATTTTTTAGACCAGAAAGTAGCTCTACTCCATTTAAGCATATTTGAGTTCATAGCAATTACACTAGGTAAAAACACAATTTGTGTGAGCTTAAGGTTTCCAACGGACTCGAAATAGTGAGCTTTTTATTAACTTCTAGTATAAAAAATAATATAAATATGTTAATAAGAAAGATGAGAGAAAGTTTGTAAAATTGGATAACAGCTGTTAACGGAATTGGATAAAATGTTGTCGTGGACTTTTTTGTAGAACTATTTAAGAGATTCATTTCCACTCTACATTATATTCATGTATATAATTCATACAGGCCAAAATGGCTCACAGATAGGATTTTTTTTCCGTCTTACGTGACAATTATTGTTTTATTTTGGCCAATTTACTCAATAACTAGACAAATTATTATCTTGATGTTATTATTATGTATGAGCTATATTATTGTTAAGTTTCATTAAAATCCATTCAGTATTTTTTGGGTGCAAGAGTATCGTAAGATTGAAATTAAAAGCGCAAGTGGTTATTACACAACTTTAAATCGTAGTAGATCCTTAACAGTCACATAAAATGAAAAATGGTGTAAGGAACCTAAACATGATTTTCAATTTTGTCCATAATTTTATTCCTTCTCATAATATGGCGCCTAATTGTCACCACATTGAATTTCGATTACTATCTAATTATTTTTAAACTTTATTGACCAAAATATAAATATATAACATTGGTGCAAAAGGCGGACTTAATGCTAAAAGCATTCTCTCCCAGTCAACCTTTGGGAAAAATGAAAAACACAAACGGCGGTATAAAGCTAAATACGAATATATATACAAATTAACATAGATACATATATAAATATATATTATAAAAAGAATATAATACATACAAACGGAACACACTAATATTTAAATATATACAGTATACATATATATACACATATATGCACAAGATGATGATTAATAAAATGACACTTCATCTTAAGTTTTGCAACAGATGAGCGTGAACATTCCTTTATCATATCTTTAGTAGCATTCTCACGGTGAAGACGAATTGACTGACGTATGAATCATCAAAATTGGTGCAGGCGTTTGGTCTCCAGTGTGCCACAAAGGAACATACATACATATATAGACTGTTAAACACTATACCCTGTCAGCGCGTCGCGCTTCTCGCTCTTGCATTGCGCAGTCGGGTAAAAAGATCACACCACAGAACAAAGAAAGTGATTGGAAGGACCGTATGGGCAGGGCAGACGCGCCACTGTTATGTGTGAGCAAATGCTCATAACTTGATCAAATCAAGATTCGATTGTTTGATATCGCATCGTGTAGTGCATCATCATCGCATCGTGTAGTGTGGGCGACCCGACGACATCAGTTCCCGTACAAACGGTCTAAGATCACCCTTCTTACCTGTGTTATGTGGATTACACCAAGCTCAAAAGCTCACTGCAAAAATTACCTATAATTGACAAAAAAAAAGAGTTATAATTTTTATTTTTTCAAAGCATGTAACTGCTTGATGTTTAAATCTAAAGAAAATATAACTAGAAAAAAATCATTTGACATTCAGGGTTACCTATAATGCGAAGAGATGGCGCTGCCTTGCAGCTTAAGAATGGCTAGAGTAATTTCGATCCGGTCCGCGAAAATATAACTAGCTTATGCTACCGCGGCCGAATTTTTTCTAGTTATATTTTCTTTAAAAAAAAAGAGGTTTAATAAAATCCAACGTTCGACCGGACGCGGAAAAGCATTCAGAAACTTGGCTCTCGCTCCACAGTCGTAGTCGTCAGCGAGGCCCGACATAAAACACCCACAGTAACCACTTGGATGCACATTTCCGCACATAACCGGATAAAAGGAGATTAAACCGGCATAAACCGGCCGCTGTACGGGAGCGCGAGGGGTGGGGAGGGTTTGACGGCCGACGATATTGCTCTTATCAAAACAATAGCTTGAAAACGCTTCAGCTCGTAAACTAATATCGCTTTGAATATACGTATTGATATTCGCTTCTTATGTTTTCACGCACACCACTCATAAATGCGTATTTTTATTGGTTTTCGCATCCTTTTCAGGGTACGTCATCAAAATTATGATTTTTGGTTTTTACCATAAGTTCGGACACTTTATTAAAAGATTATTGAATTTTATTGTATGTGTGTGAATTTATTACCTAATTTAATTAATAAACTACTTTTTTATTATAATTTTAGAAAAGTTAAAAAATATCAAAGACGCATTTCGAGCCCGTTTCAGTGTGTTTCATTTACATCATCATCATCATCCTATTAATGTCCCCACTGCTGGGGCACAGGGCTTCCCTGTGGATGGAATAGGGAGATTGGGCCATGACCCACCACGCGGTCCCAATACGGATTGCTGGGTGCTAACGACTGCAGATGCAGCCGGGACCAACTACTTAACGTGCCTTCCGAAACACGGAGGAGCTCGAGATAGTAAATTTTTGGTCACCCATCCGATGACCGACCACTGCGAAAGTTGCTTAACTTCAACGATCGCAGCCGAACGCGCTAACCACTTACGCCATCGAGCGCCTCATTTACATATTGATATTTAAAATCTATTGGGCTCCCGTTACTATGTCTGCTGCATTAATTATTTTAACCTTTCTAGATTTATTTTTAGGCCTCAACTCAAAAATAGCTGAGCATGTCCAAGTGGGCAAATCTTCAAGTCCTTTTTTCTTAGTGAATACACAGGGAAGCGTAATGATCGATTCATACTAGCGCAGAGTCGTAGTTAGGTATATCGCCGTCCCCGGAGAATAAAAAGATAACTGCAAAAATGTAAGTTTCCAGGAAAAATAACAAACTGTTTTTTTTTTCAGATGACAGTTACCTTTTTTTTTTATTTGGAATGATATAGTGAAGACCTCGTATAATAAGTGTAGTCGAATATTTATACATACTTACAGGTTGAAAACATTTTATTGTAGTTATTTTGACATGGGAGAATCTCTGAATAGAATTGTAATATTTTGTAATTCCGTGAATAACTGTAATATATAAATAACGGAAAAATTGTGTAGATGTATAAGTACTCACAGATCACAAAAATTATATAAAACTAAGATAATGGCAGTTATCATTTTATTCTCCGGCGACGGCGATATGTGCATTATTTCGTTACTGTTTCTTAAATTCGCTGCGATGCGCTTTAACTCTGCTAGTAAGAATTGACCATGACATACAGGCAGATAAGGGTGTACTTTTACATATTCCACTCCTACTATAACAGCATTAAGCTGAGACAGGGTCCTGATTGGCCTTTTCTTTCTCCATATTGTTGCTCACTGTTGTTATTTTATTGAAGTTATACTTCTTTAGGCGCGTTATGAAAAAATGATGAGAATGAAATTTTTAGATGCGCGCGCATCACTGTAACCCAAAAGTAACAGCATGAAGTTGGCCGCGGGCGCGTTATGAAAAAATCATGTGAGTGAAATTTCGAGATGCGCGCGCATCACTGTAACACAATAGTAACACCATGAAGTTGGCCGCGGGCGCGTTATGAATGTTAGTGTCTAATAATGGTGGATTATTAACCACTAAGTGACATCTTTTACAATTAGACATCTGTTCGAAAGGTACTTTGAACGATCCACGGAGCTCCATAAGATGATCGCGTTGTCAAAAACAATGTTGGCACGCTCGTCGCCTCTGATCACTGTTTTCATATTTATAATATTTATCCACATGTTTCTAGTTTCTATATAGACACAACGTGTTTTAATTACTTACAAGTGCTAATTACATATAGACTAATAACTTAAATTCAGTAGTGATTTTAATTGAATATTTTGAATATTTATTTAATTTTTCAAATTAAAACTGAACTTAATTGACTGTGTTAACTATCCTTTTCCAGTCCTTTCATTATTTTATTGTAATTATTAATTATTTGCATGCAATTAAAAAATATTTTTAATGATGCTAAAGAAGTATAACTTCTCACGCGCGTACATAAGTTACACGCATCCATTTTTTTTTTGTTGCTATGTTTATTGTTTTTTTTTCTACATACTTGTGTAAGGTCAATAAAAAGTTTTTCTTTCTTTTTTCTTTCTTTCTACTTTTGCATTTATTATGGCGTCCCATGGGTTTCATCACACGAAGGGAAAGTATAATATATGTTGAAAATAGGATATTTCACTGAAAGAAGACACTATTTTATTTTTAATAATAAGTAGAATTGCATTCACAGTTTTTAAAAAATCATCATAAATAATATTAATAAAATCTTTATTGGATAAATACCAGAATGCAAATCAGAAGGGAACCTGGCACCTAAAAATATAGGATTAACCTGTGTATTAGGAGCCAGTATCTTCCGAAAAAATGACACATTTACATGGTAATTTCAGACGCGTATAAGGCAATGTTTAATGTTTTAAAATTAAAAAGTTATTGGGAAATTCGCCTGCTGAAACCGGGAATTAAAACTCGTAAAATGAGAATTAAAAAAAAACGACGGGTTGCACTCCGGGAGTGCCGGCAGAATTGAAAACTTGAACATTAACGTTGTGCATTTTTGATATTTTGGAATGGTTAAGGATTAATTTTGCACGAATTACGTATAAGGAACTTTAATATATCGATTTCACTTCATAAAAGCTGTAGCTTGCTTCATAAAAGCTAGATTGCTGTAGAAATTCAATTTAAATAAAAAAAATAGTCTATACTTTTTAAACACTAAAAACGCTGCTCGCCACATCCGCCATGATTGTGACGTCTCTTTGGTAGTAAACAACTAAATGTCATTCATACATAACCTTAAAACTTGTATTTTTAAAACTGATAATAAATGAAGAGATTTAAAATATTATTCAATGAGTACTTACATCAAAGTGATCTTCGCAAAAATAAATTTTACTATGAGTCGATAAAGTTGCAGGATCCCTTTCAGCAAGTTCAAACCAGGTATTGCGTAGGTTAATTTCTTTCGGCACTTTAATCCACAGCTTTCCTCGAGTCTTCAAGGATTTGTTTTTACATTCTCGTACAATAAAATAATGATAATTACTATATTTTTCGTGGTATTTATTAAAAATTATGTTTTTATTTTATTATAAACTCAGATAGGTTATTTTTTACGTGCTTACGAGTTTTTGTTTACTACGGGTTGACGTCATAGCATAGATAATCTATAGACTAAAATGGCCGACAGCGTTTTTGTATGTCCATGAAAAGACTATTTTAAAATTAAAGATTTGTAGCTTTCTAGGTCTCAAAAAAATACAATAGGTACTTTTTTCGGTCTAATAGAACATTTATTAACCATTTAAAACCTTTTTTCCAAAACGGGTCAACTAGCCTATTTGAAATAATATAACAATAAAAAATATGACGTTTACATGGTCCCACAAAAAGAAGATATAGATAACGTATTATTATGCATAGATATTTTATAAGAACTAAGTTATCTAGCGAAACGAAGGGGTGTCACCCCATGTACAATTTGTCGCTTTTGATTCAATTTAATCTCTATTTTGGAGGTAGGATTTCGGTTTGTTACGTTCAAAATAGCTTACATGTCTCATGAGTCTAATATTTGTGTCTCATATAACCTCATGTTGGCTAGTTTTGTAAACGTGATTCGTTCCTTAGTGTTCGAAATTGTAACACGAGTTATAGATTAAATTTATTTAATTGTATAGTACTTAATAATATTAGAAATAATAGTGGATAGGGCGTTGTAAATAATTTTAATTGTATATTTGTAATATAAGATGACTTATCACAAGATGTTTATTTATGTTAGTATCCTAGGAAACAAAAGACATTAGGCTTTCTTGTAATTTCAAAAATTTCTACTTCTGGGAGCATGCTAAAGAGGCTTTATCAACAATAGTCGACCAACCTGTTCATCGATAAAGTGAGATTTTAATAAAAACTATTTTAACGAAAATAAAAACCTACTTAATAAAACAGAACCATTAATGAGTGTGCTAGAAAGTAATACATAGGCAATACATATTCTTCTAAACACATTTGCACAAAAACATATTTACGGGGATTGTACGATTGTACGTGTAAAATTAAGGGCTATACAACGGAGCATGCGGTAAAGAACAAACTCAAACTCATTTATTCAGTCTAGGCTGTTACAAGCTCTTGTGAAAGTCAAACGCTACGCCATCGGTTAGTAAATCTATGGCGGGAGACCTTGTACCGAGAAGAACCGGCAAGAAACTCAGCAAGGGCTATTTTTTTCTCCCTGTTTTGTTTCATACAGCGTCGTCAAATGAAAGATGACATCAAAAATTGAAAAAATGATTGTGTTGATGTCAACTTCCAACACATAACACACAACAGTTCACTAAATCCCGTACATGGAGTCGTGCGTATCCTTTATATATTTATTTTATTTTATTCGAATCTCCTTAGAAGCACCTTAAATCTTTATCTTTAAATAAAACTAGTTTTTTCACGAGTTAATGCACGATATTTTATTTATTTATTGACGTTTCGCAACCTTTACAGGCTGCTTCGTCGGAATCTTATCTTTGTCATACTTTAATACTAAAAAGAAAAAATGACTAAAGATATAGTTCTGATTTTCACCACCCGCACGTGGCGCCATCTGGGAATACGCGCCATTTTATTTATAGCTTTTTTTTGTTTTTGATTACTATAGTTAATACTGAATAGCAATGAATAATGTTCACACAAAACAATTAGGTCCGCATAACTTGTAATATAGTTTCACATTGTAGCCGCATGTTTCAAACCGTGAGCTGCCGGCTGCAGACATCACGGCACCATTCACGCACCGACTCACTCGGGCCCCAGTCATGCTATGCCTACGGAATATGTAACTAGTTAACAACAAATTTTGATAAAGTAAACTGCTCAAGAGTATGATTTTTAAAAATCATACTTTTGAGAACGGAGCCTCTTAAGGATCCGAAACGTACAGATATGCATGTATAAAAGTACTTAAAACGCATTGAAAACTCGTTGAAGTGTAGTGTAGTCAAGTAATGAGTGGTGTGCGTGAAAACATCACACTTATATTATAAAAGTACTTAAAACGCATTGAAAACTCGTTGAAGTGTAGTGTAGTCAAAAAATGAGTGATGTGAGTGAAAACATCTTTTATAAAAGTACTTAAAACGCATTGAAAACTCGTTGAAGTGTAGTGTAGTCAAGTAATGAGTGGTGTGCGTGAAAACATCACACTTATATTATAAAAGTACTTAAAACGCATTGAAAACTCGTTGAAGTGTAGTGTAGTCAAGTAATGAGTGGTGTGCGTGAAAACATCACACTTATATTATAAAAGTACTAAAACCGCATTGAAAACTCGTTGAAGTGTAGTGTAGGTAAAAAATGAGTGGTGTGCGTGAAAACATCACACTAATATTATAAAAGTACTTCAAAAGGCATTGAAAACTCGTTGAAGTGTAGTGTAGTCAAGTAATGAGTGGTGTGCGTGAAAACATCACACTTATATTATAAAAGTACTAAAACCGCATTGAAAACTCGTTGAAGTGTAGTGTAGGTAAAAAATGAGTGGTGTGCGTGAAAACATCACACTAATATTATAAAAGTACTTCAAAAGGCATTGAAAACTCGTTGAAGTGTAGTGTAGTCAAGTAATGAGTGGTGTGCGTGAAAACATCACACTAATATTATAAAAGTACTTAAAACGCATTGAAAACTCGTTGAAGTGTAGTGTAGTCAAGTAATGAGTGGTGTGCGTGAAAACATCACACTAATATTATAAAAGTACTTAAAACGCATTGAAAACTCGTTGAAGTGTAGTGTAGTCAAGTAATGAGTGGTGTGCGTGAAAACATCACACTTATATTATAAAAGTACTAAAACCGCATTGAAAACTCGTTGAAGTGTAGTGTAGGTAAAAAATGAGTGGTGTGCGTGAAAACATCACACTAATATTATAAAAGTACTTCAAAAGGCATTGAAAACTCGTTGAAGTGTAGTGTAGTCAAGTAATGAGTGGTGTGCGTGAAAACATCACACTTATATTATAAAAGTACTAAAAACGCATTGAAAACTCGTTGAAGTGTAGTGTAGTAATATAAAAGTAACACTAATAATATAAAAGTACTTAAAACGCATTGAAAACTCGTTGAAGTGTAGTGTAGTCAAGTAATGAGTGGTGTGCGTGAAAACATCACACTTATATTATAAAAGTACTAAAACCGCATTGAAAACTCGTTGAAGTGTAGTGTAGGTAAAAAATGAGTGGTGTGCGTGAAAACATCACACTAATATTATAAAAGTACTTCAAAAGGCATTGAAAACTCGTTGAAGTGTAGTGTAGTCAAGTAATGAGTGGTGTGCGTGAAAACATCACACTTATATTATAAAAGTACTAAAACCGCATTGAAAACTCGTTGAAGTGTAGTGTAGGTAAAAAATGAGTGGTGTGCGTGAAAACATCACACTAATATTATAAAAGTACTTCAAAAGGCATTGAAAACTCCTTGAAGTGTAGTGTAGTCAAGTAATGAGTGGTGTGCGTGAAAACATCACACTAATATTATAAAAGTACTTAAAACGCATTGAAAACTCGTTGAAGTGTAGTGTAGTCAAGTAATGAGTGGTGTGCGTGAAAACATCACACTTATATTATAAAAGTACTAAAACCGCATTGAAAACTCGTTGAAGTGTAGTGTAGGTAAAAAATGAGTGGTGTGCGTGAAAACATCACACTAATATTATAAAAGTACTTCAAAAGGCATTGAAAACTCGTTGAAGTGTAGTGTAGTCAAGTAATGAGTGGTGTGCGTGAAAACATCACACTTATATTATAAAAGTACTAAAAACGCATTGAAAACTCGTTGAAGTGTAGTGTAGTCAAAAAATGAGTGGTGTACGTGAAAACTTCACACTAATATTATAAAAGTACTAAAAACGCATTGAAAACTCGTTGAAGTGTAGTGTAGTCAAGTAATGAGTGGTGTGCGTGAAAACTTCACACTAATATTATAAAGGCGAAAGTTTGTGAGTGTGTATGTTTGTTACTTCTTCACGTCTAAACGTCTGGACGGATTTGGATGAAATTTGGCACACATTTAGTTTGTTATCTGGATAAGGACATAGGACACTTTTTATCTTGAAGAAATTTTAGATTTCTGAGGGATTTTCAAAAAACTTAAGTAAACGCGGATGAAGTTGCGGGCGGCCGCTAGTAAGAAATGAAGAAGTATAATACTGCAATACAATTCAGTAATTTATTTATTTAGAACAAATTAGTACGTTATACAGCGTACCTACGTTAATTACTGCTATAATTTACAATGTCAATGGCCCAATCTCCCTATTCCATCCATAGGGAAGGCCTGTGCCCTAGCAGTAGGGACATTAATAGGCTGACGATGATGATGATGATAGTTTACAAAACTGTGTTGCAAAATTCCTCTTTTATTCCTAAGGGTTGATAGGGACAACGATTCTAACAACTGCAAAAGGTAACTGTAACTCGGGTTGCCAGATGCTGGCTTATCATCATCATCATCATCATCATCATCAGCCTATTAATGTCCCCACTGCTGGGGCACAGGCCTTCCCTATGGATGGAATAGGGAGATTGGGCCATGACCCACCACGCAGGCCCATTGCGGATTGGCGGGTGCTAACGACTGCAGATGCAGCCGGACCAACGGCTTAACGTGCCTTCCGAAGCACGGAGGAGCTCGATATAGTAATTTTTGGTCACCCATCCAATGACCGACCACTGCGAAAGTTGCTTAACTTCAACGACGGCAGCCGAATGCGCTAACCACTTGCGCCATCGAGCTCCTCAATCTTATCAATTCCGGGAAATTTGTACCCCCCTCTCCCCCATCAAATCAAACCCCCCATCGCCCCCCAGAATTTAAAATCAAGCATGCTAGCGGTGTCATTCGTTATTAGTTACATTATGGGAATCCGGGACAATCTCTTATCTATTAGACAAGTCCGTCCCTCCGTCCGTCTGTCTGTGGTGCTGTTTCAGCGGCCAAACCGTAAGAGATAGATAAAGAGAATGTTTAAGTTATAAGTTAAGAATCATCATCATCATCATTTCAGCCGAAAGACGTTCACTGTTGGACATAGGCCTCCCCCATGGATTTCCACAACGATCGGTCCCATGCTGCCCGCATCCAGCGGCTTCCCGCGACCGATAAGTTAAGAATAGTCTGATAAGACTACAAACCGTATTTGAGTAACGTAGCACTTCCGGTTTTCGAGAAATCATGAATTTCAAACGAAACCACACAAAATCTCCGAAGTTTTCAATTAATTAAATACATTTTTTTTTAAATCAGGTTTTGGTGAACATTTGGTTCACAGGTTTGCTAGTAAGATCTAATTACTGAACACGGAACAAGACGCAAAATTCCGGGATAATACCGGGTTTCCCGGCAACCTGGCAAGCCTAACTGTAACACTATTAGAATACTGTGCGGCGTGCGCGGTGCAAATCAATTGCATAATAATATTCCACATCGTATGCACTGCGGCTTGCTCTGATTAAATTATACAATCCATAACGTCTATGGGATAAGATCGAAGCGGAACTAGAATTACTTTTCAGTACTAGTTTCATGGAGCACGGAGCTCGATGGCGCAAGGGGTTAGCGCGTTCGGCTGCGATAGTTTAACTTAAGCAACTTTCGCAGTGGTCGGTCATTGGATGGGTGACCAAAAATTACTATCTCGAGTTCCTCCGTGCTTCTGAAGGCACGTTAAGCCGTTGGTCCCGGTTGCATCTGCAGTCGTTAGCACCCACCAATCCGCACTAGGCCCGTGTGGTGGGTCATGGCCCAATCTCCCTATTCCATCCATAGGGAAGGCCTGTGCCCCAGCAGTGGGGACATTAATAGGCTGATGATGATGACTAGTTTCATCGTGGGCTCGAAGCGAAAGAAAAGCATGAAATGCGAAAGTGATTAAATTCACGTGTACATAATTGTAGGATAGCTCAGGTTATATAAATACTAGCAAACCAGTGAACCAAATCTTCACCAAAACCTGATTTAAAAAAAATGTATTTAATTAATTGAGAACTTCGGAGATTTTGTGTGGTTTCGTTTGAAATTCGTGATTTCTCGAAAACCGGAAGTGCTATGTTACTCAAATTCGGTTTGTAGTCTTATCAGCCTATTCTTAACTTATAACTTAAACATTCTCTTTATCTATCTCTTACGGTTTGGCCGCTGAAACAGCACCACAGACAGACGGACAGACGGACTTGTCTAATAGATTTTTTTTTTTTTTTTTATGCTAGATAGGCAATGCGTTTGACCACAATCTCACCTGATGGAAAGCGATGATGAGGCCTAGGATGGTACACGCCTGCCTAGAAGATGCCTGTTCACTCTGGCCTTGAAGATGTCCAGGTTATATTGGTCCGGGAAAACAGACCTCGGCAAGGAGTTCCACTCCCTAGCCGTTCGTATAATGAAGGCCGAAGCAAATCGCTTCGTGCGAATGGGTGGAACTTCGACAACATAAGGGTGGAAGCCCTCGCCGCGCCTGGTCGTCCGGTGGTGGAAAGGGGAAGGGGGGATCAAATTATGTAATACCTCCGCACACTCTCCGAAATGTAACCGATAAAACACCGAAAGGCAAGCTACACGTCTTCGGTGGTCAAGGCTCTGAAGATTAGCCTCAACGAGAGCGTCATTGCCTATGAGTCTCTTCGCACGGTGTTCCACCGAGTCCAGTGCATCCAGCTGATACCGAGCAGATCCGTCCCAAAGGTGACAACAGTACTCCAAGCAGGAGCGAACTTGGGCTCGGTAAAGGTTAAGGAGCTGCTCAGATGTAAAATATCGCCTGACCTTAGAAAGTATTCCAAGTTTTCTGGCAGCGGTTTTAGCAATGGACTCGATGTAGCGACCGAAATTGAGGCTGGATGAGATGTCCATACCTAAGAGCTCGAGATGGTCTTTAACCGGCACGGAGACATTTCGGAAAGTCGGAGTCAGATGGAATGGACTCCGTTTCGTCGAGAAGAGACAGGCCTGTGTTTTAGAGGGATTAAATCCAACCAAGTTGGCTTCACCCCAGAGGGAAACAGCTTCTAGGGTTGCATTCACTCCCTCCACCATCGCCTCCCTTAATGATCGGACATCTGCATCAGACTTCACATCAGGCAGATATCTCCCCGAAACTGTGCTGTCGTCTGCATACCCAAAGATACCGGGAGTTAGGAGCAGATCATTGATGTGCAGCAAGAAAAGAGTTGCGGAGAGGACAGATCCCTGGGGGACACCGGCATTAATACCAAGCAGATCCGACGATGTGCCATTAATGACCACTCGTATCGATCTGCCCCCCAGAAAATATGCAATCCAGTTGCAAAGTCCGACAGCGATTCCATATGAAGGAAGCTTGCCAATGAGATTTGCATGCCAGACCCTGTCAAAAGCCTTAGAAATATCAAGAGAAACGGCGAGAGCTTCGCCGCGTTTCTCTATGGCTTCACTCCATAAGTGGGTAGCATACACAAGAAGATCCCCAGTAGATCGCCCACGGCGGAAACCGAATTGGCAGTCACTGAGGAGATCGTTATCTTCGAGGTAAGCGAGGAGACGGTTGTTCAATACACGCTCCATAATCTTACAGAGTATGGAGGTGATTGCAATAGGTCGATAGTTGGCAGGGTCGGCACGACTACCCTTTTTGGGCACTGGTTGGACATTGGCAAGCTTCCAGGTTTTCGGAACTTGGCCAATCTCAAGGGATAAGCGATATAGGCGAGTCAGAATAGGAGACAACTCAGGGGCACAATTCCGCAGGACAATAGCTGGAATGCCATCCGGCCCACTGGCTTTATTCACGTCTAGAGTGCTTAGCGCTTTAAGTACCTCTTTCTGATGGATGCGAACTTCCAACATGGTAGAAGAACACTGAGGAAGCTTAGGTGGGTTTACGCCAGCAGCATCTAGCTGTGAGTTTTTCGCAAATATAGAGGCAAACAAGTCAGCCTTCTCTTTGGAGGTGTGAGCCAGCGATCCGTCAGGCTTAATTAAAGGCGGCAGCGACGACCGGCAAAAATTGGCTTCGACTGTTTTGGCTAGGGACCAGAAAGCTTTGCTTCCGGATGGAAAGGAGGCTAATTTGGCTCCTATACGGCCAATGTGATCGAAGCGGGCCTTGCGGATAACACCTTTACAGGACTTGGCGGCACTGTTAAAGGCCTTCTTCAGACTTCGAACATTTGGTGATTTGCGGGCTCGAGCATCCGCCCAGGAGCGATACGCAAAATGCTTAAGCGCCTCTGCTTTAGCACAGCCCGCGTCAAACCAACCAGATAAGAGATAGAATTAGCTTTCAACGCCCGTTTGACCGCTCAAGAACTGAAATTTTCTTTATGTACTTTTTCAGTCCATTAAGGAATGAAATTAAAAATAAATATTATCAATTTTAATTTCAAAGGTACTTATAACTATTGGTTATAAGACTAACTCGTCAACATCACATATGTAAAACAATACATAAGTTTTCTTATAAACTTACCAATAAATTATTTCTCATCGCCGACCTTCATACGGCGTCTATAATTACAATATGAATTATATAGGTAACTTAGTAACATATTTTTTTTATTAAAATATTACCTTTGCGCTTCTTAAATTCAATCCCACGGTTTGAATTTTCATTATCATCAATCCCTAACTATTAATTTCAACGATATGTATATGAAACAACATCAAACAACATAATGTACAACAACTCGGTAGATATCAATAGGGCTTTTAGGATGCAAAAAATGCATTAGAATGTTAGATGGCGTTTCTGGAATGCTGCAAACCCCTATTTAAAAAAAATCAAATACTTTCATTGCCCTGAATCTACATAAAGGAATCATGTTTCTTTGTCAGAGATCACATCAAGTGCCTATCTCGAGAAAGGCGTAGAAATGAGCAATATACTCACGAGATGTCAATATAGAAACAGATTATATTAGCCTCCTTTCCACGCATATATTTATAGAATTAATGCTTAAAATATATTAATACATATTTATTATAAATTACCCGACAATATAAAATTGGAAACTGGAACAATGTTTATAAATAAGTTGACTAAATGGTTACAAACAAAATGTTGCGGAATGTATGATAGATGACAAAATTAAGACTGCAATATTTGCACACCTGCTTGCAGGTTGAATACATATGTACTTCTATAAAATGTATCAACTTGTAAACTATATAGTTTTAGCAAATAAATCACATATTATCTTAGATTAAAACAAAAAGGGTAGATACGGCACTAGCCTCACAAAAGTGATCCGCATGAATTGTGGTCCACGACCCTAATCGCTTTAGTCACAACTTGACATGCAAACGACGTACACGTGAACGCCAAAAAGAAATATTGCTAATGTTTTATGTTTATATGATAAAACAATGTCTAAGTGTGTTTTTAAAGTGCTCAAATTGCTCAAGAACTAAAAATAACAATAAAACCCACAGCATCACTTTTCATTCGTAAGTACTATAAAATATATTTTTTTATAAAAATTGCTGTTTGTTTTGAATCTTATTCGGTAGTGACGTCGAGTACTGGTCGCGTGATTAGTCGGTAGTGCAGTGACGCGGATCTCGCCGTCTCGTTCGCGCTGCCGTTGTAACTTGACGTGCTGTTTCGTTCGGGTCGGTAATGCAGTGACGCGGATCTCGCCGTCCCGTTCGCGCTGCCGTGGGATCAGTTTTTGTTTGATGCAAGTATGAGCGTACCGTATCTACCCTTTTTGTTTTAATCTAAGCATATTATAACCGTTATTAATACCGTCTAACAAGTCTCACAAACAACTTACGCCATCATCTCGTAACATGAAGTGCCGCCTGCGCTAATAATGCGATTCCTAATTCAATACCGGTTTCTGTTCTGGAGCAGGCTCATTCCTGCCACCAGAATTTATTACTGTCTGTAGCATAAGAAAAGATCTTTATCACAGTAATTTTAAGTAAATCGTCAATCAAATTTGACAAACAAGTTAAGCAATTCTAAGTTAATCTATAATTAACTTAATTAATTAAGACGCTATCACTTTCTTTGCGACAGCAATAGAGTTCTTACTCTATTGCTGTCACAAAGAAACAACACCACACTTATGGATTGCAACACGTTACTTTGACAAACATTAAATTGAATTGACGTCCCTGAGTGCAACCTCAATCAAGATAGGGCACACATGTTTATCTGCTGATTAACGCATTTTATAGAAAAGTCAACTTTTTCTAGAAAGGTCAACGATTACTTTAGAAATGGGAAAAATAAATATGTACATACTGAGTCGATCCTTTGGGGAGTAAACATTTATTTAGTATCTGATAATATTTCTAGGACACTCACAGACAACATTGTTAGAATCTCACATCAAAGTGTACAAGATTTCTATATACCTCGTATTATGTAAAGAGACAGCTAAATGTCGAACGTTAGAGTTCTCATACGTTTGGTAACCCTGCTGGTTGAAGCCGAGACAACACGGGCCGGAGGAATTCTCCTTTAGGTACAGTATTGCAATCAATAACAATACCTACTTTCTAGACTGCAATATGAAGTCCATCGGAAATACTCCGGGAAGTGTCGTCATCATCAGTCCAAAGTGTTGAGGCACAAGCCAATACAGAATAGGTAAGGTGGCCAATACAACCCATGACAGGCTGTTGTGACAGTTGCTTAACAATCACGACCGTTAGACGTCCTTACCATCGCCATGTCCTTTTGTATGTGAACAATAGTATCTCTTATCTATTAGACAAGTCCGTCCGTCCGTCTGTCTGTGGTGCTGTTTCAGCGGCCAAACCGTAAGAGATAGATAAAGAGAATATTTAAGTTATAAGTTAAGAATAGTCTGATAAGACTACAAACCGGATTTGAGTAACGTAGCACTTCCGGTTTTCGAGAAATCACGTGATTTCTATTTCAAACGAAACCACACAAAATCTCCGAAGTTCTCAATTAATAATACATTTTTTTTTAAATCAGGTTTTGGTGAACATTTGTTTCACTGGTTTACTAGTTTATTATTATCTCTTGATTCATTTTATAACATATTTATTACATTTTTAAATAGTAATATAAAAATAAATAGTAGCCAAACCGGCATCGGGAACAGGGTCCTAGCTACCGGTGGTATGGGCCCCATAGAAAAGGAACCTCCTCACTATGCGAGCCGTGTCAAGGAGTTCTGCCTTCTGCATCAGGCCCTTGACCCGGTCACCCAACTCGACCTTCCGCAGATGGCAGTCGAAACTCTTGGCTATCAGGCCATTGACCGCCAGAACTATCGGCACGATGATAGCCGAGTCAACATCCCAATTGGTGACAACCTCATGAGCCAAGTCAAGATATTTACCTTTCTCGGCTTTCATGAGGTTCTCGTCATGAGGGGGGACGGTCACATCAACTATCATTGCGAGGCGCTTTTCCCGATCCATCATTACTATATCACGCTTTTTGGCAACAATAGTCCTGTCAGTGATGATAGATGAGTATTATTATTATTACTTCCGCTGGCTCAATATCTTGATGCATTCTTCTTCGTATTTGCTACTTCTGACAACTCAACTCTTAACAACAGTCTCTCCTTTTCACTCTCTATAGGGTATGATAAGGACAACAAAGCCAGCATGAAGTGTATCATGATCTCCGCCACGTAGGGTATTGCACTGTAACTGATTGTATCTGAAATCTATATCATTTTATAATAAAAGCACATGTACTTGGGACGAGCAAAACTTGAGAACAGTACCCCTAGCACGAACCATTATCGAATTCGAATAGTTTGCAAACCGAAATGTCAATGTCAAATTTTGTATGGAAACTTGAACAGCAGCGGCACAAAGAACGTAACGAGAACTAAAAATCAGTACACATTTGACAATGACATTTCAGACTCGCAAACGATTCGAATTCGATTTTGGTTCGTGCTAAGGGTATACAGCTCGTCAGATTATTCGTAATTGTAAGGACAGGATAAATGTTTTTTTTCGCTTTTTTATTAATTACTACGGGTTATGTTATGTTGTGATGTAGAGAATTCGATAGTTGGTAGAGTAGGTCCATAGGAATCCGAGGCCGCGTCGAGATGCAGCCAGGGAGGTCGTATGGGTGGGAAAGAGAGAAAGAGTAGAGGACGGTTTATTAACAATAAAAGGCGAAAGGAAGAGGAGAGGAAACGAAAAAGAAAACAAATAAAAGGTGTAAAGAATGGGAGTAAGAAGAATTTAAGAGATGAAGTTGGATCGGTCAAACTCCTTGCCCGACAAGTAAATGAATTGTGTGGCGTGTATGTGCCTCCCTCCGGCTCAAAGGAAAGATATTGACCGTTGAAGCGACGCGCGGGGGGACATTTCGGGTAGCTCACATGCGCCAACGCAGGCGCTATGCGAGTCAGTCATTGGCCGGGACTCGATAACGTAAAGCCAGGGCTTGTTCACCGGTTAATTTTCAAACCTAAATCAGTGTCAAGTACATTAGGAGCGTTTTATTTAGGTTTGGCTCTACCTTAACCTAAAAAAACCGGTTTTCCTAAAAAGCGAAATCAAAAAGGGTATTGAATCAATTTAGCGGTACTGACGGTATCGATAATAAATGAATAACTTGACTCACTAGACGCTAGCGAACGTGTCAATAAATGCATCAATCTCTGAGCATTAACAAGTTGTGACTTGATTAGTTCAAACAAAACAAACTTAAAGCGATGCCGACGAGTGCATGTGTCGCTCTGGATTAAACCGGTTTATTAAGGTTTTAGGTACTGCTTTCATTTCGGACGCGCTCCGAACGATACTTTTATTAAAAACCGGTATTAACCGTTATTTACCGGTATTTTCGAAACCGGTTTCAAGCCCTGCGTAAAGCCACGCGTGGTGCCTTGATTCTCCCGCGCTCGTGTGCTACCGTTAAGTTTGAAATAAAGTATAATCATAAAAACGCGTATTATGTTTCACTAAACCACACTCCACCCGGATGGTTACAATGCTTGATAAGGGGAACATTAGTAGCAAAAATTACTTTTAGAACAACCATGACAAATTTTGGGAAATAATCTGAAAGGTGTTTTGTATTCAGCGCAACAGTTAAAATTTTCCATGAATAAAAGCGAACGCATGGCGAGTATGGCGTTTACAATAAAAAATCTAGATACCCACATTTATAGCCGGTCAATTTATAGACCTGCCTTTATATAGAAAATACGCAATCAATTCCCCCTTAATGGATACAAAAACGCTTTCATTTTACATAAATTTTACAACCATTCATAAAAAGTCCGCATTAAATCCTAATTTTATATGATTGACAGCCCCTTCTGGTGGTAAAAAATATTCACTGTTTGAAGAGAACATAATTAAAATCAATACTTACTTTCTCGTTTATAGTGTAGTATACTTTCTATATTTGTAAATAAAACAAAAAAGTTTTTTACGGGTTAATGCACGAAATAATAAATAAATAAAGTTTCGTGCATTAACCCGTAAAAAACTAGTTTTATTTAATGAGTGATGTGCGTGAAAACCTAAGAAACAAATATTCTATATTTGTATTCAAAACTGCCTAAAGAAAGTCACTTCTATCACTGAGATTGCTTAAATTAATAAATATACCAGATATTAAGGGAAAGGGACGGTTTCAAAAACTATTTACTGGTTAGTAATTACTGTCACACGCAATCGCCGTCTTATGGATGGGTTACCATAAATAGGCCTTTAGGCCCGATAAATAGGCCTTTAGGCCCGATGCCTAGGTGACAAAAATCATCATCATACATCTGAAGTGAAACTTCATTTCATAGATACCTAACCTAATATAAGGCGGTGCATAACGCAGTAGGGATTGGAGCAGCACACGCAACACTTATTTAAATATATCCTTACTAATATTATAAAGGCGAAAGTTTGTTTGGATGGATGTATGGATGGATGTTTGTTCCTCTTTCACGCAAAAACTACTAAACGGATTTTAATGAAACTTTACAGTAATGTAGCTTATAGATCAGAATAACACATAGGCTATAATTTATAAAGATATTGTGTGAATTGTCCAAAATATTACGATAAATGTCATTTAAGTCTGAAAAAATTCTGCAATCTGCGAGCTATTCAGGCGTGTAAGGATAAAATTGTCAAAAAATATCCCGCAACAGCATATGTCTATCTTTTATGGTTGACTCACAATAACACGTGTAATTATATAAATAAAGTCATTCTTTATAGCACAAGCCTGAGAACAAAAAGTATAGTTTACACTACAGCTCTACACCGAAGCGAAGCGAGGGCGGGCCACTAGTAATTAATATATTACTTGCCGCCCCATCAGTATCTATTGGGTGACCGTAATAGTTCCAGTTGAAAATCACAGATAGCCATATAGGCGCGTAGTGTGGTGTTGTTTTACCGACATCGTTCCTGTATCAAGTTGTCATTGTAACGCGGGATTTTTTGTAACTGAAATAGTTCGCAGGTTTATGCGCAAACTTTCTCAAAACTGTGGTTTTCGGTTTACTAGTTTTTCTAAATTTAAAGTTATATTTTTTTTTTAACTTAATTATTTTTGGGCAAAAACTTCCATTTGTGTGTTCAGTATGCTAATGGTGATCTGCTATAAGGGTTACTTAACCCCAACATGGCTTAAAATGAGTTTTTTTCACAGAGAAAACTCAACGAGCTAAAGTAACCCTATTTAAGGCCAACTTTGGCCCAAAATTAAAAAATATATATTAACCCCATATTATTTTTTCCTATTTTCGTATGATAACTTTGTAACTTATACTTTAAAGTTTACAATGGCAAGATGACATATTCATCACAAAGAGAAGCTACAATTTTATTTGAAAAAAAGTGCACATTTTCGTTCAAAGTAACCCGCAGTTACTCGGTATACATATCTGTTTATGTTTCGTGAAGATTTGAGTACCTTTTTGCCGCTTAAGCGACCTCTGTGAAGTTAGCCCCCCACTTTTTGAATTTTATTATTATCTAAGTTGTTCTGGGTTGTTCTATGTTTGTTCTACATTGTTCCAAAGTATTATTTGAAAAAACTAAAATTTGAAGCTGCCAGACAAGAAAAACCGTTTTTCTATGGTAGCCCCCCATGTTTGGAAATTCAATATTTTTTTAGTTGTTCCAAGTTGTTCTAGTTGTTCCGAACATTGTTCCAAAGTATTATTTGAAAATATTCAAATTTGAAGCTGCCAGACAAAAAAAACGTTTTTATGGTAGCCCCCCATGTTTGGAAATTCAATATTTTTTTAGTTGTTCCAAGTTGTTCTAGTTGTTCCGAACATTGTTCCAAAGTATTATTTGAAAATATTCAAATTTGAAGCTGCCAGACAAAAAAAAACGTTTTTATGGTAGTCCCCCATGTTTGGAAATTCAATATTTTTTTAGTTGTTCCAAGTTGTTCTAGTTGTTCCGAACATTGTTCCAAAGTATTATCTGAAAATATTCAAATTTGAAGCTGCCAGACAAAAAAAACGTTTTTATGGTAGCCCCCCATGTTTTGAAATTAAATACTTTTTTAGTTGTTCCAAGTTGTTCTAGTTGTTCCTAACATTGTTCCAAAGTATTATTTGAAAAAACTCAAATTTGAAGCTGTCAGGCAAAAAAAACCGTTTTTGAGATAGCCCCCCATGTTTGGAAATTCGTTATTTTTAAAGTTGTTCCAAGTTGTTCTAGTTGTTCCTAACATTGTTCCAAATATTATTTGAAAAAACTCAAATTTGAAGCTGTCAGACAAAAAAAACCGTTTTTCAGATAGCCCCCCATGTTTGGAAATTCGTTATTTTTAAAGTTGTTCCAAGTTGTTCTAGTTGTTCCTAACATTGTTCCAAAGTATTATTTGAAAAAACTCAAATTTGAAGCTGTCAGACAAAAAAAAACCGTTTTTCAGATAGCCCCCCATGTTTGGAAATTCGTTATTTTGAAAGTTGTTCCAAGTTGTTCTAGTTGTTCCTAACATTGTTCCAAAGTATTATTTGAAAAAACTCAAATTTGAAGCTGTCAGGCAAAAAAAACCGTTTTTGAGATAGCCCCCCATGTTTGAAAATTCATTATTTTTAGTTGTTCCAAGTTGTTCTAGTTGTTCCTAACATTGTTCCAAAGTATTATTTGAAAAAAATATTATTTGAAGCTGTAAGACAAAAAAAACTTTTATTTATAAAATAAAATCAATCGTACCTACCAGAGACAATAAATATATCAAAAATCAATTTAAACAATGACGATTATACTACAACAGTACAACCGTGGGCTATATCGTTCCAATTTTATTTAATCATTTTGAATTAAATTAATAGAAAAGAAAACATTAGAATGTAGGGTAAACTCCCTAATTATTGGCACTTTAAGAGTAGGTAGCTGACATTAAATTACAATAAAATTGGTAAGTAGATGGGGGATACCATAAAAAACAAAAGTGACATAGTGCCAACTTGCGCTTTTGCCCTGAGGGTAGATACCACCCCTGCTCGGGGGTGAAAATTATTTTAATAAAAATAACTCCAGGAATCGATAGAAAGACAAATTCTAAGTAAAATTTGTTATATTAAGTTTTCGGAATAAATCAATACTTTCTTTCTGAGTTATTAAAGATAAAATATTGTGATTTTTCGTTATAAAAATACATGTTTATGCGGTTTTTCATAAATAACTCAAAAACTATGAGCTTTACAAAAAAATGTTAGTACCAAAATTGAAGCTAATAAAAAAACAAACAAACGCCTACTTTGAAAAACCTTCTAATTTCAATTCAAAGTGAGCTATAGGTAATTGTATGTACATATTTTTTTTTCGGCAAGTACTTAAATCTAAGTATTCAAACCTAACAAACGGGAAACCGATGAATTTATGACATACATTTCTCGAGCACTTTTTAAATTCCTCAGAGCTTTCCTCGCTTAAGCACGTCTGTGAAGTTAGCCCCCCACTTTTTGAATTTTATTATTATCTAAGTTGTTCTGGGTTGTTCTATGTTTGTTCTACATTGTTCCAAAGTATTATTTGAAAAAACTAAAATTTGAAGCTGTCAGACAAGAAAAACCGTTTTTCTATGGTAGCCCCCCATGTTTGGAAATTCAATATTTTTTTAGTTGTTCCAAGTTGTTCTAGTTGTTCCGAACATTGTTCCAAAGTATTATTTGAAAATATTCAAATTTGAAGCTGCCAGACAAAAAAAACGTTTTTATGGTTTTAAGCGAGGAAAGCTCTGAGGAATTTAAAAAGTGCTCGAGAAATGTATGTCATAAATTCATCGGTTTCCCGTTTGTTAGGTTTGAATACTTAGATTTAAGTACTTGCCGAAAAAAAAATATGTACATACAATTACCTATAGCTCACTTTGAATTGAAATTAGAAGGTTTTTCAAAGTAGGCGTTTGTTTGTTTTTTTATTAGCTTCAATTTTGGTACTAACATTTTTTTGTAAAGCTCATAGTTTTTGAGTTATTTATGAAAAACCGCTTAAACATGTATTTTTATAACGAAAAATCACAATATTTTATCTTTAATAACTCAGAAAGAAAGTATTGATTTATTCCGAAAACTTAATATAACAAATTTTACTTAGAATTTGTCTTTCTATCGATTCCTGGAGTTATTTTTATTAAAATAATTTTCACCCCCGAGCAGGGGTGGTATCTACCCTCAGGGCAAAAGCGCAAGTTGGCACTATGTCACTTTTGTTTTTTATGGTATCCCCCATCTACTTACCAATTTTATTGTAATTTAATGTCAGCTACCTACTCTTAAAGTGCCAATAATTAGGGAGTTTACCCTACATTCTAATGTTTTCTTTTCTATTAATTTAATTCAAAATGATTAAATAAAATTGGAACGATATAGCCCACGGTTGTACTGTTGTAGTATAATCGTCATTGTTTAAATTGATTTTTGATATATTTATTGTCTCTGGTAGGTACGATTGATTTTATTTTATAAATAAAAGTTTTTTTTGTCTTACAGCTTCAAATAATATTTTTTTCAAATAATACTTTGGAACAATGTTAGGAACAACTAGAACAACTTGGAACAACTAAAAAAGTATTTAATTTCAAAACATGGGGGGCTACCATAAAAACGTTTTTTTTGTCTGGCAGCTTCAAATTTGAATATTTTCAAATAATACTTTGGAACAATGTTCGAAACAACTAGAACAACTTGGAACAACTAAAAAAATATTGAATTTCCAAACATGGGGGGCTACCATAAAAACGTTTTTTTTGTCTGGCAGCTTCAAATTTGAATATTTTCAAATAATACTTTGGAACAATGTTCGGAACAACTAGAACAACTTGGAACAACTAAAAAAATATTGAATTTCCAAACATGGGGGGCTACCATAGAAAAACGGTTTTTCTTGTCTGACAGCTTCAAATTTTAGTTTTTTCAAATAATACTTTGGAACAATGTAGAACAAACATAGAACAACCCAGAACAACTTAGATAATAATAAAATTCAAAAAGTGGGGGGCTAACTTCACAGACGTGCTTAAGCGGCTAAATTTTTTGAGAATTTTATTGTTCACAACGCTGAAGCGACATAAATTTCTTTGAACCATTGGCGCTTACGCCCTATCATATGACGGGACGAGCGATTTTTGCTTAAGCGACATACAATTCGTAAAGGCGCTATTTAACTTTTTAATAGGAGACTATAGAAAATATTATTTTGTGAATATGTTTTTATTTTTATGGCGCTACTTCTCATTTACAAAAGGGTTATTATTTTTTTTGTGAATAAAAAAAAACTGTAATCCTCATTTCTGTAAAGCTATATAGTCGCGTGTGACGCTCGTAGCGTTAACCTTCGCCGAATTACCCTCCAACTTTCATGCTCATCGGGAGTTACCTATTTCCATATGACTTTTCCATTTACACCTGTCCGAAAATAATTTTCATTTCAAACAATGTCTTGCAAATTTTGCCAAAATAAAGTGTGAAGCCGTGTCAAAGGAGATTGCTCAGCTTCCATACATGTTTGGCCTAAAGACCAATAATCATGAAAAATTGTTTCCTAGATTCGAAATTATATATAAATTACTGTAGAAACGAATATTATTGACGGACACCCCTGAGAACTTCTATAAACCATATATACTGAATGATTTTGAGGTTATATATGCAAATAGGCACATAGTTATTAAAATAATAAAAAACAAAGAAGTTATATATAATAGTAATAATAGTTAAGCAAAGAAAGCTAAGAGATTTAGGTTATACAGCCATATCTTTAGTAGCTTCATTATTTTTGTTATATTTATATTTTTTTTGTGATTTGCTTGTAAACAAATTCAATCACACCTTAAAATGTGTTTATGGAGGTGTTTGGCAAAAAATGTATGGCAATAGACTTTATGATGCCGCTTACCATCTATAATAATAATTGTCTTAGCACATTTGCATGTAGTGGAAATGATAATATAGCTGTGGATATTAATACCACAGTGTAATAAAAAATATGTTTTATTTTATCGATCTTTACAAAATAGATTTGTTTTGATGTTATATTAACAACTTTGATCAGTCTTTGGCTGAATGTTACTACACCCATAGCCATTAAAATGCTTCGTCTGGGTTTTCCAAACCGGTAAATTTAAAAGTCCTTTTTAAAATGAATATATTATACAAAGGCGTCCGTTAAAATCTGATGACTGTAACTTAAAGTACAAATTACGCCAAGAATTACCGTATATGTTAATATTTTTTATACATTTGGGCCAATTTGAGCAATCTCCTTTGTTTGTAGTAAGACCGTAATAGTTTGATGCTAATCTTCCTTAACAGTTTGATGCTAATGTCCCTAACACTAAAACGATAATACCTACTTGTAAGTTCGCATAGATCTAACAGGCGCGCACGGCTTGTAATCAAATTCAATCCACAAACACGCCCGCACCATGAATATTCATGGAGAGCATCGCCATCGTAAACTGTGTCGTCCAATACGCGCCGTGTAAGCATACTCGGGCAACTAATTAATTGCCGACCAGCGTTGGGCACCAGCTGGGGCTCCGACACGCGTCACTGGTCATTAAATTTTACGATGCCTAGCATAATGTAGTAGCAGTGGTTACATGGGTGTCTGCAGTTACAAATGCTTAATGCAATATTGTACTGGGAATGAAGCGTGAAATCCGAATTAGGCGATCCCAAATCACTAAAGCCCAAAATGTGAACGAATAATGAGTGCTTTCTGCTTTAGTTCGAATGTTCAAAACCATTCCATTTTCAATTGGGAATTGCCTACACATGCATTTCCGATTACGCGTAAATTACGCACGCAGCTGTAATAGGGTATTTGCCAGTATTAAAAATAAAGTGCCAATTGTTAGCGTCTGTGTTTAGAATGAATATTGGCAGGGGTTTTTACTACTTTTACAAAAAAAAATATTTATTAAAAACCCACTAAAAATATAATAGTTTTCTTATCTATTGTCACGTGACCCAAAACGCTTGGGATTGGCGGAGCCTAAAATGACGTCACACGCAAGTAAACTTCCGGTTAAAGTGACATTACATTGTATCGTTTGACGTTTTAACAGTCGTGTGATGTCACACACTAGTAAGACGCCATATTGTCCAGAGAAACGTTTTCGCGGCAGCTTGAAAATGGAGTTTTTGATTTGGTTATTTTTACTGAAATACACAACATAGTGATGAATATCCACTTTCTACGGACTCCATAAACATTAGTCAATAACTTGAGAGGGTTTTCTAAAACTTTCAAATACCCTATTGATTTGATTCAATTCACAAATATTTTATTACGAATTTATTTACCATTCTTTAATAGGCCACTGGATGGGTGTTGTGCCACTGTGATTGGATGTGAAGAGCTCGACGGTGCGGGTGGTAAGCGCGTTCGACTGCGATCGTTGAAGTTAAGCAACTTTCGCAATGGTCGGTCATTGGATGGGTGAGCAAAAATCTTCTATTTCGAGTTCCTCCGTTCTTCGTAATGCACGTAAAGCCGTTAGTCCCGGCTGCATCTGTAGTCGTTAGGCCCAATCTCCTTATTCCATCCATAGGGAAGGCCTATGCTACAGCAGTGGGGACATTAATAGGGTGATGATTATGATGAATGAGTGCTTTCTGCTTTAGTTGGAATATTTAAAAACATTTCATTTTCAATTGGGAATTGCCTACACATGCAATTCCGATTACCCGTAAATTACGTACGCGTAATTCGTAATCGCTATAAGGGGGCGTCCATAAATTACGTGAGATGTTTAAGGGGGGTAGGAGGTCGAGTCAAATCTCATCTAATCTTACGTTGGAGAGAGAGGGGGGTCGAGTCAAATATCACGCATTTTTTTTTTTCTGATTAAAACAAAAAAAAATATACTATCCAGATTGTACATGCTTAAAATTTTTTCTTAAGCGTAATCGTAATACGATTAAGATCATTCACTATTTCGTGCGAAAGAAATAACTCTCAGCAATATTGATTACTAGTCTTAACTAGTCGTGAAAAGCACAAAGCATTTCTTTTTCTTTTAACAATAACAATCCAGCATTTAAGTAAGAAACCCACTTTTTTAAAAATCTCACGTGAGATTGGGGGATGGGGGGGAGGGGGTAGAAAAAAAATCTCACGACATCTCACCAGGGGGGGAGGGAGGGACAGAAAATTCAAAAAAACACCTCGTTTTTTTTTTTTTTTAATTGATTTGATTCAATTCACAAATATTTTATTTTATATTTTATTTATTCTTTAATAGGGCACTGGATGGGTGTTTAAATGCGTGACTACCAACCAGTTTAGACAGATATAGGTATGTGAGTTTGTTTGTAGGCAGTAATCCTAAGAACTACTTACTAAAAAGAATTTATAAATTCTTACACAATTTGACGACCTCCGTGGTCGAGTGGTTTGTACGCCGGGTTTCATGATGTCGCCGACTCGAGAGGTCCCGGGTTCGAATCCCGGTGGGGGCAGATGTTTGTGTGATGAATAAGAGCATTTGTACTCCAGTCATAGATGTTTAATATGTATTTCTATATTTATATACTTATATATGTACAGTATATGTATTCTATCCGTTAATCTAGCATCCCATAACACAAGCCTTATAGTGCTTACTTTGGGGCTAGGGTAATTGGTTAAAAAAAATATATTGGAAACTGCTTACATTGTTTCTGTGCGTTAAAATAAATGTCATAGGTACATGGCATGAAGCTAGTCGCGATACAAACTAATAAATAATCTTTCAAAATAATAAAATAAAAAAAAGATTATCATAAATTAACGAATATCACATAACACAAATCACACTAGTATTATAAAAGCGAAAGTTTGGGAGTGTGTATGTCTGTTACTTCTTCACGTCTAAACGGCTAGAGCGATTTTAAGAAAATTTGGTATGCAGTTAGCTGACACCCTGGATTAACACATAGGCTACGTTTTACGGTGGGAAAATATCCCTAATAAACCGCGGGTAGCACCGCGGGGCACAGCTACTTTAAAATAATAAAGAAATCATCGACGAGTTTTTTGTTTGAATTCAGTAGGTAATTCGTGAATGAAACATATTTTAGGTGTTCACACAAATATCGCTCTTTTAGACCCATCATCATCATCATCAGCCTATTAATGTCCCCACTGCTGTTGCACAGGCCTTCCCTATGGATGGAAAAGGGAGATTGGGCCATAACCCACCACGCGGGCCTATTGCGGATTGGCAGGGGCTAACGTGCCTTCCAAAGCACGGAGGAGCTCGAGATAGTAAAATTTTGGTCACCCATCCAATGACTGACCTTTGCGAAAGTTGCTCAGCTTCAACGATCGCAGCCGAACGCGCTAACCAGTTGCGCCATCGCGCTCCTCCTCCTCTTTTCCACCCGCCTGATATAAAATCGAACATCGGGATTATGCTGAGGTGTTACAGTAGGAATTAATTTGGCCGCAGCTGGTCGTTACTTGCAGCTAATGACCGATGCGATCTAATGGCCCGACGTAATTCCTAACTATAGATATACGATTTTACATTATTGATTTGTGTGATATTAAATTACAACCTTCCTTTTTTTTGTTGAAGTTCTCCCATTTTAGGGAAGGCAAAGGGAACAATGGCCATACAGCCTGGTCTTTAATTAAATTAATCTTCTTTTTGTTTTTACATTAGAATGTCGGTGTGACGCATTCTAATGTTTCTTGGAGTGTTTGGCACGAAATGTATCGAGTTGGCTTTTTCGAGAAGCTTCTGTGAGGTAGTCAATACTACAATAAAATTCTCACGTCCACTTGACCGGAATAGCGTATATTTTAATGATTCCACTAATTCTTCAGTTACGCAGACAGTTGTTACAGAAAACCACACCAATTTTATTTCACAATATCCACTATGAACGAATTTAAGAATAATTAAAATAAGACGCCAACCGCACTCGATGAAATCCCGCCAAAAACTCAATTACAACCTTCCGTCGAAGTAGGGTTACCAGATGAAAAAAACAAAAGTCCGGAAAAAAGGCTTGATTTCCATTGAATAATCCTGAGATTTTGGTTTGAGAATTTTCTGTCAAACATACTTAACAATTTAGAAAATTCGTAATATTATCGTTTATATACATGCTGCTCATACTTTTAAATCAATATAATTTGAAGAGCTTAACTTGTGGGGCATTTTATAAATCCATAATTAAAGAAAAAACCTTACTTACTTAAAAATGTACCTATCATCACATATTAAGTATGATAAAACTGATCAAGTACCTCTGTACCTACTTGGATAAATAAGTACTGATTTTAAATGTGCAATTATTATCAAAGGAAGATTATTTTTAGTTTGTTTAAGTTTTTATTAAACAGATCTTTAAAACGTTAGCTGTATTTATTGAAAATTCAAAAAATCCTAAGATTTCAAGAGATTTTTAAAATCCAGCCGCAATCCTGAGAAGACTCCAAAAATCCTGAAATCTCAGGACAAATCCTGAGACATGGTAATTCTAGTCGAAGGTGATAAGGGAATTTGGTGCGACAATATAAAATGAAAGACTTTGATTTAAAGGATAAACATATACAGGAAAGTGGTTCACGTAAACGGTATTACTATGGAATTCTCTTCCGGATTCAAATGGAAAGGGGAAATTGCAGGAAAATACATTAGATTTCCACCCCCCTCCACATTTAACGTAACGTTCCACACAATTAAATTTTAATATTTAATTATTTTAATTTTTGACGACCTCCGTGGCCGAGTGGTTTGTACGCCGGGTTTCATGGTGTCGCCGACTCGAGAGGTCCCGGGTTCAAATCCCGGTGGGGGCAGATGTTTGTGTGATGAACACGAGCATTTGTACTCCAGTCATGGATGTTTAATATGTATTTCTATATAAATATACTTATATATGTACTGTATATGTATTCTATCCATTACCCTAGCATCCCATAACACAAGCCTTACAGTGCTTTCTTTGGGCTAGGCTAATTGGTGTGTGTTGGAAATATTAAAAAAAAAAACTAAGGAAAACAGTACATTCATGTAGAGAAACAGAAGAACAGGAGACGTTTGGGAAAAACAGGGGAACTTCTGTAGATTCGAGAGACCTGTGGGTCAATTATGCTTCAGTAATAAAATTCTAATGTGATGTCAATATGATGTTGATGCCAAGTTGACATTGTTTTTATATGGTGTTATGAAACATTCCTATGTCACATCAAGATCATATCAATATCATATCCTGTATCACATTTTTGACGTTTATGCGATACTATTTTAAGTCAAAAAGTTGAACGTAATACGCATTTAAGTTGATATCATTTTATAGAGTTGATCATCATCATAGCACAAGTTGATGTCATTTTGATATCGCATTTTTCGGAGAGCATAATACGTAATGTGAAATAGACATCAAAACAATATCACAATTAGCGAGCATAATTGGCCTGCTGGCTATACGTCCATACATAAGATTAGGTTCTATTATGTCATTGTCTGGGGAACTACCCTTACAAGAAAATAAAAAAAACGCATGACGTGTGCTTGCTCGGCGCGGGTTATCTGAACACACCCTAAAACGGTGTAGTTAATTGAAATGAGGTATCACCATCCAACTGATAAAGAGGTCAACTGCATATATCAAGGCTTGTAACCTGTTTCGAACCGGTAAATAAAGGTTAATACCGGTTTTTAGTAAAGGTTTCGTTCGGAGCGCGTCCGAAATGAAAGCGGTACTTAAAACCTTAATTAACCGGTTTAATCCAAGCATTGTAACCATCCGGGTGGAGTGTGGTTTAGTGAAACATAATACGCGTTATTATGATTATACTCTATTTCAAACTTAACGGTAGCACACGAGCTCGGGAGAATCAAGGCACCGCGCGTGGCTTTACGCAGGGCTTGAAACTGGTTTCGATAATACCGGTAAATAACGGTTAATACCGGTTTTTAGTAAAAGTATCGTTCGGAGTGCGTCCGAAATGAAAGCGGTACCTAAAACCTTAATTAACCGGTTTAATCCAGAGCGACACGTGCACGCGTCGGCATCGCTTGAAGTTGGTTTTGTTTGAAGTATTCAAGTCACAACTTGTTAATGCTCAGAGACTGATGCATTTATTGACACGTTTGCTAGCGTCTAGTGAGTCAAGTTATTCATTTTGTAGTTGTGTACTGACACACTACTTCACTCACTCGCTCTGTATTTGGAAAGAAACTGACTTAAAATCATTATAAATTTGGATTGAAACGGCGAAGGCGATGCCGTCAGTAAGAGCGAAATGAAACCCTTTAAAAACAGCTAAATTGATTCAAAAACTATTTGATTTCGCTTTTTAGGAAAACCGGTTTTTTCAAAGTTAAGGTAGAGCCAAACCTAAATAAAACGCTCCTAATGTACTTGATACTGATTTAGGTTTGAAAATTAACCGGTAAACAACCCCTGGCATATATTTTTTTAATAACCTTACAGGATGTAAAGTTTCTATAGAATTTGATATTATTAATGCATATGCCACTTGGAAAGTTGTCTCGGTTATAAAACTTATCGTATCCATACGACATATACATGTACCGGTGCAATAAATTATGAGGAAAGTATTGGAACTGCTCGTATTGGCGAAGGTAAATAAAGCAAAATAAATCAGGGCAGTTTGTGTGCTAATGGGAACGCAAACGATATTCGAATCGTTCCTTTTTCATTCTGATTTTAATTTATTTTCGTTCTTTTAGCGATTTAGTTGTGAGATCATTTTAAATTATTATTTTTTCTTATTTTGTTGTTTATTTATTAGTTGAAGTTAAGCAACTTTCGCAGTGGTCAGTCATTGGATGGGTGACCAAAAATTTACTATCTCAAGCTCCTCCGTGCTTCAGAAGGCACGTTAAGCCGTTGGTCCCGGCTGCATCTGCAGTCGTTAACACCCACCAATCCGCACTGGACCCGCGTGGTGGGTCATGGCCCAATCTCCCTATTCCATCCATAGGGAAGGCCTGTGCACCAGCAGTGGGGACATTAATAGGCTGATGATGATATTTTTTTATATTTAGGCTCTTTACCCGTTTGTTTACTGCGAATGGTCTTAGATATCTGCCTTCATTTATCTAATATCACTTGATAAGTCGAAACATTAAAAATTTTACAACATTTCATTTTTGTGGTGGAAGAGAATCATATGACCCCCTCAAAGTAAGCGGCCACCATAGCCTATAGGAGGAGCTCGATGGCGCAGGTGGTTAGCGCGTTCGGCTGCGATCGTTGAAGTTAAGCAACCTTCGCAGTGGTCGGTCATTGGATGGTTGACCAAACATCTTCTATCTCGAGTTCCTCCGTGCTTCGGAAGGCACGTTAAGCAGTTGGCCCCGGCTGCATTTGCAGTCGTTAGCAGTAGAGGTGGGTCATGGCCCAATCTCCCTATTCCATTCATAGGGAAGGCCTGTGCTCCAGCAGTGGAGACTTTGATAGGCTTTTAATGGTGATGATGATAGCCTATAGACGGTTGCGATACGAAAAATATCACTTGCACCCTTGCGTACCTTTTTTTTTCGATGACGACGGGGAGAAAAAATGTCTTATATCCACGACAATGACCAAGGCCACGTTGGTTTGCTGTTAACACACCCTCGCGACGCAGGTAATTGCGTGGTGCATTCGGCAAGCGGCGAGCAGCCCGACGGCTGCTAGTTGGTGCGGGTATACTTTGACGTACACTCACGCAAGCATGACATACGTCAAACCACCCCGCCTCCGACCGGCTGCCCGGTCCAGACTCGCTTTATCCGATCCTGGACTTCTCCGTTCACAGCGTCACCTGACTAGTCTCACGGACCGCAGTCCGAGCGGCTAGCCAGCTGACCAGCTCCCGTACCTACCAGGTAAACCAACTCCCTGATCTACCCCTCACCCTCCAGGTGTAACTGCGGGGTCCAGTTATGAGTCGCCGCTTGTTACGCGTCCGAGCGGCTAGCCAGCTGACCAGCTCCCGTACCTACCAGGTAAACCAACTCCCTGATCTACCCCTCACCCTCCAGATGTAACTGCGGGGTCCAGCTACGCCTGGGTTCCTACCCCCTCGCGATGGTACCGCGGAGCACCCCCTCCCTGGCAGTCACAGAAGGTACCGCTAGAAGGCTAGCAGGCGGGCTCGGCGCCGCCGACCAGTCCTCCCCCTCCTGCGACCCTTGGCTACCCTAACCAATTTCCCTACCACTTAGAACCCTGAGTATTTCCCTACTTTAGTATTTCGGACACATCGCTGGCAGAAACCCTGACAGCCTAGAGAAGCTGATGGTGGTTGGTCAGGTCGACGGGAGAAGATCATGCGGTCGGTCGCCTACCCGCTGGTCAGATCTGGTAAAGTCGCTCACTGGCCATAAAGACTGCCGAGGACAGGAACTCGTGGAGAGGCATAGTACATCGGGTGGTCAACATTTCGAGTTAGACACGACCTTCAGCAATGAAGATAGTGACTAAGAAGATAGAACCCTGAAACCTTACTCATCGACAGAAACACAACACTACCAAAAGGTTGAGTTATTTTACTGTGGTCTTCTGTAAGGTGGAGGTTACTTCCCCAGGCGGGCGCTCCAATTCGAGCGAAGAATCCGCTCTGTCCTACCTCTGTTATATACCGTAACCTGATCTCAAACTTAAGCACTCATATTTGTTTCTTAGGTTTTCACGCACATCACTCATTAAATAAAACTAGTTTTTTACGGGTTAATGCACGAAACTTTATTTATTTATTGACGTTTCGTAGCCTGTAAAGTTTCGTGCATTAACCCGTAAAAAACTAGTTTTATTTAAGCACTCATGTTGGATGTATGAGTATGTGTGTAATGAGAAAAATATTATTGTTCAGTAATATTTTCAATTTCTTAATGAAACATTTTTAATCTAAGGTTTTAAGTATTTGGTTATGTCTAAAGAAAATATAACTAGAAAAAAATTCAACGCGGACCAGGCAGCAGACGGGACTCGAACCCGCACCCTTCGCTGCAAGGCAGCGCCATGCTTCGCATTATAGGTAACCCACAATGTCAAATGAATACTTTTACAAGTATTAAATATTTGAAAGAAGAAATAGCAACTATAGACGAAATAGCTGCCTGGTCCGCGTTGATTTTTTTCTAGTTATATTTTCTTTAGATTTAAACATCAAGCAGTTACATGCTTTAAAAAATAAAAATTAACACTATTTGATTATGATTATTTTTTAACTTATATTATCATTAAATTGATTATACGAATTTGTTTGTATTGAATTATAAATTTTTCTACGCCTCTCACATGCAAAACACGCTGTTCCAAAAATATGTTTAATAAATATGTGATGACATCATAGCAATGTAGCAACTTTGATATGATGTTCATACATATTTATTTAAGAAATAAAAATTTAATTCATTCATTTACTACAAAATTCCGACACTGCATCAGTTACATATACTCGTAAAATAGTTATTTTTCTTATCGTCTTTCAAACCTAGGACCATTATTTAAACCTGAATTTATGTAAAAAGAGGTGCTGTTACCTAACAAGCAATTAGTTATAATAGTAAGCAGCCAACATATAATTTGATGGAAATAGTGCGTGTTGCCATACTCCACTTTAGAACTTAACCTTTTCTATTCAAATTTTAGCCCACTTGATATAATTCCGCATTGAAATAAGGTGTAGACATGAAATAACATGAATCAACACTTAATGTTCCGTTAACTGTGTTTACGGGGCAACGATGTCACCTTCTGTTGATAACGTACGGAGAAAAATCATAAATAACGCGCAATTATTGTTAACGATAAGCGTCAATTATAGAACTAAAATAAAATTTGTTTATTTAAAATATGTTTCTTTATTTATAAAACAGTTATGATAAAAGTCTACTAACAATACATATTCCTTAGAGTTCTGAACATTACAAGCAATGTTATGATCATCATTATTAATTTAATTGACTGCATTGGAGTCATACGTATGATATTAAACTGCTTGATACATTTCATGTAGCCGAAGCGAAGTGTTAAATTAGTTCAAATAATTTCACTTCACGAAAAATATACATAGAATTATTAGAAAAATAACAGAGGTTTTTTTTCTTTGTTACAGGTAATTTTCAAGGAGACATCGCAATATCAGACGCAGATTTTTTCAAACCTACCTCAAAACCACCTCCAAGTAACAAAATAAACAAATCACTACAAGAAGAAGTAGAAAGATTGAAAAAGGAAGTCCTTTTAGAAGGACTGCAAGTGGAGGAAGAGGGTCTTACAGATATTTTAAGGAAAAGAACTAAGCAACCAGTTTTATTAGAGAAACCAAAGAAATATAATGATGCCACGCTGTATTCAAAGGTAGTTTGCAATTTAATCATCAGCATGATAACCCTGTTATTAGTTGGACACATTCCTATGAGTAGATTTACGATAAGGAAAGAATCAATGTAGGGGTGGCTACCTTGCGGGCTCTGTTCAGATCAATAATTTGAGATTTTAAGATTGCATGATTCATATCATATAGTGCATATCTTAAAAAAACTGTTTGAACAAAAGAAAACCGACTTCATGAAATAAAACCACCAATAAACAACCAGTAAGAAATAATGCAATTCCAAACTACATTTAAAATCAAATTAATATTTAGGTGTCGGTGCCATGCCAACCCAAGCAGTTAACGGTAACTCAAATCTAACAACATGCATGGGACCGACTCCAAATGTTTATTTGATTCTCTAGATACAAAAACTACTAGTTAAGCATATATAAGCTGTCTTCTTGGCAAGAGTCTCAATAACTAGTATGAATAACTAAATTCATTATTATTTCAGGTTTTACCAACTGGCTTAGATAAATCAATATCACTTAAAAATGGTAAATTACCTCCTGGGGAAATGTTAGAAAATATTACAAATGTTTCAAATGAAAGCAACGTGGACCACCCAAACCAAACTGCCGTTGACAACCTAACAGAATACGACAGTTTAGAACAAGACGGTGTTCTTTTAGTCAACATGTCTACAGACAACATTTTGAACCTTGACGAGCTGTATCTTAGTATTCCAGTACCAAATGTAACGAATAAAATGGAAGATGTAAGTAACAAAATCCAGAGTAATAGCCGTGAAATCACAGGAGATTCCAAAAACATTAAAGTGAAAGGTATTCCAGATAATATAACTGTAGCTCCTGCGCCAACTAATGGTGTTCTACCAACTAATGACCAAGAAGAAGATAGCGTGAATATGAATAAGTTTATCAAAAATAAAACAGTACAAGGAGTAGGTGCAAATTTAGAAGCTAACGATTTACTGAAACCAACAGAGAGTCTACAAAGCTTAGTTGAAAATCCTAATAATAACAAAAAACGAAGAAGAAGACGGAGACATGGTAATGGAAGGAGGTTTGTATTTATCTGACACTCATGAAAGTTTTGATTATGAAAGACTGAGAAATCAAATAAGGTCATTAATTTTTATATGTATATCTACTAATAAATCTGTATTGTATTATCGAATAAGTTTAGGCTTAACTTTAAGAGATACTTTCATATAATTCAATCTTAATTTAAGTCTAAAAATGTTTTGTGAAATGAGGTGAGAATTTTAATGCGTGAATTTTCATCAAACTAAAAAAATAATACAATGTCTTATTCTAATGGACGCTCTATAAATCGTTATTTTTTAAATGACCCATTATTAACTTTTAATAATTTAATGTATTTTTCAATGTTAATCTTCTAACGAATTACGGTTTATTCTTAGATTTAATTTCATTCAACCGAGTTTGGACCTTAACTTATTCTATAGGTACGAATATAGTTAAGCGTTTCTTAAAGATTTCCCTACTGCTCTCATTTTCCTTTTTTGAATGAAATATTTTATTATGTCTAAACTCAGGTACATGGTTTAAATAGGCTATATATTAAAATCACTTTTCCCGTTTCTTTTTCTCACTTAAGTCCTGACGGTGCCTGCGTGGCCCCATGAAAGGACATCGTTACTGGTTCTTATAATTACAGCATCAAAGCCAGCCTTAGCCAACACCCTTTTCATACAGAGCTCTTACACAACCATTACTCAGGCCTAGTTGCAATGATTTAGGCTAAGCATCTAATAGCTCACAGCAAATGTACTATACTCGTATTATGCAAAACCTATTGAAAAATAATATTTTAATTTAATTAATGAAATCATAAATCTGTAATAATAATTCCATCAAGTATCTATTATAATTTTCTAAGTCAAACATGTACCTTATTTGTTTTTCTTTACCTACGCAGATCGAATTAACAAATTTTAATGGTGATCAAATTAAATTATATGCGTGACCTTCGTGTTTAACGTATTTTCATCTAAACGAGAATAATTAATTAATCTTCGTAGTTAGAAAATTTAATAAAGCTTAGGTAAATTATAAATTGCAGACTAAGAAATATACATTCGAGTGAGCGAACAGGGCAAAATACATTAAAACATTCAGACGAATCAAGAGCGACGCACTTTGAAAGGAAAAAGTTTTTTCGTCACCAAAAAAAGTACAACAGTAAAGAGAACAAAGACGAGCCAAGACGATACGAGATACCTGTACACGAATTTGAGGAAAAATTTGAAGTGAAACCTCCGCCTAAGAAAGATATTAATGATACAGAACCAGCAGATCCGTTTAAGAATTGGTTTTTTCGGGACTCAACGACAGATTTAGATGCAATGGAAAGCCAAAGTTATAATAATACACAAGTGAGTAGAATAAAACCTTGTTTACTTGAGGTATAGGTATGTGCAGTCAACAAAAGTGGGCTTAGACAACTAGCCAAACTTAGCACTTAAAAAATAAACAACGATATTTAAAATTATGTGTCACAAGCTACGTTAAGTACGACCGTTGATGTGATTTCAAGTTGCAGTTCATCAGGCATCGTTCGGCCCGCGCAGCAACCAATCGTAAGGAGCGCATCTGGGAAAATGGTGTGATCCCGTACGAGATAGACGGCAACTTCAGCGGAGCCCACAAGTCCCTCTTCAAGCAGGCCATGAGGCACTGGGAGAACTTCACATGCGTCAAGTTCGTGGAGAGAGATCAAGACTTGCACAAAGATTTCATTATCTTCACTGAGAGACCTTGTGGGTAAGCGTTACTGCAATATTTTTAATAAATTGATAGTTATAATTTTTATTATTTAAAAGCATGTTTAAATCTAAAGAAAATATAGCTAGAAAAAATTCCACGCGGACCATATGACTATAACTGCTATTTCTTCTTTCAAATGTTTAGAACTTGTAAAAGTATTCATTTGACATTGTGGGTTACCTATAATGCGAAGAGATAGCGCTGTCTTGCAACTTAAGAATGGCTAGAAGAATTGCGACGCGGTCCTTGAGGGCCGCGGTAACATAATTGGTCAGTGCATTCGTCCGGATTGCGAAGGGTGCGGGTTCGAGTCCCGTCTGCTGCCTGGTCTGCGTGGAATTTTTTCTACTTATATTTTCTTTAAATTGATAGTTTTTATCACATTTTTAGTTTAATTATAATAGATTTTTACATCTGCAGAAAATTCTACAACAAATTTCCCACTCGGTTCAGGCATATAATAATTATACAGCTAAGGCGTATGGGTAACAGACTAGTTCTATTTACTCACGAGTTCTACTTTCCACTAGATGAACTGGAAACATTTTTTACTATTTCTATGAAACAAAATCTGGAATTTTAATATTCTTAAATCTATAAAGCATCAAATAGAATATGAGAATCTTCAAAGTTCCTAATTATTGAACCATAAAATATAAGCATCTTGTTAAATACCTTTTCAATTTCATGAGATCTTAAGAAGGACGTCGCTATCAAAGTAATATTGAAAATATTTTGGTCGTATTTTCAATTATTTACATCAGTGAATATTATTATAAGCTGTATTATAGCTTCAGCAATCTGGAATTTTAGATTAATAAACAGTTCAGGCCAGCCCTTAATAGGAGATTTTTTTTAATTAATTATCTGTGTTGCCATAAACTTAAATGTTTGAACGACATTTTTATGAGGTACATGTAGGTAATTATTTTATTATTTATTTTTCACAACAATTAGCCTAGCCCTAAGTGAGCACTGTAAGGCTTGTGTTATGGGATACTAGGGTAACGGATAGAATACATATATTGTAACATATATAAGTATATTTATATAGAAATACATATTGAACATCCATGACTGGAGTACAAATGATCGTATTCATCATACAAACATCTGCCCCCACCGGGATTCGAACCCGGGACCTCTCGAGTCGGTGACACCATGAAACCCGGCGTACAAACCACTCGACCACGGAGGTCGTCAAATACAAAGCTATAAGCGTTACACTAATATTAGAAAGGCGAAAGTTTGTGAGTTTGTGAGTGTGTGAGTGTGTATGTTTGTTACTTCTTCTCGTCTAAACGCCAGGAGCGATTTAAATAAAATTTGGTATGGAATTAGCTGACACCCTGATTTAACATAGAGGCTACGTTGTACTGCGGGAAAACATCCCTAATGAATCGCGGGTAGTACCGCGGGGCACAGCTAGTAAATGATAAAAGTGTACAAAGTGTAGTGTATATTCTCGCCTTACAAAAAGGATTAGTTTAGATGTTTGTTACTAACACGCCGCAATATAGTTAATGATATTTGTGCAAAAATTTAAATTTACAATCTAAAGCCTTCGTAAAGTCGACATTCTCTAATTGATACGAAAATCTATAAAAACACGTACGCACTTATTGCATATTATCGTATGTAGTGCATATTGATTGGTTACGTACGGTTACGGTATACTTAATTCATTATTTAGAAACAAGAGTGCATTATCTATCTATCTTTATATATATAATTCTTCTGTGAGTGTGTATGTCACTGAACTTCTCTTAAACGACTGGACCGATTTTGATGAAATTTTTTGTGTGTGTTCAAGGGGATCTGAGAATGGTTTAGATTCACAAACACGTGTAGACAGGACAACGTCTGTCGGGTCCGCTAGTATACATATAAAACTCAAAGGTGACTGACTGACATAGTGATCTATCAACGCACAGCCCAAAGTACTGGACGGATCGGGCTGAAATTTGGCATGTAGGTAGATGTTATGACGTAGGCATCCGCTAAGAAAGGATTTTGATCAATTCTACCCGGAAGGGGATAAAATAGGGAATGAAAGTTTATATGAAACTTTGTCAATTTTAAACCGATCGTACTGAGACTTTGCATGCAGGTAAGAAGAACCATAGATGAATGTCATTGTGTATAATACAAGCCTGAGAACAAAAACTGTAGTCTATACTTCAGCTCTACACCGAAGCGAAGCGAGGGCGGGCCGCTAGTGATATAATCTATACTTATAATAAATCTGTAGAGAGGTCAATTCTGTACATGAAATATATTTTCAAAATAACTATCAGGGGGTGATAAGTGATCGATACTGATGCCAAAAATGCAATCAGTAAAATTTTTGTCTGTCTGTCTGTCTGTCTGTGTGTTTGTTCCTTATAGAAACAAAAACTACTCGACGGATTTTAACGAAACTTGGTACAATTATTCTTTATACTCCTGGGCAGGTTATAGTATACTTTTCATCACGCTACAATCAATAGGAGCAGAGTAGTGAAGGGAAATGTTGGGGAAACGGGAGAAGTTACTCCATTTTTTAAGCTTCCATTGCGTGTGCAGCCTTAATGGTTAAAGTTACATAGAAATCATGTATGACGGAAATATTCTACATAAAATTTTCTAGAAAATATCCCGCAACAGCATATGTCTATCTTTTATGGTTGACTCACAATAACACGTGTAACTCCTGATAGCTTAGCAGTTCGGAACATTCTGATTATATTTGTTTACTCTTACGTTTATAATACTCTCACTCATCCATAATTTAAAAAAGTTAACATTATTACCTATTCAATAAAAAAAGAATCATAGAAATCGGTATAGAAACATCAAACTTAAACATGAAATAAGCCATCGCGCCGTCGCACGTGAATACTGAATCATGCTTTAAGGATTATTTTTGTGTAACGGCTGCCGCGCTCGACACGGGTCGTAACGGCTGCCGCGCTCGACACGGGTCGTGGCGGCGCGGTGGGGTATAAAAAGGCGGGAGGTCCGAAAGCGAGCTTCCCCGCCCCCCCCCCCGATCCTGAGAGACCTTCAGTCGCTCAGTCCCAAACCGATACGGATGCACATCAGGGTGCATCCGTCCTCTAAGCGCACTATGCAGTAGTATTTACTAAGGCAGCGCTGCATCATCCCCTTCTCAGGGTTGATCGCATCAGATGAAGCCTGTAAGGCCCCTAAGGCCATAGGCACCCCCCACGGGTGTGTTTTAGTCAGTAAGAGTCTGACATAACTCTACAGCCGACTGTAGGGTATCCATGAGGATTTCACACCCGCTCCCCCGCCTGGGAGGAAACAAAAAAAAAAAGAAAGCGAGCTTCATTCAATATTTGGCTGTTGATGCGTTCAGAGCGTTCGACCTTATTGACAGACAATAATTGATATTGAGAAACCGTGCTTATCTTAGAATAAAAACCAAACATTTGTAAACAAAATTAGCAAATAAATTATGTAAAACGTGTAGAAAATGAGTACTGGAAAACGGAAATATGAGAATTTTAGTTTGGTTATAAATACAGGTAACAAAAATGACCGTTATTATCTATATCTATACTTATAATAAATCTGTAGAGATGTCAATTCTGTACATGAAATATATTTTTAAAATAACTATCAGGGGGTGATTAGTGATCGATACTGATGCCAAAAATGCAATCAGTAAATTTTTTATCTGTCTGTCTGTCTGTCTGTCTGTCTGTGTGTATGTTCCTTATACAAACAAAAACTACTCGACGGATTTTAACGAAACTTGGTACAATTATTCTTCATACTCCTGGGCAGGTTATAGTATACTTTTTATCACGCTACAATCAGTAGGAGCAGAGTAGTGAAGGGAAATGTTGAGAAAACGGGAGAAGTTACTCCATTTTTTAAGCTTCCGTCGCGTGTGCAGCCTTAATGATTAAAGTTACATAGAAATCATGTATGACGGAAATATTCTACATAAAATTGTCTAAAAAATATCCCGCAACAGCATATGTCTATCTTTTATGGTTGACTCACAATAACACGTGTAACTCCCGATAGCTTAGCAGTTCGGAGCATTCTGATCATATTTGTTTACGTTACGTTACGTTTATAATACTCTGACTCATCCCTAATTTAAAAAAGTTAACATTATTGCCTATTCAATAAAAACAAAACATAGAAATCGGTATAGAAACACCAAACTTATACATGAAATAAGCCATCGCGCCGTCGCACGTGAATACTGAATCATGCTATAAGGATTATTTTTGTGTAACGGTTGCCGCGCTCGACACGGGTCGCGGCAGCGGTAGGGTATCAAAAGGCGGAGGTCCGAGAGCGAGCTGTCTAAATCTGTTTTCTGCGTCGCTCCCCTCCCCCCTGGGGGACGATCGCTTCCGATGAAGCCTTAGAGGCCTTCCCGGCCAGAGGCAGCCCCTACGGGTGGTTTTTTAGTCAGTACGAGTCTGACATAACCTTGCAGCCGGCTGTAGGGTATCCATAAGGATTTCTCATCTGCTCCTCCGCCTGGGAGACCGAAACCGTGCTTATCAGCGCGACTTTTAGTCTTTAAATAGTTTATTTGAATTTCTTTTGTTGTTATTTTGTAAAATAGGTATTAGTTGTTTTGGTAGTGTTTAAATATTCGTTCAAATTAAAAATTATTAAGCGTAGGTACTTTTATTAATTAAAGTAGTTATAAGTATTTATTTTTAAGTGAAGGAGGTATAGGTAGATAGTATTGCACAGGCGTTTCAGCTTTATTTTCATTTCTTTTTTGTTGTGAGTTGTATATATTTCTGGTTATAATTCTATAAGAATATTTTAGTTCAAATAGTCACTTAGATTTTATGTGTAAGGTAGCTAAAGTTAGGACCACGTATTAGTTGTTTTGGTAGTGTTTAAATATTCGTTCAAAGTGTAATTTAATCATATAGGATGAATGTACGATGGCCCATCGAAAAGGAGTAGAAGCGGTAGACAGAGATTTAAGAGATATAAGACAAAATGATCGACCCATGGGCGGTATCACAGTTTTATTTTGTGGTGATTTCCGACAAACCTTAACGGTAATACCACGGGGAACCCGAGCTGCTGAGGTTAGGGCTTGCCTGAAAAGCTCTTATTTGTGGCGTGATATACAATCGGTGCATTTGACTATAAACATGCGAGTGAGAACTGTAGATAACCCGGATGATCGTGAATTTTCTGATATATTATTAAAGAAAATACCTTCACCAAAGATACCTATCCACTGCTACACCAAGGAAAACTTATTCTGACGCCTAAGTTGTGTTGTATAGTGCAATCCCAACAACATCTTACATCGTCAGTTTACGGTGACGTAACAAATATATTAAATAAGGACAATTCTTGGCTATGCGAAAGGTCCATTTTAACTCCTCGCAATGACCAGGCATCTGAGATTAATAATAAAATACTGTCGAATATCCAGGGGGAAAGCAAAGTTTATAGTTCAATAAATAGAATGGCCGATGAACAAGAAGCCACTAATTACCCGATAGAATTTTTAAATTATTTAAATATGCCCGTACTTCCTTCTCATGAAATTTGTTTAAAAATTGGCATTCCGATTATTCTGCTCCGAAATTTAAGACCACCACAAATTTGCAATGGAACTCGGCTTAAAGTAACCCAGTTGCAACAAAATGTAATCGAGGCTCAAATTTTAATAGGTTGCGGTGCAGGAGAAACCATCTTTATTCCCAGAATTCCCATAATACCAAATAATTTTCCATTCCAATTTAAAAGAACGCAATTCCCAGTATCGGTGTGTTATGCAATGACAATAAATAAGGCTCAAGGGCAGACCTTTCGTGTTGTTGGAGTAGATCTCGGTGTCAGTTGTTTTTCACATGGTCAGTTATGTCGGTCTTTCCCGGGTTAGCAGTCCTAGAATTTTTTATGTTCACGTTCCGGACGGGTCAAATTTCAACGTAGTCTACCCGGAAGCTTTGCGCTGAAGTATTTTCATTCTATATGTACTTAAGACTCATGTGAAAGCGATCTAAACAATATTACCAATACATTAACATAATAACATACAAGGAGTTACACGCTGATGGTCTCGGGGCACAGTGATAATAATAATATTCTGCGGTTCCTTATTGCGATATTTTTAACAGTATTATATTTCCCTACTAAAATACGAAAGTTAATCTGTCTGTCACATCAAAACCACGGAACCCTGAGGAAGGACATATGCTACTTTTTTACGAAAAACGACGATAACGCGGACGAAGTCGCGGGCAAAAGCTAGTATAAAAATATTTACCGACAACTACCGCTGAAACCCCAGCGCCTGTAATCATAAAATCGATAATTATTAGTCAAGAGGCCAACATGAAAGTTTTCTAAAGAAATTAATATTCATTAGTTTGTCTTTTATTGTAGCACGGAGAACAGGAATTTCTAATTCAAGTATATATTTACTTTAAAGAAATTCCCAATCGCAATACAGTATAGTAAATTATTGTATCAAATAAATAATTTGAAATTATAGTTAGATCAGAAAACTTTAAAACAAGACAAGAAATAAGTATTTCTTATAATCCAAATAAAGCGGCCATCTCTCTGTACCGTCCAAAGCTATTTAGTCCAGGCAACGAATGCTCAAAAACAGGTATAGATGCAAATCTTTTTTCCATAATTACAGACTTTCAAGAACGGATATCACGAAAACTATACAAGATATCAAAAAACTTGACTGAATAAGACTTGTAGCAAAATTAATCAGCTTTCACTTTTGTGAAAGTCTCATGTCGCTAGGATGCATAGTTTCCGAGATATATGCGAAAAACCCAAAAATGGGACCTTCAATCCCCCCCCCCCCCCCACCCTCCGGCTTAAGGGCTACGGGCGGGGACTTTTGATATGTTTACCTCCTAACTAGTCCAAACAAGGTAACGAAGTCAAAAATTGTGTTCTAAGCATTTCCCTCTATACCTTTTCGTTGCCTGGACTATATACACACATGAAGGTTTGAACTCCCATGCACTTAGAAGGTCCACATCCTGCCAAAAGCCTAATGTGATTTACTTCCAGATGCTGTTCGTTCGTCGGCAAGCGAGGCGGAGGTGCACAAGCCATTTCCATTGGGAAGAACTGCGACAAGTTTGGCATAGTGGTGCACGAGTTGGGCCACGTGGTTGGCTTCTGGCACGAGCACACGCGCCCTGACCGCGACAACCACGTACAGATCATCAGGGATAACATCATGACAGGTAAAGTAAAAAAGATAAAGTCCCAAGCAATATCCAAGAGTTAGCCATAAATAAATTTAAAGATATTATAAAAAAAACACTTATTAAAAAAGCTTATTACAAAGTGTCTGATTATATTACAGACAAAAATGCTTGGGTTTGAACTGTTCCAATCATTCCAACAGGTTTTCTATATTAAATAAATCATAATTGTATTGACGTTGTAACAACATAATGATTTGTAAATGTTGTTACATTAGACTTTTAATGTTGTGGAGTTTTTTTCGCTCGTTTTTCTCCGCAGCTAAAAAATATGTCCATAACGAGTAGTAGGGAAAAAAAATTTTTGGACGATTCAAAAGAGTTGTACTATACATCCAATGTGAATAAAGATATATTGATTTCTGATTTCTGATTTCTGGTACTGTACTGTAACATCCGTTACGTTACAGCCTCCTTGTTTGGGTAAACTCTTTGTTCATGTAATGCCTACTGCTGGCAGTCATATTAAAAAGTTAATGTCATGATTTTAATATTTGAAATTAGAAATCCTCTGTCTTTTGATAGAAGATTCCACATCATATAGACTTCAGGCACCAAACCATGCGTAAATAGATTAAACTCGTATATATTATATTTGCCTGAAATCTAATAAAACCAGTATAAATTAACGTTGTTTCAATAAATTACTACGCTCCCAGGGCCTACCCATTCAGGGTAGATCGCCGCAGTACTCTTAGCACGAACTAATATCAAATTGGAATAGTTGAATTTGATATCAAATCTAAATGTCAAGAATATATAGGTATGTGAAAATTTGAAGAAAGCCAGAACCGACGGAATGAGAATTAAAAAAATCCATGCGCCATCCCATAATTACTATGAGGAATAACACCTTTAGACACACCACGACCTTAGACCGTACCTTTGGTGGTACGCAGTCTTTTACAGTTAAACTTTCCCGTACGAATAATTAAGCTCACTAATGGACTAAAGTTATGTAGGAAGGCCAAAGGGGAAGATCTTCCTCCGAGCTGGGTGATGTTAGCTCGGGGGCCGCGGCCCGACTGATGTTGGTCGGGCATCGTATATATGAAGAGTTAGCCTCCGAATTTCATTTGCGCGATGTAGGCTTCCATACTATGATCGCAGTGCAGGTAACGCCATCTCTTGAGGATGGTGAGTAATAATTTCCTCCATCCGTATATATGTGGGGCATATAGATGTCGCCGCCACAGTTATTTATTAACGCTTTCGAAAAAGCAAGAAAAAATCTTATACTTGTAATATTTATTTAGAGTATAAACGGGTTAGCTTTTATTATTTGATGCACGTCCACCCTAAAAACGATGAAATACGTCAAGTTAAATAAAACTAGTTTTTTACGGGTTAATGCACGAAACTTTATTTATTTATTGACGTTTCGTAGCCTTTACAGGCTACGTCGTCGGAATCAAATTTCTATGAAACGTCAATAAATAAATAAAGTTTCGTACATTACCCGTAAAAAACTAGTTTTATTTAATGAGTGATGTGAGTGAAAACCTAAGAAACAAATATACGTCAAGTTATTTAGTAGTATTATATAACAGAATAATCTACTATTCAAATAACATGAATAATAATACCAAATCCACAATAAGATTGATATAGGATCTTCAAGGTTGGGCCTTCCTATAACTGCTAACGTCGTGCGTAGGTGTGCCCTTTCAGAAACGCCACGATACACTTATCCCGAGATATTCCCACAATACGCCACTTTAGGCGGTGCTAGCGCGCAGAGTGCGTCTTATAGTGTGTAGTCTTCCCACCGATATTATGTGCCATACTTGACCTGAATCCATTACAAACCTCTTCGCAAATCTTCGGAACACGACCTCATTTGCAATAACGTGTAATGTTAATAGTTTTTAACACGAATGTGACATTATTATTAAAAAGTTTTGTATCAAATACAATCACGTTTATGAAGTAAGTATACGACAGAGATCATCCCATATCCACTTGGCGAGGATGACAGACAAGATACTTATTATAATTTTTTAAACTTTTGTACTCAAAGCGTAACGATGAAACCCAATTACGAAGTCTCGAAAAGAGCCCTTTTACAAAATTGCGCTGCCGTAATGATCAGCGCGTAGGTAGATTTGCACTAATATATATTGCATTTTACGGGTGATGTTTCGAGTCTTATAAAATAACTATAATGAACTAATTATAAATATATATACATATTTCAGTAGTTCAATTATGGTAGATTAGTTTTATGAAAGTTTTTGATAGTAATTTTATATAATTCAATATCAAAATACGAGTTAAACCTTGGTAATTTTTCAGGAAAACTCACGAAGGTTAGATTTTTTTTTGATAATTAATGAGATGGAAAATCAAAATTGTAATACATTATGTCACAACAATACAATATTTCTGATGTCGTATTAATTAATTTGATCTAAATTATTGAATATTATTGAGAGATTGAGGCGTTTAAAGTTGTGCATGTTATCGTTTTTTCCGTAAACTAGCTGCAGTAGAACGATCAGTACAAAAGAAGGAAAATAGTATTTGCATTATTCTACATTAACTTACAATAGGACGAATAAATCAACTGTTTACTTCTATTGGAAATAGTCAAAATCTTTTCTAAGAGGATAAACGAGGCGCTCAAAAAGTTTTTTTGCAAAAAATGTGAAGGGCTCTTAATGATGATGTAACTTGCTCAGAAAAAAGTTTTCTATACAAACAACTCAATAATTGAATAAAGAGCTTTTTAGAAATATTATTTACGTATTAGTAAGTGGTTATTGTACAATACTGCGAAACTCTACGTGTCTATATACGACATTATTGCCGATTTTTATATCCAGTGATGCACCAGTAGGGCAAGGACATAACATATGCTAATAGGTACAAAGTTCAATACTAAAATTAATGTGACAATTATTTTAATGTAGGTACGAAGTAAACATTTAAAAAATGGTGAATGCCCGAAATTTGAATGAAATCGAACATTAGGTATTTTAAATCTAAAGAAAAGTTTTACTAGAAAAAAAACCTATAATTCTAAAACTGTAATTGCTATTTCTTCTTTCAAATGTTTAAAAACTATTCATTTGACATTGTGGGTTACCTACAATACGAAGAGATGGCGCTGCCTTGCAGTTTAAGGCTAGGAAAATTTCGACGCGGTCATGAGGGCCGTGGTAGCATAACTGGTCAGTGCATTCGCCCGGATTGCGAAGGGTGCGGGTTCGAGTCCCGTCCGCTGCCTGGTCCGCGTGGATTTTTTTCTAATAAAACTCTTCTTTAGATTTAAATATCTAGCAGTAAAAAGCTTAAAAAAAAAACAGGTATTTTAGTTTTCCTCACGAGTTACGCTACGGTGTGACTGAGCTCGCGAGCTCTTCACGGATCCACATTGAACCCGTCACGTCACCGTGACATCTAACGCATAATCAGCTCAAGCATCCGGAAGAAAACATACGCCGCTTCCTGCTTATTATGTATAATAATGTATAGTATAGTATTATAGAGGATCGTATAGCATACATTTTAAAGCGACATCTGTTTTTGTGCGGATGACCCAGTAGCGGAGGTGACGGTTTAATCGGACGCTTGATTGTTACTATTTGATTTATAGGTCAAAGGACATTGGGTAAGTTATCTCAGAGTTCCCAGCTTCAAAGGTCTATTACTATATGCTAAGGTCTAAGTAGTTATAGTAACCTTATTTTCGGTTTAACGATTAAGTGAATTAATCGTTAATACAATGAAATTTTTAAGTATTGAAAAACACCTATCTATAAATTATAATATATCTTTGAAGTAATAAAGAGAAATAAGATAACTGACTGCGGTGGACACAGAGTTTCATAATAATAAATAAATAAATATTTCCAACACTCACACCAATTAGCCTAGCCCCAAAGTAAGCACTGTAAGGCTTGTGTTATGGGATGCTAGGGTAACGGATAGAATACATATACTGTACATATATAAGTATATTTATATAAATACATATTAAACATCCATGACTGGAGTACAAATGCTCGTATTCATCACACAAACATCTGCCCCCACCGGGATTCGAACCCTGGACCTCTCGAGTTGGCGACACCATGAAACCCGGCGTACAAACCACTCGGCCACGGAGGTCGTCTTAAATACAGACATAATAAAACAAGGTTGCAACCACGCCTTAATTCATTTGCACCGCGGATTACATTACTCTGGCATTATTCGCCAATCACGATTAAACGGACGGAACTGTATTTGTAACTTAGGACTACCTTGCAAACAATTATTCTCCTAAACACTCACTTTACACTTAACCGTTTCATTTCAAGCTCATTATTACAGCGATATCGTTTCCAAAACTAGTGGAAATCGCAGCGGGGACAGAAACTGTGGCCATTATCTAGCACTCTGGCGGAATAATCGGGTCATTGTTGCCAGCTTGGGACGCTCAGACACGAATAATTGAAATAACCAACCAAGAGACCTCGCTGATATCTTCTTAACTATTTCAAACATTCCATGCCGAAAACAACATTGAACTTGATTAATAGTTTGTGAAGGATATCGAACTTTTTATACATGAATTTTTCAACTAAGCTAAATGGCCAAGTAATTATGATATCTTTTTGTTTAATATTAGACTTTTAAATATAAAAGTTAAAATAATAATACTTCTAAAGAAAAGTTTACTAGAAAAAATCCACGCGGACCAGGCAGCGGACGGGACTCGAACCCGAAATAGCAATTATAGTTATGATTTTATTCTTGCTATTTCTTCTTTCAAATGTTTAATACTTGAAAAAGTATTCATTTGACATTGTGGGTTACCTACAATGCGAAGAGATGGCGCTGTCTTGCAGCTTAAGGCTAGGAAAATTTCGACGCGGCTAATAGGGCCGTGGTAGCATAATGGTCAGTGCATTCGCCCGGATAGCGAAGGATGCGGGTTCGAGTCCCGTCCGTTGCCTGGTCCGCGTGGATTTCTAGTAAACTTTTCTTTAGATTTAAACATCTAGCAGTTAAATGCTTAAAAAATAAATAAAATCATAATAATACTTGATTAATATTACTACTTACTTAATAGTAATTTGTAAAGGATATCAAACTTCATATATATATATATATATATATATTAATTATTCAACTAAGCTGAATCACCATGTAATTATAAATTTTTATTTGAGTTAGTACCTACTAGACTTTAAATCTAAAATGGATATTAATATAATTTTAACTCTCGTCAACGTCATCCGATATAGCTTCATAGCTCATAATAATATTAACCGGGGAAATATCGGACCCTACAACCTAGGTGGCCAAATAGTTTGTGCGCTGGGTTTCAAGATGGGGACAGATGTTTGTGTGATGAACATGAGCATTTGTACTCCAGTCATGGATTTTTAATATACATTTCTATGGAAATAAACTTATAAATGTATTCTATCCGTTACGTTAGTATCCCATATCACAAGCCTATAGTGCTTACTTTGGGGCTAGGCTAATTGGTGTGAGTGTTGGAAATATTTGTTTATTTTATTTTATTTATTTATTTATCGACACTGACTCGCCTTTCGGATTGCCGTCAAACAGGCGTCCTCAAAACCTAACGTAAGCAGATGAGGAGCTCCAGTATATTCGGACCGGCTTACGGCTAGGCGACGGCCAGGCGTACAAGTTCGATCTGTCATAAAGTGGAAGTGAAGTACGGAGTGGTGACTACGTAATGACGTCACCTAGACTACGGAGAGACGTCAGCTAGGCTGCGGAGAGACGTAAGCTAGGGTACGAGGAAGGAGCGGGAGAGTTGACCACGCGCGTTCTTGCCCTTATCCTAAGGCGAAATTAGATTAAAACAAAAAGGGTAGATACGGCACTAGCCTCACAAAAGTGATCCGCATAAATTGTGGTCCACGGCCCTAATCGCTTAAGTCACAAGTTGACATGCAAACGACGTACATGTGAACGCCAAAAAGAAATATTTCTAATATTTTGTGTTAATATGATAAAACAATACCTAAGTGTGTTTTTAAAAAGTGCTCAAATTGCTCAAGAACAAAAAATAAAACCCACGGCATCACTTTTCATTCGTAAGTACTATTAAATATATTTTTCATAAAAATTGCTGTTGGTTTTGAATATAATTCGAGTACTGCTCGCGTGATAGGTCGGTAGTGCAGTGACGCGGATCTCGCCGTCTCGTTCGCGCTGCCATTGAAACTTAACGTGCTGTTCGTTCGGGTCGGTAACGCAGTGACGCGGATCTCGCCGTCCCGTTCGCGCTGCCGTTGAAACTTAAATTGCTGTTCCGTTCGTTCGATTGTATTTTTACAAAAAGTTGGATGTGTGAGTGTTGCATATGTACTAAAGTGAGATCAGTTTTTGTTAGATGCAAGTATGAGCGTACCGTATCTACCCTTTTTGTTTTAATCTAAGGAGGCGAAGCGATAACGTTAATATTCCAATTAGCGTACTTTGCAGTAGGGAGCTTCATACAAAGAATACTAAACAACTCGAGTTGATACGGTAAAGATTCTTTTCTAAATAGATACCTATGTCTCCTACGGCCTATAAGCGGTAGAAATCAGCCGATATCATCATCATCAACCCAAGCTCGTCCACCGCTGGACATAGGTCTCCCCTAATGTACGCCACTGCTCCCGATTTTCTGCCACTCTCATCCAGCCCACCTCAGCCAGCCTACGAATGTCATCATCCCATCTTGACTCAGGGCGGCCTACACTACGCTTACTGAGTCGTGGTCTCCTCTCAAGAACTTTCCGGCTCCAACGGCCGTCAGTTCTGCGGCTAATGTGACCAGCCCATTGCCACTTCTGTTTGCTAATTCGGTGGGCTATGTCGGTGACTTTGGTTTTCCTGTCGGATGACATCATTTTTGATGCGGTCTCTCCGGATACTCCGAGCATAGATCTTTCCATAGCTCTCTGAGCGACTTTAAACTGGTGGACTCGTCCAGTCCTGAGTGTCCACGTCTCGGCGCCATATGTCATAACTGGGAGGACGCACTGGGTAACGAGAAGACTTGACGATGCGTACGAAATGCTGCTCAGCCCAACTGAATTCTTGTAATGGCTTCTCTCTCGAAGTTGTTTCAGCCTTATCGGAGCATTTGTTCTAAATAGGCAGATTCCTGAACAACCTCGAGAAGTACTCCATTAACAGTAACTAGTTCCCGATCAACGAGCTCGTTGAACATGACCTTGGGTTTATCCAAGTTTATCCGAAGACCGATGCGTTTGGAAGATTCAGCCAGGCTGCTCACCATCTCCTGTAGGTCTTGCAGGGTATCAGCCAGGATGACAATGTCGTCCGCGAATCGAAGGTGTGAGATGTATTCGCCATCAATATTGATTCCGCGTCTTTTCCAGATGAGCGTTCCGAACATGTCCTGTAGCGCAGCGGAGAAGAGTTTCGGGGATATTAGACCAGACCAGGTATCGACGGAGTCAAAAGCTTTCTCATAGTCCATAACCGCCATACACAGGGGCTGGTTAGACTCTTTGGTCTTCTGTATAACGGACTGTGTGAATGTGGTCTGTGGTGCCATAACCCCGTCGGAACCCGCCGATATAAGTGGAACAATTTGTACTACTGATTTTATTCACTAAAAAGACACTATGAAAAAACTTAAGAGCTAATTTAAGTAATTTTAGATTGAATTAAGAACACATTGCTTCGATAAATAATATAACTAACACACTTAAGAACTTCAGTCGCGCAGGTACAAATTTGATTTATGATTCCCTATAAACTTCAAAAGTTTCCTCTGAGTTCATTGTTACCAACTTCTCCGCTGTTGAAAGTACACTAGACATCGTCATTTTTCGTGTCGTTCCCGTTAATGTGTTTACAGAAAATAAAACGGCGCCTAAAATGAGCCGTTAACTTGGAGCCGGCTCGGAATATTTTATACGTGTCTAAGTGTTCCCGGAATCGCGGGGGATAAGCGGTGGATTTGGAAAGGGTGACGTTACGCGACGCGGAATGGTTAATTTGTAAAGAACGACTCCGAGGAGTTAGTATAATTAAAAGCAATAATTTGGAGAGCTCCTTACATCAGCTATCGATTGAACATTTCTAATGAGCTTCTTATTAAGCGTGCTTTGATGTTCTACCTAATGTATTTTACCATTGGCATTACGTACCATTATTAGCTTACCATAGAGCAACGCGGTCGACGTGGCCAGGAGGGGAGTCGGCATACGGGTGATTCCTGGGACCCATGATTTTAAGGGTCACATTGAAATATAAAATGGAGTAATAAACCAACTTGAATAAAGTACCACTCCAAACTTTACTTAACTATTGTAGTGTTAAGGCCCATTGATAAAAAGTAATATTTAATTAAATAAATTGGTCAAATATCCATTTGTAACTGAAAAACGCGGTAATTTCACTAGATTTATACGTGTCACACGCGCGGCTCTTGCTGTGTTATAGTGAATATTTTTTTTACTTGTTTGACAAAACAGTCGACTCGCCAGTACAAATTTCCGATCTTAAGGTTCGTCTATACCCGATCTAGCGCTGTAATTTTTTATGTGCCAGTGTGGTTATTACAATGTTGTTTTTTGCAAAAGTATGTTGGACCGCATTTGTGTGCATTCTCCCCCCCCCCCCCCCCCCGCAATAAGCGGCAGTATGATTTCAGTAGCATTATGGCTACTCCCCTCCTAGCCGCGTCGGCTGTGTTTCTCTATGATGTTTATACAGTTCGTTTCAAACGACGATGTTTCTGAAAGTAACTAATAACAAAAAGGTAGGTAATCTAGAGACAGTTTAAAGACAATAATGGGAATTTGTAGAGCCCTATGATAATAAATTGTTCATTTCCATGATCATATTTAGATTTTATGGGGTATTTATTGAATATCTTCGCTCTCGAAACGTTCAAAACCTACTTTACATAGTTTAGCAACTGATTTCATTAATCTGGGAATTAAGTTCATAATTAATATTGAATCAGTTGTCATTAAAGCTCGCGACATTACGGGTATCTTGATGAGTTTGGAAACAACCCAAGATTTTACAGACCAGAAGTTGATCTATAAAATACTTGCGTTCCCAATCAATGTTGCTTTCCTGAAGCGGTATTAAATACCACGGCGATGTCTTAAACTGTAACATTGTTCAAAGCCATAAAGCTAAGAGGGTTATATGGCGGCGTTAAATCTAAAAAGATTCTGGTTAGGAAGTTTGATGCAACAGAAATATCGGTCACACGTTTGCTCTGAACCATATACTGCTCCAGACGCTGAATTTGGCAGCAGGACTTTTCCATGAGCATATTGTCTCGAATTCTTATCCCCCATTTTGAGTTCTAAAGTGCAGGAGGACAAAGTCAATCTTAAAAACCACAATCCTAAATAACCTAAAAACAGTTTTCTAGATTACTAAATTGTTTTACTAAATAGTACAAAAAAAAATTCATTACTGGACACACCATTTTTGTTCATCCCACCATAGTCTGAATAATACTTACCTGTGTTTTTTGGTACAAAACAGAATGTTGTTATAGCTTTGTTCTCTCAATTCCTTAGGTCAAGAGTACAATTTCAACAAGTTGACTGCGGAAGAGGTCAACTCTTTAGGTCAAACCTACGACTACGACTCCATCATGCACTACGCTAGGAACACGTTCAGCAAGGGCACTTACCTGGACACCATCCTGCCGCTTGAAGTCCACGGCAAGAAGAGACCGGAGATCGGCCAGAGGGTTCGGCTCAGCGTCAGCGACATAGCCCAGACGAATCTCTTGTACAAATGCGCAAGTTAGTATCCAGTCCAACAAAGCGAATATACATACCTAATAGGTTCTGATTCAGAAACTCAGTCGCACTGCGATTACTTTCGCAATAGGGCTGCCGGTCTTTTCATCATCATCATCAGCCTATTAATGTCCCCACTGCTGGGGCACAGGCCTACCCTATGGATGGAATAGGGAGATTGGGCCATGGCCCACCACGCGGGCCCAGTGCGGATTGGTGGGTGCTAACGACTGCAGATGCAGCCGGGACCAACGGCTTAACGTGCCTTCCGAAGCACGGAGGGGCTCGAGATAGTAAATTTTTGGTCACCCATCCAATGACCGACCACTGCGAAAGTTGCTTAACTTCAACGATCGCAGCCGAACGCGCTAACCACTTGCGCCATCGAGCTCCTGCGCCGGTCTTTTCGATTCATCGTAATTCCACAATCACCCAATTATATTTCAATTCAATCCGAACCGTATTACTATCGTTCTTAATTAATATGAGTGCCGTATGATATTTATTGTGTAGATCACGATAGTATAATATTTTTTATGTTATTAAAAAAAATAGCAGATGAGCTGCTATGTCGCAATCTTTTAGATCTTGGATTCGAAAGTAGGCGGTCTTGATCATCTTTATGTTTCCGAATTACTTTACACTGACGCATTTGATATTTACTATTGCGATGTTGTTAACAATCTGTTAATAAAGTTCAGCTAATTCCATCCATTATATATCTGAGTCCAAACTGGTTTCATTATATATTTTTTTCTCTTCTGATTCCAAAGTGCCAAGAAAGTAAAAACTGACGAACATTGTTAAGCAATCACAATTGCAGGAGAAACGTATGAATAACTGCGCTGTTAAACTTCCGTACCGTGTTTTTGAAGAAACATGAGGATTTCCGATATGAAGTTATTAATATTATTTGTTTGTCAGAATGCGGCAGGACTCTACTAGGCAACTCTGGCTGGTTCAATTCACCCGGATGGGGCACCGAAGCACCGCCCGCCACGCAGGAGCGCTGCGAGTGGCGTATAGTCGCCACTCACGGCGAGCGAGTCGTACTCAACATCACTGGTGAGTTGAACGCTTCTGATAAGTACGAAATTACGACCAACTCACCCGGATAGGTACTAAAGCACAGCCAGCCACTCACGACCACTGCGAGTGGTGTATAAGTCGCCACTCACGGCAAACGAGTCGTACTCGACATCAATGATGAATTGAACGCTTCTGATAAGTACGAAATCACGACCAACTCACCCGAATGGGTACTAAAGCACAGCCCGCCACTCACGACCACTGTGAGTGGCGTATAGTCGCCACTCACGGCAAGCGAGTCGTACTCGACATCACTGATGAATTGAACGCTTCTGATAAGTACGAAATCACGACTAACTCACCCGGATGACTGTGGCATGTATTCCACATTTATTGTACGTCTAAAAGAGTAGCTAGTACTAGCGTTCTTCGAGCTTAAGCAAAATATTCATTAGCACATTTGAAATTAAAGTTAGCATTAGAATTTTTAAAGTTGTTACAAGTAATCTCTGTGTAGAAATAACACAAAATATCAACAGCAGTGGTACCCAGAGGGTGATTTTCAGTGAGAAGTACTGTACCCTTAACACGAACCAATATCGATATCGTATCGTTTGCGAGTAAGAAATGTCATTGTTAAATTGTAAATGAAACAGCAACCCCGCTACTGATAAGTACGAAATCACGACCAACTCACCCGAATGGGTACTAAAGCACAGCCCGCCACTCACGACCACTGTGAGTGGCGTAGAAGTCACCACTCACGGCAAGCGAGTCGTACGCAACATCACTGGTGAGTTGAACGCTTCTGATAAGTACGAAATCACGACCAACTCACCCGAATGGGTACTAAAGCACAGCCAACCACTCACGGGCACTGCGAGTGGCGTTTAAGTCGCCACTCACGGCGAGCGAGTCGTACTCGACATCACTGGTGAGTTGAACGCTACTGATAAGTACGAAATTAAGACCAACTCACCCGAATGGGTACTAAAGCACAGCCCGCCACTCACGACCACTGTGAGTGGCGTGTAAGTCACCACTCATGGTTAGTCGGACTCTTTAGCTAAGTACAGATCGAGCTATACTTCTACTCCGCCCGCTCTGAAGTTGCTTCGCGCAGGTGTACAGGTTTATGTGATAAAATTAAAAACAACAAACAAAAAAAGTGACTGTATCTATTTTTCAGGACACCTAAGTTGTTCCGATGCTAAAAGAATCAGTCGGACTTACAAACTCGAATACAATTTCCTCGGCGAATAGCTGTTTATATTTTGTTTCGCACTTCGACCAAAGTAAGGTTTCGCAAATGCCACATGATGCCGGCCGCTTAAATATACGAGCAGTTTGCAAACAATTCCGAAGCAGAGATACGAGAAAAACGGCCTAGACTACCTAAACAGTTACCGAAACATGCCTATAGTCGAGTAAATTACATTGGTGGGAAATAAAGTATCTTTTGGTTAATTTTAATGACAATAATTAGGTTAGATGAATGCTGAAAATGCTGAGGAGCTCAATGGCGCGAGTGGTTAGCGCGTTCGGCTGCGATCGTTGAAGTTAAGCAACCTTCGCAGTGATCGCTCATTGGATGGGTGACCAAAAATCTTCTATCTCGAATTCCTCCGTGCTTCGGAAGGCACGTTAAGCCGTTGGTCCCGGCTGCATCTGCAGTCGTTAGCACCCGCCAATGCGCACTGGGCCCGCGTGGTGGGTCATGGCCCAATCTCCCTATTCAATCCAAAGGGAAGGCCTGTGCCCCAGGAGTGGGGCCATTAATATGCTGGTGATGATGAATGCTGAAATGTAATCCAACTGCACGTATGTTACTTAGGTGACTGTTAATAAAACGTAATTTTTTGTTTATCTATGTATTTTCAAATAGGTTGTTATGACCCGAAAAAAAAATAGTCTTTAATTATCGTTAATTAGTTGCAAACGCCAATAGATATAAATACAGAAAACATTACTCAAAACAAAAGTACGAGTATATCTACTGGATAGAAATGTGATACCAAACTATACCTACCTACTATAGTCAAAGCGCTCTTTGCGATATAAGCATTAATTTGCGATCAAAGAGGTACCTAATTGCTATGAAGTTTTTCTAATCATTTTAATTAAACAGTTAACAATAATGTGTTATTGTATTACACAGACAAAAACACAAGTTGAGTTGACAAACATTTACTGGCACAACATAATATAAAATATTGAGAGAGATTTCCATTGAAACATCATCAATACCCTTTCTCCGAGATAACATTCGATACAAACAGAAACTACTCAACTATCATAAACATCGGTGCCGTTTTATAGAATAAAATCGATGCTTACCATAAAAGAGCAGTATCAGATGCTCTCCAACTGTTTGCGAAGATCCCAAGGATCCCAATTTCGCTACAAGTGGCCACTCGAGACACCCCAAAATTGTTTGAGCGGAAAATTTCTGCAGACACATTTTAGGAGGCACATCTTAAGTGTCTGACAGATAGCTGCCCGCTATTAGCCGGTTAAAAATGCCTAAAAATAAAATGTTAAGTACCCGCCTACGATAAACTTAAAGGTGGCCACTTACAGAATACTGCTACAGAAAACTGTGAAATACATTGTCATGTATTCCACATTTATTGTACGTGTAAAAGAGTAGCTAGTACTAGCGTTCTTCGAGCATAAGCAAAATATTCATTAGCACATTTGAAATTAAAGTTAGCATTAGAATTTTTAAAGTTGTTACAAGTAATCTCTGTGTAGAAATAACACAAAATATCAACAGCAGTGGTACCCAGAGGGTGATTTTCAGTGAGAAGTACTGTACCCTTAACACGAACCAATATCGAATTCGTATCGTTTGCGAGTAAGAAATGTCATTGTTAAATTGTAAATGAAACAGCAACGCCACAAATTACGTAACGGAAATTGAAAATCAGTACACATTTGACAATGATATTTCAGAACGGGTGCTGCCAGCGGAGATGAGTCTGCCCTAACTTCCTTAATATTGAAGTTAATGTTTAGTCACACTTAATATAAATAACACTATTTGTATTTATACTGTATGACACAGCAATCAAAATGCAGGAACACAATTAATGTATATTTAATCATTATGTAATGAAAGGTGACTTCATGAATCATCTCTGAAGTCATTTTTCAACTTGACGACTCTGTAAATAATAAAACAGGGAGAAAAAAACAGCCCTTGCTGAGTTTCTTGTCGGTTCTTCTCAGTACAAGGTCTCCCGCCGTAGATTTACGAACCGATGGCGTAGCTTCTAGACATTCATGAGTGCTTGTAACAGCCTAAACTGAATAAATGATTTTGATTATGATTATGAGACTCGCAAACTATTCAAATTCGATTTTGGTTCATGCAAAGGGTACTGTTTTTAGATACTGATATGTACTGCACCCTATCATTTGCACAGTTAACCAACAACAAACTTTTAAGCAAACCTGAACTGCCTCTCCTTAATCCTTGACAGGTGTCACCGTCATGAATTTATTTGACAGAGGCCGAGTAGTTAAGCTGGTAGAAACTGTTGCCCACACTAAATGCACAAACAAATAAATGGCTGCTTTGGCAACTGTACATAATTCAATCCTATTGTTGAGCCAAACAGAGTATCTATCGTCTACTGAGAAAATAATGACAAATTGAAATGCTTAGAAAGGTTTCAAATCTGATATTATGCTTAATGTATTCATGATCAGCCTATGAATGTCCCCACTGCTGGGGCACAGGCCTTCCCTATGGATGGAATAGGGAGTTTTGGGCCATGATCCACCACGCGGGCTCAGTGCGGCTTGGTAGGTGGTAACGACTGCAGATGCAGCCGGGATCAACGGCTTAACGTGCTTTCCGAAGCACGGAGGAGCTCGAGATAGTAAATTTTTGGTCACCTATCCAATGACCGATCACTGCGAAAGTTGCTTAACTGCAACGATCGCAGCCGAACGCGCTAACCACTTGCGCCATCGGGCTCCTCGAGCTTAATGTATTGCATAACCAAATTGAAACCTACGCCACTATGGAGCCCGGAGGCCTACTCTAATGCAACGAACGAAAAAACGAAATTTCGATCAAAACTTCCCACGTTTCTTTCTTACTATGTTTCTAATCTATTATCTATTAGACAAGTCCGTCTGTCTGTGGTGCTGTTTCAGCGGCCAAACCGTAAGAGATAGATAAAGAGAATATTTAAGTTATAAGTTAAGAATAGTCTGATAAGACTTTGAGTAACGTAGCACTTTCGGTTTTCGAGAAATCAGGTTTTGGTGAACATTTGGTTCACTGGTTTGCTAGTTAATTTCTAATTAATTATAGTAATCGTACCTCTGAAAATAGATTGAGGTTTAGATTCTCTCAGTTTTCTGAACGCAAAATTGTATTTGATATTTTTACCTTTCAAATTAAGTATAACTTTAAATAGCGAAAAGGTTAGTCGACATCACAGGAGACCGAAGAGCTGGCAGCTACCTCGGACAAAGAATTAGTCTAGCCATTCAAAGTGGTAACGCTGCCAGTATCTTCGGATCTTTGCCTAAAGGGACTCCTTTTAATAATATATTTTAGTTATTAATTTTATTTTTTAAGGTTTTTAGTTTTAGTTTTATTGTTCTAATATTTATGTATAGAGTAATTATGTAATTAGATAGAGGTTTATTTGTGTACCAATAACAATAATAAAACTTTAAATTGACTAAATTAAATTTCGTTTGAACTTCGTTTCTGAAACATCGTTTTTAGTCTCAGAGATATATAAAACAGTATGAGTTGTCAACTCAACTGTTTTTATTTTAAATGCATCACACTGTCAACATTTATTTCTTTCATAAAACAAAAATTGTTTAAACTGTTTCAACGTTGCCACTTCATTGCTATTGAAAAATTAGGCTTTAAACATGAGTTTAAGAAGGAAATGTGTTACAAAATGTTAAAAAAATGTTATAGAAAAGCCCTTTGTGATACAACCCCATATAGCAAACCGTATTACAGTAAAATATAAATCTATATCTACAAGTTAAACTGACCTAGGGGTCTAGAGTCGTATGCGTGAAAGATGTTTTTTCAAAATCACGGGGACCCAAAGTTTTTATGGAGAATTAAGATCGCAAGGTGAAACCTTTAACTAAATAAGCAAATATCTGATTCAGGTTTTTTAAAAAAGCAACCCTTTTAAGGGGTAAAAACCATTAAAGTCTTGTACATTAAATGGGTATTGTACGAGCAAGCGCGTTTTATTTTGTCCCGTCCGCATTTTACGCCACATGCATTTATTTAGGTTAATTATGAATCAGTTCGTCATCTGTCATTATTTGTACCACGCGTTCTCACAGTCATATCATTTTAATTTCGTAATTATCAGTTTATTATCAGTAATATATCATTTTAAACATATCAAGACTTTCTCTTCTCTCTCTATATCATGAAAGGTGTACAAAACCCGTACAGGTATAATATGGCTTTTAAGATTTTTGGGGCCGCTTGTTACAAAAATTACATAAATATTAAGCAGATTGGGTAAAATCCCAAGCTACGCCAATCATTAATTCCACGGATCGCGGTAAGCTAGTAAAATATAATATAGCTATCAAAAGAAAAAGATAAGGACGCAACTCGTGCTATCATATAATGCACACATTACATCAGAGTCAATGAACAAGAAATGAAATCATCACTGATATGCAAGACTCACATCGGAAACGACACCGCGCGCTTCTTCATTCACAATCCCAATAAAAATGTTTACGAGCCAAACTCGCATATAACTTGATGGTCGCGTCGCAACTGTTTGCTTGCTAAAATAACTTTGTCCATAGTGTAATGATTAGGCATGATAGGAATAATAGGAATAAATAATGTAATGGAAGGTGACTTCAGAAGTATGTCTGAAGTCATTTTTCAACTTGACGACTCTGTATATATCAATACAGGGAGAAAAAAGCAGCCCTTGCTGAGTTTCTTGCCGGTTCTTCTCAGTACAAGGTCTCCCGCCGTAGTTTTGCGAACCGATGGCGTAGCTTCTTGACTTTCACAAGTGCTTGTAACAGCCTAGACTGAATAAATGACTTTTCATTTCATTTCATTTCATGATGACTGATTTTATATTTGACATCATTATAATAAATATATTTTAAATTAAAACATTAATACATCGAATAAAAAGAATAGTAATAGATGTTACGTCCTGAACGAAAGTTGATCTCCTTAAAATAGTTGTACGTATTTTGAGATTGTGATCTTTGTTACTTCATTAATAATAAAACAACGATGTGTTTTCTTTTTAACCGACTTCAAAAAAGTTCTGTGTTCGACTGTATGTTTTTTTTTATGTATGTTCACCGATTTCCAAAATTCTTTTTTTATTCGAAAGAGTGCACTTCCGAGGTGGTCCCATTGGAACCAAGTCAGGATCTGATGGTGGAATCCGTGGAAATCGAGGGAATCCTTCAAATTTCAAAGGCACGCACGATGGTTTTATGCATGTTCACCGAATTCTCGGTCAATTGTGTTATTGTTTACTTGGACGATGTAATTTTTTTACTAAAATGGATGAAATAAAAAAAAAGTTACTTAAACAAAAAATAAAGCTGACTTCAAAATCGAAAATTGAACTAAAAAGTAAAAAATAAATTTTTATTCATGATTTGGAAGACGGGCGGGGTCAAGATTGAAACATTAAATAGATTTTCGTTTCTGATCGTTAATAATACGTCCTCCAAGTGTTGCCATATCTTGTAATCTAACGGACTCAAATCTGGACTGGGCCAGTCTTCGTACCGGATGAAGTCGATTTCACGCCAGCCAGTCTTGTGCTCTTCGCTCTATGAGCTGGTGCCGAATCTTGTTGGAATACCCAGTGCCTGTTATTGAACATGGTATGAGAAACAGGTTCCACAAGGTTCGTCAGGACTGTATTTTGATACACAACTGCATTCGTTTTACACCTTTCTCACAAAAATGTACCTCTGTTAAGCCCCAATAAGAAACTCCCAACCATACCATGAGCGAGGATGGAAAATGACCTCGTTGGACACGCGGAATACGGTTACTCGCTTCTTCACTACTGAGTGCGTACACCTTATCATTTTGTTTGTTGTAGCTCTCTTCTAGGGTAAAATTTTTTTCATCTGAAAAAAGAATTTCCCGATATTTTTTTCCCGTGTACCGCTTCAACAAATCGTGGCACCTCTTCAGTCTCAGGTCCATTAGACGAGCATTCAAACGATGTCCTGTTTTTCTTCCATATGCCCAAGCCCTAAGTCTTCATTTAACACCCTTTTCACCGTGGTTCTGCTTAACCCCATCTGAAGGGTCAACAGTGTCTGCTTACATTTGGGATTTCTTTGAATTCGCGCTCTAGCAGTGATAAAAGCTGTGAAGCTTTTATCACTGCTGGAGTCGTAACAGACCGAGGGCGACCACTTCTTGACCTGTCATCTACATTATAGTCTTCACTGTATCGTTTGATGGTACGATAAACGAATCTTTTGGTTATATTAAAATTTTTCAGTATGTCAAAAATTTGAATAGGCGCGTAACCGCAACGATGCAACACAATAACTGCAACACTCCATATTTAAAAATGAGTAAAATTCTAAAAAGTATTCATTTTTATTTTCATGAACAATTCGAAATTCGAATTCAATAAACTTATTTGTGGCCAGCATTCTAAAAGAAAAGTTTTTACTGTGTGACAATACTTATGTTGCACTGATCTTTCCAAGGAACTGCTAAGCAAGTTAAAACGTTTGCGGAATATAGCTATTAGATTTATATATAATGTCCGTAAATTTGACCATGTATCACACTTCCGCTCGAAACTCAACTGGCTCCCTATTCGCCGGCGCAGGGACTCTTACGATTCTTTATTCTGTACTTTTCCTACCTACTTCTCCACCTTATCTAAAACAATGCTTCTCTTTTCGATCATCCTCTTCACAATGCATTCTACGCTCCGCTTCTAATCTCACTCTCGAAATACCTTGCCATTCGACTGATTTCCTTTCTTACTCCTACTCTGTGCATTCCGTTCGCTTGTGGAATTCATTACCGGAATCCATTCGAATTGCTCGCACTCTGGATTCGTTCCGTGAGCAAGTTAAACGTCATTTCCTATCTTTACTTTGAAAATACCTCTTTCCTTTATTTATTTGTTTTTTTTTTCATATAAATATGCATCTACTTTAATATTACCGTTATTATTTTATTTTATAATATTGCTCTTATACCCATCCCCCTTTTTTTTGTTCTTATATACTTATTTAATTTTCCGTCATGGGTTGCCTGGAAGAGATTGCTATTAAGCAATAAGGCCGCCCATTGTGTAATGTCTCTCTGTCAGTGTAATTTGTGGTGTTATACAATAAAGAATATTATTATTAATATTATGACCTGACTGTGTATATACAATACTGTTATTAAGTACTAAAAAGTAAAAAAAATGGGATAATTATTACTCGCCTGATCGGATGTAGGTATTGAACTAAAGAAGTAAAAGTAACTAAAAAAAGTCAAAGTCACTTGACAGAAACCTCGCCTAACTAATATTATTCTATCATCATCATCCGCCTATTAATGTCCCACTGCTGGGGCACAGGCCTTCCAGAATGGAATAGGGAGATTATGCCATAACCCACCACGCGGGCCCAGTACGAATTCGCGGGTGCTAACGACTGCAGATATAGTCGGGATCGACGGCTTAGCGTGTCTTCCGAAGCACGGAAACGAACCTCGAGATAGTAAATTTTTAGTCACCCATCCAATGACCGACCACTGCGAAAGGTGCTTAACATCAACGATTACGACCGAACACGCTAACCAGCTCCTCAGATCTATTCTAAATATGCCAAACAAATTCGGAACAATTCAAGCTAAGCAAATACTCGGGTGGGGTAAATGAAGATTTATAGCTTGAGCTTTTATTTTGAGTGGCCCACTGGCCAGCTAGACGGGCACTTGAGTAATCGATAAACTCATTAATCTGATTCAAACATTTGTCTGAATTCGGGCAACTTAATCTGCATAGGTTGGCTCTGCCAAAGTAATGGATGTTACCTATGAATAGTTTTTACGGTGAGATGGTTAGAAGAACAATATTTATTAGTTTTAGCAATTTAGCCATTGTGTTTTCTGTGGCTTGACAGAATTGACTATTTAGATTGAATAGGGTATTTGACAGTATTAAAAATAAGTGCCAATTGTTAGTATCTGTATTTAGAATGAATATTGGCAGGAGTTTTTACTATTTTTACAAAAAAATATTCATAATTTTACTAAAAACCCACGATAAAGATAACAGTTTTCTTGTCTTTTGTCACGTGACCCAAAACGATTGGATTTTGATTGGTGGATCCTAAAATGACGTCATACGCAAGTAAACTTTCGGTTAAAGTGACATTAGATTGTATGGTTTGACGTTTTAATGACAGTCGTGTAAGTGAGACGCCATATTGTCCAGAGATACATTTTTCGCGGCAACTTGAAAATAGAGTTTTTGATTTAGTTATTTTACCGAAATACACAACATAATGATGAATACCCTTTTATGGGCTCTATAAATATTAGTCAATAACGTGAAATCGTTTTCTAAAACTTGTTAAATACCCTATTGACAGAAACAGTGAAATTTGACAACAGTATATCTTTTTCATTCTCTATAAAGCATGATAAACGATATACTGAATATCATCATCATCAGCCTATTAATGTCCCCACTGCTGGGGCACAGGTCTTCCCTATGGAAGGATGAATTAGGAAGATTGGGCCATGGCCCATCACGCGGACCCAGTGCGGATTGGTAAGTGTTAACGACTGCAGATGCAGTCGGAATGAACGGGTTAACGTGCCTTCCGAAGCACAGAGGTACTTGAGATGGAAGATTTTTGGTGGCAATGGCAAATGGGTTGCCCCCGCAACGCTGATATTCTGGAGGGGTCTAATTTGGACTACAACGGACGGATATACGAGACAATTATTTTAGTGTGCAAAAGAAAAAAAAAGTTTTTAATTATAATGATATTGGTATACAACAAAACAATCTAAAGGACATTGGGCAAAAATGTATGGACGCTGCACCCACGTCCGCCACGGCTTAAACTACATTTGTTTGAAAGGTATTATAGTCATGATCATTTGTGCTAAAGCGCATCAAATTCTATCCCGGGGGTCTTAAGTTATTTTAAGTTAAATAGGTACAGGTACTATAACGAACGAACATTAATGAAACAAGGGAATTAATTTCGTTAGTTTTTTCGACACTACATAGGGGATAGCTCAGGTATTATGGGAGTACTTCACAAGGTTCCAGGGTGCCCCCTCATGTTATATTGCAGCACTAGAGTAAATCCAAAAATCTCCGCATGGGTTAGGGTTTTTTCAAATATTCTGTTCGTTACAGTAAATTGTCTTCTTTGTAAAACGGAGCGTCCACAAATCGCCCAAACTTGTCCATGGTTCTGAGAAAACATGATTCCAGTTCATCCATACTAATTGACAAAACCGATAACCGGGTTCTAATGTCCAAAGCGTGTTAGATAAAAACCAATAAAATGACATAGCGCACAATTACAACGAAGTAAAACGAGTCAACTTTTTGCAAATGCAAGTTCTTCAACCGCCGTAAACCGTTTCGAGGTGGCTCAGTACTTAGTTGTGCACTTGCAAAAGCGCAGGATAGATCTGCAGGCTTTGTCATATATCTGGTTGTATAGTACGATATGGCATATTATTTTGGTTACTAATAATATAAAATGAAGGTACTATAAAACGATTTTTATTTACCTACTTAAATATGCCCATGTGTCATATCTATTGACTACCAGGATATTTTTTACGGTGTCATATCTTTTGACTCCCAGGATATTTTTTTTCGCCGTCATAATAAAAAAGGCTAGTTTTTCATAGATCTATCGATTCATACTAATTACACTGTTGGCGGAGCTGGGTGCGTTTTGCCCATTGTCATTTTGTACCCTTTGCCGAAGCTAGGCAAGGATGCGAAATCCATCAAATATAAAACAATAAAACTTATCAAAAGAAGCTTTGTGGGCTCAGCTCTCTGCCTTAGAAATTCGGGCAAGATAAACATAAAAGATAGGAAAAGACGCGTCGGAAGAAGGAAGAAGCCGTGGCTCCGAAACATCAGATAGCGGACTGGGGTCGCTGGCGTGGAAGATCTATTTCATCTGGGACGAGACAAAGACAAATAGGCAGAACTGACGGCCAACCTCCATCAGTGGAGAGGCACCATAAGAAGAAGAATAAAAGTTGCACATTTATTCCTCTACACGAAACTAAAGTTACTGGGGCGAAGTCACGGGCGTAGAGTATACATATCTTTATATATATAATTCTTCTGTGAGTGTGTATGTCACTGAACTTCTCTTAAACGACTGGACCGATTTTGATGAAATTTTTTGTGTGTGTTCAAGGGGATCTGAGAATGGTTAAGATTCACAATTTTGTCCGCTGGACAATGTTTTTTTAATAAATTTTTAATTTATTAGTAGTTGTTGATTTTGGAATGTTTTACATTGGATCCGACAGACGGCGCTACCATACTAGACAGGACAACGTCTGTCGGGTCCGCTAGTTAATTATAATTTTTATTATTTTAATGCATGTAACTGCTAGATGTTTAAATCTAAAGAAAATATAACTAGAAAAAATTCCACGCGGACCAGGTAGCAGACGGGACTGGAACCCGCACCCTTCGCAATCCGGGCGAATGCACTGACCAATTATGCTACCGCGGCCCTCACGGACCGCGTCGAAATTCTTCTAGCCATTCTTAAGCTGCAAGTCAGCGCCATCTCTTCGCATTTGAGGTATACATATTAAATTCCGTTTCAATAAAAAGCATCTAAGGTATCGTCATTACATTCTCTCGATGTTCCTGACGGCAGGATACAAAGATGGCTTAGCAAGTAATCAAACTTGATATTGATCTAATTAAACTTTTGAGTAAGTTGTTAACCGATGAAACTTAGGAACTAGATATGGGTTAAGCAAAATGAGCTTTTGTGTACTTTTTTGGAGTGAAAACTTCTTAAGCATCGTTGTGACTTGAGATTCGATGAAACGGAAATTGAGTATTTGACACAAGATAGGTATCCGTAATTATTTTCAGTTACTTTAAGAGATATTTGTTTCTTTGGTTTTCACGCACATCACTCATTAAATAAAACTAGTTTTTTACGGGTTAATGCACGAAACTTTATTTATTTATTGACGTTTCGCAGCCTTTTCAGGTCTGCATCGTCAGAATAATGATTTTTTATTTAAAATTGTCGAGCTACCTTCGAAAGACTTATATTGAGCGTTCGGTTATTTCATTGGAAGATTTTTAAAATTTTATTGTCTATGTATGAATTTATTATTTAATTTACTTAATAAAGTATTCTATTTAAAATTCTTGTTTGTAATTTTGAGTTTATTTATTTGACCCTAACTACCGTAAACTACCACCGGTTCCAAAATTGGGAGACCTTCCTGAGAAGAACCGGCGAAACAAACTCAAGAGAGGCTTTCTATCTCCTTCTTATGTTAAATTATGCAAACAAAAAGAACTAATAGTATCTGATGGTCTTGCAGTGTGTGCTCGGGGTTGGGATTTTATCTCCTGTATAATAGGTTCCCAAGCTGGTGATATATACCAACCATCTTCCCTATTGAAATTTGGATATTTTTTTATCTCAATAGCCTCGCGCATCATTCGAGGAACGAAACCGCCGCTCAGTTACTTTAAGAGACCAATGCCCGATCGCAATCGGTCTCTTGAGGTGGAAGCAAGTGGTCGATGGTTCGAAACCTGAGTTCGAATTTTAATTATTATTTTCTTTTACTAAATAAAGCTAATATTTATTTTTTGAAACAAGTTAAGTATAGAATGTTTAATTTTGCCCAATATTGCAAGCCTCACAACGCGTAAGCGTGTGGGAGTGCTTTACTCTCGATAGGCCTCTATGTGACGATTTTACAATATAAAATCGCTCTTATTAAAGTAAATCCTTGCAGTCCTTTTTGAGTTTATCCCAGACAGACAAACAGAAAAATAAACAAAAACTCTAAAAAACTATATTTTTGGCTTCGGTATCGACTGTAGATCACACCTCAAGTAGTCTTTTAAAAAAATATTCAATCTACAGTTTTGACTTTCCTGCCATTTTATTATATGTATAGATTTGCAGTAGGTATAAAGATATTACATTAATTTATGTTACATACTAGTGGCCCGCCCTCGCTTCGCTTCGGTGTAGAGCTGTAGTGTAAACTATAGTTTTTGTTCTCAGGCTTTTGCTATAAAGAATGACTTTATTGAAGTTATACTTCTTTAGGCGCGTTATGAAAAAATGATGAGAGTGAAATTTTAAGATGCGCGCGCATCACTGTAACACAAAAAATTAACAGCATGAAGTTGGTCGAAAGCGACCAACTTCATGCTGTTACTTTTGTGTTTACCGCACATTAAGAAAATCTACCAACAAAATAGAAATAGAATCTCTATTTAGTGGGTGCTAACGACTGCATTGTGAAGGCCTATCAAAAGTATTTATTAATCTGGAACAACGGAACCAAAGCGCGATTCAGGAGACTACAGCGCCATCTCTTGACCATTGGTGTAGTAGAACCAAAAACCCCATCTTTATTTTTTGTAATAAAGTAACAGTTATAGGTATTCATATTTATAATATCAAAAGTATTTATTAATCTGGAACAACGGAACCAAAGCGCGATTCAGGAGACTACAGCGCCATCTCTTGACCATTGGTGTAGTAGAACCAAAAACCACATTTTTATTTTTTGTAATAAAGTAACAGTTATAAGTATTCATATTTATAATATTTATCCACATGTTTCTAGTTTGTATATTCGGAATACGTGTTTGAGTTTCATACAAGTGCAAATCACATATGTTCTAATAAATTATATTCAGTAGCGATTTTAATTGAATATTTTGATTATTTATTTATTTTTTCAAATTAAAACTGAACTTTATTGACTGTGTCCTTTTCCAGACTTTTTATTAATTTATTGTAATTAATTATTTGCATGCATAGTGAAGCATGGTTCCAAATAATATTCAATTTAGCACTTCAATAAATTTCCAATTGAATTAAAAACTATTTTTAAACGATGCCAAAGAAGGATAACTTCTCACGCGCCTACATAAGTACACGCCCCCATTTTTTTATATAATTATACGTGTTATTGTGAGTCAATCATAAAAGATAGACATATGCTGTTGCGGGATATTTTTTAGACAATTTTATGTAGAATATTTCCTTCATACATAATTTCTATGTAACTTTAACCATTAAGGCTGCACCCGCGACGGAAGCTTAAAAAATGGAGTAACTTCTCCCGTTTTCCCAACCTTTCCCTTCACTACTCTGCTGCTATTGATTGTAGCGTCATGAAAAGTATACTATAACCTGCCCAGGAGTATGAAGAATAATTGTACCAAGTTTCGTTAAAATCCGTTGAGTAGTTTTTGTTTCTATAAGGAACATACACACAGACAGACAGACAGACAAAAATTTTACTGATTGCATTTTTGGCATCAGTATCGATCACTAATCACCCCCTGATAGTTATTTTGAAAATATATTTCACGTACAGAATTGACATCTCTACAGATTTATTATAAGTATAGATAATACGGGATTTTTACAAAGAACCTTGTTTTTAGCGAGTTGCCGTTATTTCAGCACTGTCATAAGCGCCATGATTACGGAGTAACTAAAATAATTGCGGGTAGGCTGTTATTGGCAGACATATCGGTCTACCCTCCGACGAAGTTTTTTATTGCATTCGATACCAAATAAAAAATATCTATACTTATAATAAATCTGTAGAGATGTCAATTCTGTACACGAAATATATTTTTAAAATAACTATCAGGGGGTGATTAGTGATCGATACTGATGCCAAAAATGCAATCAGTAACATTTTTGTCTGTCTGTCTCTCTGTCTGTCTGTGTGTATGTTCCTTAGAGAAACAAAAACTACTCAACGGATTTTAACGAAACTTGGTACAATTATTCTTCATACTCCTGGGCAGGTTATAGTATACTTTTCATCACGCTACAATCAATAGCAACTGAGTAGTGAAAGGAAATGTTGGGAAAACGGGAGAAGTTACTCCATTTTTTAAGCTTCCGTCGCGGGTGCAGCCTTAATGGTTAAAGTTACATAGAAATTATGTATGACGGAAATATTCTACATAAAATTGTCTAAAAAATATCCCGCAACAACATATGTCTATCTTTTATGGTTGACTCACAATAACACGTGTAATTATATAAATAAAGTCATTCTTTATAACACAAGCCTGAGAACAAAAACTATAGTTTACACTTCAGCTCTAAACCGAAGCGAAGCGAGGCCTAGCCCCTAAGTAAGCACTGTAAGGCTTGTGTTATGGAATGCTAGGGCAACGGATGGAATACATATACTGTACATATATAAGTATATTTTTATAGATGTGTACATATTAAACACCCATGACTAGAGTACAAATGCTCGTATTCATCACACAAACATCTGCCCCCACTGGGATTCGAACCCGGGACCTCTCGAGTCGGCGACACCATGAAAACCGGCGTACAAACCACTCGACCACGGAGGTCGTCAAAATTACTATTTTTTAAGTTTAAAACAATATACGGTATAAACCTATTTTTAAATAATAAAAACTTACGTTAGATCAGACTTGAAAGCAATAGTTTTAGCAAACTCGAAACCTCCTTTTGTTTAATCGAAATAATGGACTGCACATTAATCTGATTACGAACAGAGAACACCAAAAGTGCTACGTCATAACAGACGGCGATTTACTAGGATTATCGTCAGGAAGTCTCCTTAAAAGGCCTTAAACTGCGTGAAGTTGCGAATAAATAAAAGGGTTACATACCATTAGGCATCATCTTTATATATATAATTCTTCTGTGAGTGTGTATGTCACTGAACTTCTCTTAAACGACTGGACCGATTTTGATGAAATTTTTTGTGTGTGTTCAAGGGGATCTGAGAATGGTTTAGATTCACAATTTTGTCCGCTGGACAATGTTTTTTTACAGGACAACGTCTGTCGGGTCCGCTAGTCTATATATATCAGAATGTTATGTTGGTTTGTGTACGCTACAAAAACTGAAAAAGTTCTGCACCGATTGAGTTGAAATTTTAACATGATATAAAATCCGCATCAAGGATTGTTTTTGACGTGACAACGTCTTAAATTAGGTTGCGGCTGGGAGTCACTTATGAAAAAGTGTAACGCTCGGTAACGTTACGATGAGTCTCGTAGCATGCTGGAACCCCGTAGCCGTGTAGCAAGTTTGCTACGAATCGTCGTAGCGTGGTTGCATGCTACGATGGTATTCACAAGCACAATGCATTGTAATATGTTTTTTTGACGTATTATATATATTTCTATAGTTAAAATTTGTGCAATTCTTATTTTCATTCAATTCCTTGTTCCTATTGTGCAATTTAATTATATTCATATCAATAAATATTCTACCGAGAAAAAGACGTTGTCACGTAAAATCTTCGCCCGTAAAACCGACTTTACAGGCAACCATTTTTTATCCATTTTTTGCATCAGTCACATATCTGCGACCACGAGAAAACAGTTTTTTAACGATCAGCTGTGTACCAGTTACCGCGCCATCTGCCAGAAGCGAGGAAACACTCGCTGACAACCGCAATAGTAATGACGCAGTCACATGAGATAAAATTTCGTTCCCAATTACATTGTTTATTTACAAAAAAAATTGTTATTGCAAAATTAAACTTATGTGAAATGTATTCTTCGTTTTGTTTCTCATTTCTCAACCATTCAATCACAATGTGCCACTGCGGAGCGTGGCAGGGTACAGCTAGTCTATCTATAAATAAAGAGAACCTTGCACTTACTCCCTTTCATATACTTGTTCATTTTGTTTTGAAAATTGTTTCTTGCTATTTTGAGACTTTACTTTGCACTTATTGTTAGTAAATTCGTTGATTGTCTATTGTTACATATTTGACATTATGTGATGGAAGTTGACCTCAACACATGTTTGCAAGTTTAATGTCAACTTTCAATTGGACGACACTGTATGAAATAAAACAGGGAGAAAAAATCAGCCCTTGCTGAGTTTCTTGCCGGTTCTTCTCAATACAAGGTCTCCCGCCGTAGATTTGCGAACCGATGGCGTAGCTTTTAGACACTCACAAGTGCTTGTAACGAATAAACGATATTGAATTTTGAATTTTTGAATTTTAAAACAAGTTTCAACGGTATAGATGCACTGATACTATAAAGGGAAAAAAATAGTTTTTATTGTTTGGTTGGTATGTTTGTTTATATTGAACTGAACTGATTCTAAATGTGTAGTTACACATTTAGAATCCTACATTATCCCTGGTGAAGATAAGCTGTAGAGTATTTTCAAAAAGTTAGGGTTCCGTATGAAAAATTCGATAATGTAACCCAGGGTGTGAAAAGAATACCAAAAATTATCCTTATATCGCTTACGCTGCGGAAATCATTGACAATAGAGCAAATTGATCTACTAAAGTTTTATGTTCTACTAGCGGCCCGCCCTCGCTTGGCTTCGGTGTAGAACTGAAGTGTAGACTGCAGTTTTTGTTATCAGGCTTGTATTATACACAATGATATTCATCTGTGATTCTTCTTATACCTGCATGCAAAGTCTCAGCCCGATCGGTTTAAAATTGACAAAGTTTCATACAAACATTCATTCGCTATTTTACCCCTTGGGGGTAGAATTGATCAAAATCCTTTTTTTGCGGATGCCTACGTCATAACATCTACCTGCATGCCAAATTTCAGTCCGATCCGTCCAGTGGTTTGGGCTGTGCGTTGATAGATCACTATGTCAGTCAGTCACCTTTGAGTTTTATATATATTGATTACAGTTATGTGAAAACTAAAGGTCCTGTGTGGTTTCACCCGCGTTAATTTGAGGAATAAGGTTATAGTGAGTCAAACTTAAAAGATGGGTATATGCTGTCATGGACTTTTTTCGTTTTTAGGGTTCCGTACCTAAAAAGGAAAAAACGGAACCCTTATAGGATCACTTTGTTGTCCGTCTGTCCGTCCGTCCGTCTGTCAAGACCGTTTTTCTCAGGAACACGTAGAGGTATCAAACTGAAATTCATATATAATACTCAGGAGTACTGTCCCTTGGAGCTGCGAAAAAATCAAACTTCTAAGCCACAGCAATCAAAAGATACAGCCGTTTATGTCGCAAATTTTCGAAACTCGCACGGAAATCAAAACCTACAGGATACTTCCCGTGAACTTAGAATCTTGAAATTTGGTACGAAGTAACGTCTTATAGTACAGATAAAGGAAAAATTGCGAAAACCGTAAATTCTTAGTTACATCCTATAATATTTTTTTTTAATAATTATTAAAATATACCTAGAGGTTTGTACGGAACCCTCGGTGCGCGAGTCCGACTCGCACTTGGCCGGTTTTTTTAAAGGGAAACAATTCCGTGTTACATGCTTTTTGTTAAACTTTAACTAGTTACGCATTCCACGCAACGGAATATTTTTACCCGTTTTTGCAACATTTTACATCGCAGCGGAATATTATATAACCTTAAGCCTTCCTCCATAAATGCACTATCTTACACAACAATATTTTTTCAAATCAGAATATTAGTTCCTGAGATTTACGCGTTCAGCCAAAAAAATTGTGCATTCGGTACAACCGGTAAGCAAAAAAAGGACAATGTTAAAATTGGCCTAAGAACCAACACCAATTTGGCATTTATGATAATTCTTAGTATATTTTTTGCGATAATTATCAGTATATAGATTGTGACGGACACTTCCAGATAAGTAAGCTAAATTAAAAAGTTAATAAATAATCTGAGACAATAGATACCATTTTATGTGTATAATCTATGACAGCACTGCAAACAAAAAACACTTTCTTCCTAACGCCGGCACATCACTTGGCTATTCGTATTTGCAATTTAAAAACATGACATCAGTCTGTCCTTTTCATTCCTTATTAAGCATGACAAGGACAAACTGTTGTCAAGTGAAGGGCCGGCATAAACTCGATACTCTGTGGTTGTGGTGCAGGCAGTTTGCAATCTGTGGCATTCGTGCATTCTCGTCAAAGAGTACTTTTTATATACGGAAAATTCTCGTTCGGATTACCTGTTGTGTGTGTTTATTTGCGATTGTTTTTCCTTTAATTTAACTATTACTATTTCGGCTATCTAATATGCCATCGATGTAACCAGAGAACAGAGACCTTATTACCAAATGCTAGTGAATCTGTGCCACAACATCCTGAGAGGATCATACTGCCAAATTATTCAAGAGCACCTGATACACATTCACGCTGCATATTTACACAATATACATGTGTTAAACAAATAAATACAATATGAGAAAATTGTGAAAAATAGTCAATAAATAATAAGAAGCAAAACTATTGTTTTTATTTTATTCATGATTCCTACCTAACCAAGTTTTTCCTAATAGTTATTCTTTAAAATCGCATCAAATAAAATGAATTAGTTGTAATTAATTCACTTTATACTGAGATCATACTAAGTTCATAGGTTAACCTATGTTTCATTGAATATTAAACATAACCTCAAAAAGATTTTAGTTTTGCTAATAATTTAAGGTCTGAGAAGTGTCCGTCAATAATCTTTGTTTTTACAGTCATTTACTTGCGATTTCGAACCTAGAAAATAATATTTCATGATTGTTGGTTCTTAGGCTAAGTATGTATGGACACAGAACAATGTCCTTTTCACTATCAGTTAAATAAATTTAATGGAAGGTTTATAATTACCTATATAAGTTAAGCCTGAGGATAAAAACTATAGTCTACAATACAGCTCTACACCGAAGCGAAGCGAGGGCGGGCCGCTATGGATACAGTGGCGGACGGACGGAAAATGAAAGGGATAGCTATGGTTATTGCTATCGCTTACGATTTCATTTTGTTATTTCTGACCGCCGAAGGTTTTCAAATACCTCATGCTATTTTTTTTCATATTGTTATTGCCAATGTGAAGAGAGAAAAAAATCGGGAGGCATATGAAAATCTCACGGCCAGAAATAATAAAATGAAATCGTAAGCGATAGCCATAGCCATAACCTTAGCAATCACGTTAGGCGAATGGCCCCCTGGTATTATTATTATGGTTCACTTGTCACGCATTGGGTACAGAATCCTAAAAACAAAACTTGAGTTAGTCTCTGTATTTTTATATCTTTCAATAAGATTTATTACGTTTTTTCCCCTGAACCGGCGCCGTCCATTTTCGTAGGGATTCAAGCTCTTAGCCCGCCCTTTGTGTTACAAACAATAAAGCATTGTACTCCAGTGACACTAAAGCTCACTTTAGCTTTGTAATGCATGTATAATTAATAGTACATCGTACTAATAGATAGTGTTGTTGCATGACGATAATAATAGTTTGGAACGATAAAATAAATTTTGACGACCTCCGTGGTCGAGTGGTTTGCACGCCGGGTTTCATGGTGTCGCCGACTCGATAGGTCCCGGATTCGAATCCCGGTGGGGGCAGGTGTTTGTGCGTAATATACTTATATATGTACGGTATATGTATTCTATCCGTTACCCTAGTATCCCATAACACAAGCCTTATAGTGCTTACTTTGGGGCTAGGCTAATTGGTGTGTGTTGGAAATATTTATTTATTCATTATAATATATATATATATATATACAGCAGATTACACATCGTGTGACCTTTGAAAATTCGATTATACGAGCAAGTCGAATTTGTAATGAATCGATTAATTCATATTTAAATAACGGGATTCAATCGATCAACGGTTACGTGCTCTCTTAATATGTATGTATATTTAAAAGTCAATTTTGAAAAGATATACAGGGCGTCCCACGGGTTTGTCACACGAAGGGAAAGTATATTAAATATTGAAGATAGGAAATTTTACTGAAAGAAGACATCATTTTATTTTTAATAATAACTAGAACTGCATTCACAGAGATTTTATATAACCGCCTGCTACAACTGGGAATCAAACTCTTGAAATTTGAGAAAAAAGCACATGACGTATTTTATGATAACAATCGAAAGGGTTAATCATAAGGATTCATCATCATCATCATCCTATTAATGTCCCCACTGCTGGGGCACAGGCCTTTCCTATGGATGGAATAGGGAGATTGGGCCATGACCCACCACGCAGGCCTAAAGCGGATTGGTGGGTGCTAACGACTGCAAATGCAGCCGGGACCAACGGCTTAACGTGCCTTCCGATGCACGGAGGAGCTCAAGATAGTAAATTTTTGGTCACCCATCCAATGACCGACCACTGCGAAAGTTGCTTAATTTCAACGATCGTAGCCGAACGCGCTAACCACTTGCGCCATCGAGCTCCTCCGCGATCAAAAGGATTTTTTCCTAAATATCATAGCATATATATATATAACTTTTACTTAGTGAATGAATGAAGCATTATTCTTAGTACCTGATTGTGCGACGGCAGCAAAAGGATTTGTTTTATGTTCCATACCCAATAGGTTCCAAACTTATTACCAACTCTCCGCTGTACATACGTTCAATCTACGCTCCATTCAGTTGCAGGCTCAACTAATTTGCAAACAAACAATAATAATATATAAACAATTTTTCGACCATAACAAATAAACTTATACACTTTCGGACACAACTATCGGTGATATAGTTTCAACGGTCTGTAGCAAAACTAATATATTTAAAAACACACACACACACACACAAAAAAGGTAGTTGATAACATGGACGTATAAAAAAAGGTTTTTTATAAGTCCATGGTTGATAAATCACCTTCAGAACTACGTAAAACTTTTTCATAAATGTAATATTTTTTTAAGCTATGGACCGTCATAACTATATAGGTTAAAAATAAATATGCTATGTGGGCCGATAAATGTGTCCAGCAGTAT